>OX421244.1:1880000-2464198 GCA_949125135.1 Alcis repandata
CAATCGTGAAATGGAAATAGAGAAAATACTGGAAGAAAATCTGAATAAAATTAGACTTGACCACATGAATAAAGAAGAAAAAGAAAAAATATTTAAACTCTGCAAAGAATACAAGAACATCTTCCATTGCGAGCAACTACCACTGACCTTTACCAACCAAGTTAAACACAAGATACGCACTAAAAATGAAGACCCAATCTACGTGAGACCTTACAGACTAGCCCCAGCACAAGCCGAAGAAATAAACCGTCAAGTACAAAAAATGCTACAAGACAATGTAATTCAGGAATCTCATTCCCCTTGGAATGCCCCAGTACATCTAGTACCGAAGAAATTAGATGCTTCGGGAGAGCAAAAATATAGAATGGTCATTGATTACAGACGCCTAAACGAGATAACAATAGACGACAAATACCCTCTACCAAATATAAGTGATTTGTTTGACAAACTAGGCAAAAGTGTTTACTTCACAACAATAGACCTAGCAAGCGGCTATCACCAAATAGAAGTAGAAGAAAAGGACAGACAAAAGACCGCCTTCAGCACTCAAAATGGACATTTTGAGTTTTTAAGAATGCCATTTGGCCTGAAAACAGCCCCCGCTACTTTTCAGCGAACCATGGACCATGTTCTTCGAGGACTTCAAGGACTACATTGCATGGTATACTTAGATGACGTCATTATCTTCTCATCTAGCCTAGAAGAACATATCCAGAAACTACGTCTAGTTTTTGACCGACTCAGACAGACCAACCTTAAAATACAATTAGATAAATCAGAGTTTTTACGAAAAGAAGTGCTTTATCTCGGACACACAATCACAAGAGACGGACTTAAACCTAATAACGATAAAATTGAAGCAGTGCTGAATTTTCCGATTCCGAAAACTACCACGGAAATTAAAAGCTTTCTGGGATTAGTTGGTTATTACCGACGTTTCATTCCAAATTTTGCAAAAATAACCCAGCCATTAACAGCATGCCTAAAGAAACGAAACAAAATTATAATTGACCAAAATTACATCGATGCTTTTAATAAATGTAAAGAACTACTCACTCACGCACCGCTCTTACAATACCCCGATTATAGCAAGCCGTTCATTCTAACCACGGACGCTTCCAACGTAGCCCTAGGAGCTGTACTCTCCCAAGGACAAGTTGGCAGCGATAAACCAATAGCATACGCAAGCAGAACACTGAGTGATACTGAGTCTAGATACAGCACCATAGAAAAGGAACTATTGGCCATTATCTGGGCAACAAAACACTTTCGACCATATCTCTATGGAAAAAAATTCTATATTTATACCGATCACCGACCTCTAGCATGGTTGAACTCCCTTAAGGACCCAAATAGTAAGCTCACACGCTGGAGACTACGCCTTCAAGACTTTGACTTTGAAATTATCTACAAAAACGGCAAACAAAATACAAACGCAGACGCTTTAAGCAGAATTAGGATCAACGCCCTGGAAGAGGAAGAAGAAGGAAATTCAATGGCAGTAAACGTAGACCGTGAAGAAAAGAAAAAGAAGAAGAAAGTCAAAAAACGTCAACGAAACGCCTCTTCCACAACGTCCGCTAGTCCAATCACAATTTCGGACTCAGACACAGACACAGCAGAATTCCCTGAACTCTCTATTGAAAGACCAGTCATTCCTTCTGCATCTGGAAGCAGCAGAACGCAGACCATTCACTCAGCAGACGATCTAGAATCAACTGGAATACCCATATTACATGAAGCTATCGACACTAAGCCGAACCAAATTCTCGTATTTTCTTGGTTTAAAAACGAAACTCAGGTTAAAGATATTTCCCACAACAAATATAAAATTTTAGAAGTTTTTCTTCCCACAAACAACCCAGAATTAATCAAAGACTTTCTCAAAGAATATATAAGACCCAAAATAAAGTACTTTATTTATTTCGAAGAAAATGAACACCGCCGACAGTTTAGCAAGATTGTTATTTCCTTATTCAAGAAAGACATGATTAAACTCTTCGAGTGTACAGAACGAGTGGTATACGTGAATGAAGAGAGTGAACAGAAAGCAATAGTTTTAAAGTATCATCAAGGAAAAACGTGCCACAGAGGAATCAAAGAAACACTAGTAAGACTAAAAAGAAACTACTTCTGGAACAAAATGGAAGAAACTACCTCAGCCATCATTAACTCCTGTGAAGCATGCAGAAAAATGAAATATGACAGAAAACCGTTTAAACCCTTCCTGCAGCTCACCCAAACACAGGATGCCCCTTTTCAGGAGCTTTTCATGGACCTTTTCACCATAGAAGGCAAATATTACCTTACTCTCATAGATGCTTTCAGCAAACTAGGACAAGCTATCGAAATTCCAAACAAATCTACCCCAGAAGTTGTTAGAGCCCTCATGAAATACTTTTCTTTTTACGGAATCCCCAAGAAAATTAGTTCTGATCCCGGAATGGAGTTTAACAACGAACTTATGAAAGACTTCCTCAGCTTACATAAAATAGAACGTCACATAGGTACAGTTAACAACCCTAACTCAATGGGACTCATTGAACGATTCCATTCGACCCTTATCGAAATTTATAGATTAGCTAAGTATGAACAGAAATGCACAGACGCCGCATCAATTATGACATACTCTATTATGGCATATAACCACACCATACATACAGCCACAGGACTAACACCATTTGAAGTAGTCTTTGGACACACTGACTCCGACAACCCCTTCAATGTGGAATTTCAGAAAGTGTATACCCAACAATTAGTTAAAGATCACGAAAAGCGTACAAAATTTTTATACAAATATTTGGCGAACAATATGATGACAAAAAAGAAGAAAATTAGGGAAAAGCGAGAGGGAGAGACAAGCACGGAACTTCCTCAAGGAGAAACTGTTTACGTAAAAGATATAAACAAGAGAAAGAGCAAAGACAAAGCTAGGTACAAAAAGGCAAAAGTAATAGGAGAAATAGAAAAGAACATTGTTCCCATTAAAGTAGAGACTGAGAAAAAGAAAACCAGCGCACCAATAAAGAACATAAAACGTCCTCCACAGGTGGTGGTTCCTGATGATAGCGACACCAGTGACAGTTGCACTTCATCTGCAATGTCTTAAAGAGAATCCGGGAATCTTACCAGTGAAAGAAGGACAAGCATACATTCAGACAGATAATTGGACCATTTTAAAAACCATCAGATTAGATAATGTTTATGTTGATTTAAAATTAGTTACAACCAAATTTTCAGAATTTCAAAATTTAATTTCCTATAACAAAATTTTTCCCCATGAATTCGTCAGCGTACTTATGCACGCAGAACACCTGCGAGACATAACACTAGACAAATTTCGTCAATTAGTTCCCCAACGCTCGAAGCGAGGGATAGTTAACCCTCTAGGTTCTATAATAAAAATTATAACAGGAAACTTAGACCACGAAGACGCCATTAAGTATGATAAAATAATCTCAAAAACAACTAAAGACCAAATAATTAACTCAAAGAAAATCGTTGTCATTTCTAAAATGATGGACAGTCTTATAAACGTAACTGAACTAATCCGCCAAGACACCGTAACTCTTGACACTCGTGTGAGAAGAGTAGAAACTGCTCTTAAAGATACCGTTGCTAAGGGTAATAATTTGATTATATCCTCATATATATTAGGTATGTATAATTTATTTATGAACAACTTCCGCACTATATTTATAAAACTAAGTGAAATTGAGACCGCTATATCGTTAAGTAAGAGCTCGATATTACATCCGTCAATTGTAAACTCTACTGAATTATTGTATCACTTACAACTAATATCTAAAATAGGAAACCTAGTGTACACGCCTAACGAGTTTAATTTAGTTAAAATAGAAGAAACTATTTCAGTAAAATCATTTATAAAGAAAAACCAGGTCACATTTATAATGGAAATACCAATAACTGATAATTTTACATATAACTATTATAAAATGTACACCATTCCCATTTCCAAAGAAAACCAAACCCTAGCTATAGTCCCAACCTACCCCTACCTATTGGCGAAAGGGTTGAAATATCAGCCGATCTCAACACCGTGTCGACCACTCGCCGCCGGAGACGAGTTCTTATGCAATAACGACAACAGAGCCTTGAACAACGGGCCCACCTGCGAGGAACAACTCCTCCGATACGACGGAGACCTCAGTTGCTGTAAGCAGCACCCTGTCTACGTGGAAGATGTAAAACTCCAGAAGATCAGCCATGACAGTTGGATACTCTTTACCAGAAAGGAGACAATACTCACCAAAATATGCACCGAAGACACCTACAAATATCCGGTGCGCGGAACATACGTCATTACCCTCGACGAGCCATGTGACGTCGAGATCAACGGCATGAAGCTGCATCACCACCAGATATACACAGAAACAGATGCGGTGACTCCGTTACCCGTCATCAGCCTTCCAGCATTCCGGACGAATACAAATTTAACAAGTGCACCTGTACTCAACATACAAAACACGAACCTCGACGACCTTAAATACTTGTCAGTTATGTTAAAAAACAGTGAAGTGTTTGAACCCAAAAGAGAAATGGACTCTAATAGTGCTTTAATTTACGTTATTTCCAGTTTTATAGTATTAAGCATATGTGTAAGCCTTTTATATGTTTTTCGCAAAAACATAATACATGTTTTACGAAATTATCAGAAAAGTTCTCCAATCGAACATTCCGATAATTTCTCTCTTAGGGATGGAGGAGTTATGCATCCCCCTGCCCCTACTTGTTTAGATTAAGAGTACAGGAATGCATTACTCAGCGTCTGGCCGGACGCGGTCGCGCCATCGGAGCCCGCAACGCAGGGCTGAGTTAGCATTCCCGTAGCTGGACCACCGGCCTAGCATTAAGTTTGCCTGTGGGCTTTAGAATTAGTTTCAATTCATTATATTGTCAGCCTCCAAATCGGCAACACATATTTTCGTTAGTTTTATTTTAGTTTTTAAAAACATATTTAAGTGCTCCCTAAATTTAACTAGGTACGTTTCAGATTTTAGTGTTTTGTTTCATTTGTAAAATTAACTTCCCCCCGCTGCTTCACCTGTGAAGTGAAGATCAGTCTCTCAGAGAGTGACTCATTTAGGGGCGGCTGTTGTGTCGACTTGTTTATTGACCTGTCAAATTGGTTCAAATGAATCTGTCTTCAACTTTACTCGAGTTATCGTTGGACAAATTAGTATCCAAAAGCCAATTTTATTTCTTAGAAGAATCTAAGAAGAAGAAGAAGAGAGGTCTCAGAAGAGACCTCTCTTCGCTAGGTCAAAGTACCTACTAGGTATACCTAGTGGTTCACGAACTAAACTTCGCAGCACTTATATTTCTTCAAGTGCTTAACCAATTTAACTCTTATTATAGATACTTAAAAATTATATTGGGACGAACTACCTACTTGTCTGCAAAATTTCTTGAAGATACAACCATACAAACGATTCATTATCAGATTTCCAATTCTTGATTTTTGATAGACTGAAGGCCTTTAAGTACTTACATATGTTTGTAAAATGTTGTGAAAACTTACCGCTTCGTAGTGAAATGCAAAACTGAAGTCCAATTTTGTACACAAACCATTATGTATACCTACACAGTTTATCACATAACACAGCTTTCACACACAACATATTAGCACAATAAAGAGAAAATTAACTAAACACACCATGAAAATTTTCACAAAAGTTCATTACAACAAAACATATGACAATCATAAACATCTGAAGTCAAAGTTTGGCGGGAAGCCGGGAACAGTCTCGTGACGCCTAGCGCCGCGCGCGGAGGGAGAAGGAAACTCGGGCGTGTGACCTCCTTACTCGTGCTCTAAATAGGTTGTGTTCAAAAATTTTAATGGTTAATATCAATTTTAAAAATCAGAAACATCTCAGATCAAGTAGAAAGTATTAAATTTGATAATCTTACTACATCATCATTAGATCGTTTCTTTATATAATTTTAAAGTGTTAAAAAAGCTAGAGAGAAAAATTAGTAGGTAGTTATGCATCCCCCTGCCCCTACTTGTTTAGACTAAGAGTACAGGAATGCATTACTCAGCGTCTGACCGGACGCGGTCGCGCCATCGGAGCCCGCAACGCAGGGCTGAGTTAGCATTCCCGTAGCTGGACCACCGGCCTAGCATTAAGTTTGCCTGTGGGCTTTAGAATTAGTTTGATTCATTATATTGTCTGCCTCCAAATCGGCAACACATATTTTCATTAGTTTTATTTTAGTTTTTAAAAACATATTTAAGTGCTCCCTAAATTTAACTGGCGCAGCCGGTAGGATAACTGGCTGTCCTAGCGTGAAGTGTATATGCTTGTATAACCGAGCTACCGCGTTAGAACGGCAAAGTGCGGTTTGCCTATAATAAGGTGAAGTGCCGAACAGTTATCCGACGAACCAAACAAATAAGTTAAAAAGAACGGGACACCCAGTATGGAAGCGGTCGGCTGGTGAGTACAACTTTTCGCCATCCTTGCCAATTCCCTACCATCCAAGATTTTTGTTATTATCAAAATAAGACTTCTTTTGATATAACGTGACCTAGGTGACTAGATATAAAATTCTATTTAGTGTGCCTCTTACTTTAAGCCTTAACTTTAATATTCAAAATCTCAAAATTGATTTTTAAGTAAATTAGTGTAATTAAAAACAAGAAATATAAAACTCTATTTCATGTACCTTAGTTAAAACATTTTTAATTTCAAAATTAATTAAATATTGTAATAGTGTGTTAATTTAGATTAGCGAATAAGTGTTAGTTTAGTTAGTGAATAGTGTGTTTCAATTTTCAAAAAGTTTTCTAAACTCAATTTGTGTTTTTCGTATCTGTGTAAAATGGAACAAATTACTCCGATTCCCCGGGAAATTTTAAATCTCGTTCCTATTTATGGCGGAGATAAGTCTCAACTAAACTTATATCTACGTAAAAGTGAATATGTAATAAACAGATACAGGGGAGACGCTGCCCAAAACCTTTACGTATTCCAATCAGTAACAAGTCGACTAAATGATAAAGCAGCTGCTCTGATATCGGAAAGAGAGGACATCGAGTCGTGGAGTCAGCTAAAAGAACTATTAAAGCAACATTTCGGAGATCCGCGTAGTGAACAATGCATTGCAATAGATTTAGAATCACTAAAAATCAAAACAGGTGAAAACTATTTAGAATTCTGCAACAGAATTCAAAGTGTCCGCTCGCTACTAATATCAAAAGTTAATATGTTAACAGACGTAGAGATGAAACGGGCCAAAGCAATCATATATAACAGCACAGCTCTAAATGTATTCCTCTACAACCTACCAGAGGACATGGTCAGAATAGTTAGGTTAAAATCACCCGCAACCCTAGAAGACGCCCTTAGCGTAGTTCTAGAGGAAGTAAACTTTCAAGATCAATATAACATGCGTAGACGCATTTATGACACTCGTAATAGTAGCCATAACCATAGCCATAATACCCTACATAAACCCGTATTGCAACAAAACTCGAACCCTCCTCAAGGATTCAAGTTTGGGATTAACCCTCAACTCCCATTTAAACCATTAACGACAAACACCACGCCGAAATTTTTCGGTAACCAACCGACGTTAACAAGGCCGCAGGCCCCAACACAACCCTTTGGGTACCGCCCTCAGCTAGGTTATCGCCCACCGAGTTATCTACCACAACTTGGCTACCGCCCACAATTTGGTACTGGCCAACAACCAACAGGTTACAGACCAAATCTACAACAAAGACCCTTTCAAGGGATGACGCCACAACAGTATGGCTACAAGCCACCACAAGTCAACCCACCACAGCTACAAACCTCTGACATAACTATGAGAACCGCCCTGAAACCGCGCGAAGGATTCAAACTAAACGAACTTTACGACACAACGGGTTACGAAGAGCAAGACCTCTACAGTTACGACCCCTACGAGTACGACGTAGCTTACGACGCGTACCAGCAAGACTACGAAGCTGAAGCTGAAGCGTACACCGACATGTCACAACAGGTGGAAACCCTTCAGGACCAACCCCTAGAAAATTTTCCTATACAGGCCTCTACAGACCAGAAACCATAGAACTTAATTGCGACCCCACGTTGAAACTACCACATATTTATTTACCTGAAATAGATGCCAAAATGATGATCGACACCGGAAGTACTCGATCATTCATAAGTCCCCGAAAAGCTTATGAATTTTTCTATTACCACATCAGACACGAACCCTTTCAAGTAGTAAGCACGCACGCATCTAGCAACCACAGTGAGGTCATAGAAATCCCGCTTTTACCAACTTTCCAAAGTGACGATTACCACAAATTTTACATCTATGACGTCGACCAACGTTATGACGGACTAATAGGGAACGACTTATTAGAACAATTACATGCAGTTATAGATTTAAAAAACTCAGTTCTGAAAACGAATACTACCCTTATTCCAATCATAAACAAAAACTTAAACTACGAAGTAGAAATTCAAGCCCGAACTGAAAAACGCGTCAAACTACCAATAGACCAATATTCAGGAGACGCTATACTTGATTACAGAAAATTTGGCCCTGGCGTACGTATGCCTAGCGCCTTAGTAAACTGTGTAAACGGATACGCCACCACCGTTATCCAAAACACCTCAAATGAACCGGTGATAATAACAGTAAAACAACCCTTAAAAGTGATTAAATACCACCCGGAAGAAAAATGTAACCTACATCTCACTACAAACAATCGTGAAATGGAAATAGAGAAAATACTGGAAGAAAATCTGAATAAAATTAGACTTGACCACATGAATAAAGAAGAAAAAGAAAAAATATTTAAACTCTGCAAAGAATACAAGAACATCTTCCATTGCGAGCAACTACCACTGACCTTTACCAACCAAGTTAAACACAAGATACGCACTAAAAATGAAGACCCAATCTACGTGAGACTTTACAGACTAGCCCCAGCACAAGCCGAAGAAATAAACCGTCAAGTACAAAAAATGCTACAAGACAATGTAATTCAGGAATCTCATTCCCCTTGGAATGCCCCAGTACATCTAGTACCGAAGAAATTAGATGCTTCGGGAGAGCAAAAATATAGAATGGTCATTGATTACAGACGCCTAAACGAGATAACAATAGACGACAAATACCCTCTACCAAATATAAGTGATTTGTTTGACAAACTAGGCAAAAGTGTTTACTTCACAACAATAGACCTAGCAAGCGGCTATCACCAAATAGAAGTAGAAGAAAAGGACAGACAAAAGACCGCCTTCAGCACTCAAAATGGACATTTTGAGTTTTTAAGAATGCCATTTGGCCTGAAAACAGCCCCCGCTACTTTTCAGCGAACCATGGACCATGTTCTTCGAGGACTTCAAGGACTACATTGCATGGTATACTTAGATGACGTCATTATCTTCTCATCTAGCCTAGAAGAACATATCCAGAAACTACGTCTAGTTTTTGACCGACTCAGACAGACCAACCTTAAAATACAATTAGATAAATCAGAGTTTTTACGAAAAGAAGTGCTTTATCTCGGACACACAATAACAAGAGACGGACTTAAACCTAATAACGACAAAATTGAAGCAGTGCTGAATTTTCCGATTCCGAAAACTACCACGGAAATTAAAAGCTTTCTCGGATTAGTTGGTTATTACCGACGTTTCATTCCAAATTTTGCAAAAATAACCCAGCCGTTAACAGCATGTCTAAAGAAACGAAACAAAATTATAATTGACCAAAACTACATCGATGCTTTTAATAAATGTAAAGAACTACTCACTCACGCACCGCTCTTACAATACCCCGATTATAGCAAGCCGTTCATTCTAACCACGGACGCTTCCAACGTAGCCCTAGGAGCTGTACTCTCCCAAGGACAAGTTGGCAGCGATAAACCAATAGCATACGCAAGCAGAACACTGAGTGATACTGAGTCTAGATACAGCACCATAGAAAAGGAACTATTGGCCATTATCTGGGCAACAAAACACTTTCGACCATATCTCTATGGAAAAAAATTCTATATTTAGACCGATCACCGACCTCTAGCATGGTTGAACTCCCTTAAGGACCCAAATAGTAAGCTCACACGCTGGAGACTACGCCTTCAAGACCTTGACTTTGAAATTATCTACAAAAACGGCAAACAAAATACAAACGCAGACGCTTTAAGCAGAATTAGGATCAACGCCCTGGAAGAGGAAGAAGAAGGAAATTCAATGGCAGTAAACGTAGACCGTGAAGAAAAGAAAAAGAAGAAGAAAGTTAAAAAACGTCAACGAAACGCCTCTTCCACAACGTCCGCTAGTCCAATCACAATTTCGGACTCAGACACAGACACAGTAGAATTCCCTGAACTCTCTATTGAAAGACCAGTCATTCCTTCTGCATCTGGAAGCAGCAGAACGCAGACCATTCACTCAGCAGACGATCTAGAGTCAACTGGAATACCCATATTACATGAAGCTATCGACACTAAGCCGAACCAAATTCTCGTATTTTCTTGGTTTAAAAACGAAACTCAGGTTAAAGATATTTCCCACAACAAATATAAAATTTTAGAAGTTTTTCTTCCCACAAACAACCCAGAATTAATCAAAGACTTTCTCAAAGAATATATAAGACCCAAAATAAAGTACTTTATTTATTTCGAAGAAAATGAACACCGCCGACAGTTTAGCAATATTGTTATTTCCTTATTCAAGAAAGACATGATTAAACTCTTCGAGTGTACAGAACGAGTGGTATACGTGGATGAAGAGAGTGAGCAGAAAGCAATAGTTTTAAAGTATCATCAAGGAAAAACGTGCCACAGAGGAATCAAAGAAACACTAGTAAGACTAAAAAGAAACTACTTTTGGAACAAAATGGAAGAAACTACCTCAGCCATCATTAACTCTTGTGAAGCATGCAGAAAAATGAAATATGACAGAAAACCACTTAAACCCTTCCTGCAGCTCACCCAAACACAGGATGCCCCTTTTCAGGAGCTTTTCATGGATCTATTCACCATAGAAGGCAAATATTACCTTACCCTCATAGATGCTTTCAGCAAACTAGGACAAGCTATCGAAATTCCAAACAAATCTACCCCTGAAGTTGTTAGAGCCCTCATGAAATACTTTTCTTTTTACGGAATCCCCAAGAAAATTAGTTCTGATCCTGGAATGGAGTTTAACAACGAACTAATGAAAGACTTCCTCAGCTTACATAAAATAGAACGTCACATAGGTACAGTTAACAACCCCAACTCAATGGGACTCATTGAACGATTCCATTCGACCCTTATCGAAATTTATAGATTAGCTAAGTACGAACAGAAATGCACAGACGCCGCATCAATTATGACATACTCTATTATGGCATATAACCACACCATACATACAGCCACAGGACTAACACCAATTGAAGTAGTCTTTGGACACACAGACTCCGACAACCCCTTCAACGTGGAATTTCAAAAAATATATACACAACAATTAGTTAAGGATCATGAAAAGCGTACAAAATTTTTATACAAATATTTGGCGAACAATATGATGACAAAAAAGAAGAAAATTAGGGAAAAACGAGAAGGAGAGACAAACACGGAACTTCCTCAAGGAGAAACTGTTTACGTAAAAGATATAAACAAGAGAAAGAGCAAAGACAAAGCTAGATACAAAAAGGCAAAAGTAATAGGAGAAATAGAAAAGAACATTGTTCCCATTAAAGTAGAGAATGAGAAAAAGAAAACCAGCGCACCAATAAAGAACATAAAACGTCCTCCACAGGTGGTGGTTCCTGATGATAGCGACACCAGTGACAGTTGCACTTCATCTGCAATGTCTTAAAGAGAATCCGGGAATCTTACCAGTGAAAGAAGGACAAGCATACATTCAGACAGATAATTGGACCATTTTAAAAACCATCAGATTAGATAATGTTTATGTTGATTTAAAAATAGTTACAACCAAATTTTCAGAATTTCAAAATTTAATTTCCTATAACAAAATTTTTCCCCATGAATTCGTCAGCGTACTTATGCACGCAGAACACCTGCGAGACATAACACTAGACAAATTTCGTCAATTAGTTCCCCAACGCTCGAAGCGAGGGATAGTTAACCCTCTAGGTTCTATAATAAAAATTATAACAGGAAACTTAGACCACGACGACGCCATTAAGTATGATAAAATAATCTCAGAAACAACTAAAGACCAAATAATTAACTCAAAGAAAATTGTTGTCATTTCTAAAATGATGGACAGTCTTATAAACGTAACTGAACTAATCCGCCAAGACACCGTAACTCTTGACACTCGTGTGAGAAGAGTAGAAACTGCTCTTAAAGATACCGTTGCTAAGGGTAATAATTTGATTATATCCTCATATATATTAGGTATGTATAATTTATTTATGAACAACTTCCGCACTATATTTATAAAACTAAGTGAAATTGAGACCGCTATATCGTTAAGTAAGAGCTCGATATTACATCCGTCAATTGTAAACTCTACTGAATTATTGTATCACTTACAATTAATATCTAAAATAGGAAACCTAGTGTACACGCCTAACGAGTTTAATTTAGTTAAAATAGAAGAAACTATTTCAGTAAAATCATTTATAAAGAAAAACCAGGTCACATTTATAATGGAAATACCGATAACTGATAATTTTACATATAACTATTATAAAATGTACACCATTCCCATTTCCAAAGAAAACCAAACCCTAGCTATAGTCCCAACCTACCCCTACCTATTGGCGAAAGGGTTGAAATATCAGCCGATCTCAACACCGTGTCGACCACTCGCCGCCGGAGACGAGTTCTTATGCAATAACGACAACAGAGCCTTGAACAACGGGCCCACCTGCGAGGAGCAACTCCTCCGATACGACGGAGACCTCAGTTGCTGTAAGCAGCACCCTGTCTACGTGGAAGATGTAAAACTCCAGAAGATCAGCCATGACAGTTGGATACTCTTTACCAGAAAGGAGACAATACTCACCAAAATATGCACCGAAGACACCTACAAATATCCGGTGCGCGGAACATACGTTATTACCCTCGACGAGCCATGTGACGTCGAGATCAACGGCATGAAGCTGCATCACCACCAGATATACACAGAAGCAGATGCGGTGACTCCGTTACCCGTCATCAGCCTTCCAGCATTCCGGACGAATACAAATTTAACAAGTGCACCTGTACTCAACATACAAAACACGAACCTCGACGACCTTAAATACTTGTCAGTTATGTTAAAAAACAGTGAAGTGTTTGAACCCAAAAGGGAAATGGACTCTAATAGTGCTTTAGTTTACGTCATTTCCGGTTTTATAGTATTAAGCATATGTGTAAGCCTTTTATATGTTTTTCGCAAAAACATAATACATGTTTTACGAAATTATCAGAAAAGTTCTCCAATCGAACATTCCGATAATTTCTCTCTTAGGGATGGAGGAGTTATGCATCCCCCTGCCCCTACTTGTTTAGACTAAGAGTACAGGAATGCATTACTCAGCGTCTGACCGGACGCGGTCGCGCCATCGGAGCCCGCAACGCAGGGCTGAGTTAGCATTCCCGTAGCTGGACCACCGGCCTAGCATTAAGTTTGCCTGTGGGCTTTAGAATTAGTTTGATTCATTATATTGTCTGCCTCCAAATCGGCAACACATATTTTCATTAGTTTTATTTTAGTTTTTAAAAACATATTTAAGTGCTCCCTAAATTTAACTAGGTACTTACTGTAGTAGGTGACTACAAACAATCTACGTACAACTAGTCGTTGTACCTAGTGCTTATCTAACGTAGCTTTCTAAGTATTTGTGAAGTAATTTGAAGAATGTGAAGTAATCTGACTCAGCAGCTCCGAAACTACTTCCTGTAAAATCTTCTTAATATTTTTTCAGTTTTCCATAGAAGAGTTTCCATGCCACTGGATGAAATGTTTGAGACAGCTGATGTTTTGCGATTTCAGGTTTGATCCTGAAAAAAAACTGTCCATAATGATAAGTATAATGAGCCCTTTTCTGCTGAGCATGCCATCTTTATAGCCCTATCGTAAAGCAGCTTCTCACAACAGACTATCTCAGACTTCTTTCCTATATCAAAGAAAACTAGAAAAAATTTAAACAACTGAAGCTTTATTTTGTCTGTATGAAAGAGATAGAGTCATAGTTCTGTTCGCATCTAGGAAGGTTGGCGTCTTCAGCACTAGCTTCCTCGAGTCGCTGACCATTTAGATTTAGGGTGAGTTGGGGGAAGATTGAAAGGTTTTTTGATGAGATGAGCAGTGTTGTATATAAAGGTAAAGCCCTGTAGAACAATACGTATCAGCTTATGCTTAAAATATCGATATAGTCGACGTAGAGCAAAGAGTATATTTTTCTATCATGTTAATAATATTTTAAGCCTACCGACCACAAACCGTTGATATACCTACGTGTTTAAGAAGACAGGTGCCGATAAGGAGACTCCACGGCGAACCAAACTAACACACTGTAAAAGTAATAAATGTTATTTGCAATAGATTTTTTTTTTCTTTTAACAATATTTATGGCACGACTAGGTAGATAAGTTTACGGGAGCACGAAGTTTTATAAAAAAACTAATTTTTATTTTAATTCAAAATTTAATTGATTTTATTTAACTTAATAATTATTTAGAGAGCGACCGCAAAGAATTAGATTTACGTATCAACTAACTACAAAAATGAATTGCCATGAGGGCCTTAGGTGCTAAGTCTTAAAGATAGCGATTCGCAGAATCGCAGGAAGCTGCAGGCGCCCACGCCTTTCTCGCTACTGAGGCGCTATGTGCTGACTGTTGTTATGACTCGGCTGGGCAGCTGCATCATAACTCCTCCCTCCTCAAGTGCGAAATTATCGGGTTCCACAGAGATTGATGTTGGGTTCCGATAATTTTGCAAACGTTTATAAAGGCGAAAAGCTATAAAACTAATTATAATTAACACAATTAATACGTAAAATACAATGGTACACACGCTTAGGGTAACACTTTCAACACTGTATACTCTTGGCACTTTTACACTTTCACTGTCGGCTTGAGCCCGCAGAAGATTGATCAATTGACGTGTTTCCCCCAAACTGATTCCTTTTATGTTAATAGGTTTCAGATTGGTTATGTTCTCTCGTTTAAATTCCGGAACTGCAGTTATCGGTGTTATCTCGAACCGGATATTTTCAGCCAAAGTCTTTCTGTAGGACAGTCTGTATTTCGATAGGTGTATGATACACTCCTTCTTGGTAGTAATGATGTACGTTCCCTGGAACGATTTCCGAATCTCCTCGTTTCCACATCTTTCCATTAAGACTGTGGGATTTCGGCAAAATACAGTCCAGCTGTCAAGCGTTATGCGTTGGACTTTAATATCTTCGATCTCGACGCTGTAAGGAGTACATTGGTCAAGGTTTGTCTGGAAGGTCATCAGCTGTTCCTCGCATGAAGGGCCGGTAAACGGAACTACATTTTCCTCAGAACAAAGGAAACTGTCGTCGGCGGCTACTCGTTGGCATGGCGTGGTGACAGGCAGAAATTTCCAACCTTTCACCATAAGGTAGGGGGAGTCAGGGAATACAATTAAAGTTTTATTTATGGAATCATTGAAAATTGGAATAGGATATAATTTGTAATAATTGTAAACTTCTCTTTCTATTAGTGGAACTTCTAATATGAATGATATTTGGCTTTTCTTAATATATGTGTAAGGGACTTCAGGTTTCAGGTTTCAGAATTAAAATCCCTCTTGACATGTAGCAATTTATTTAAAAGTTCGGATGTTCACAGGTCGGAGGTCGGCGCACGAATGAATTAAAAATGGCGTCGACCCTTCTTAAATACCTTCCTATATTTATACAAAAGTAAAGTGAGAGCGAGAAGACTCTTCTATCTCGCTCTATCCTACGCTAATATGGTACATGGTCCGAGAGCAGTAAAAATGAAGACAATCAATTATCATTAGGCTTCTTGTCCGTAACAGCCTCCCCTCGGCGTAGTTCTTCGCAGCCATCATCCAAAGGGAGGACAATAAGCCTCCTCACAGGTCGCCGGAAGATTCCACCCCGCGTCCGCACATCTGCGCTTCGTACCACGCCGTCCGGTCCTTCATGTGTCCTTTCTACTTCGCCTCTCGGCCACACACCGCGCGGTAGCAGTCCGTCCGCGATAATGACTACATCGCCGTTCTTAACGTTCCGCGCAGGTCGTCTTATGTCTCCTCTAGGCGTTAAAGTAGGTAGATATTCCTTCATCCACCGCTCCCAAAACGCATTGGCTAGGCCTTGTGCCGCTCGCCACGCTCTCCTGTCCGCCAGGTCGCATGCTCCGACGATAGGTAGGCCGTGCGCGGTGCCCAGCAACAAATGGTTCGGAGTAAGTGCCTCCGGGTCCGTTGCGCATACTGATACATGAGTTAATGGCCGTGAATTTATCGTATATTCGATCTCAGTGAGCGCCGTAGCTAGCACCTCTTCCTTTGGTGCCTTATCGATGAGGGTGAGTGATAGGGAGGTCTTGACGCTCCTTATCATACGCTCCCAAGCCCCTCCTTGGTTCGGCGCTCCGGGGTCGATGTATCGCCATTCAATTTTCCTTATTGACGTAAACTCCTTCAGGTGCGGCAACCATTCTTCGTATGCCTTTTTCATTTCCGCTTCGCTTCCGTGAAAATTGGTTCCGTTATCGCTATGGAAAGAAACCGGGAATCCTCGTCTCGCTGCCATGCGCCGGATGGCTATAAGAGCGGAGTCCGTGCTCAGACTGGCCAGTAGTTCAAGATGCACCGCGCGGGTGACCAAACAGGTGAATAAAAGTCCCCACCTTTTTTCTCTGCGGCGTCCTATGGTGACCCACATCGGGCCGAATCCGTCCAAACCGCAGCGTGCAAACGGCCGCGTGTAGGCATCGAGACGTTCCTTTGGCAAGTTTCCTTTGACCGGCGGCGTACCAGGTGATCTTCTTCGAATGCTACACCAAGTACATGCTTGAATGATTTTCCTCACCGTCGGTCGCAAGTGAAGTACCCAATATTTCTGCCTTATGTTATTCACCACATGCTCTCGGCCGATGTGGTGGTTTTGCTCGTGTTCAAATCTTATTAATAAGTGCGTCAGCGGGTGTCGACCGTCGAGGAGCGGAGGCGATTTCGTGTCTTCAGTCACCGGCGCAGCGTTTATTCTACCGCGCAGACGCAGCACTCCGTCCTCGGCGTACACCGGGTCAAGCTTAAGTAGCCGGCTCGTTCTGTCGACTAATTTTCCGGCGCGCAGTTTCGACATTTCTTCGGGAAACGCCTCCGCTTGTGCTTGTCGCAGTAGTACTTGTTCGCTTCTTTTTATGTATTCTGCATCGGTCCTGCCTTGGAGCTTTCTACATTTATCGGTAAATTGTAGAACCTTTGCCGTCGTTCGTAACAGGCGCCCGTAGGAAGAGAATCGCGTGAAGTCGATGAGCGGCACCTTTTCCGTGTTTCTGACAGCGAGCACCTCGACCTCCTCTATGCTTTCCGTTTCCTCTTTCGGCCATTGGTTCTCCGGAGCTCTCAGGAAGGACGGGCCTACGAACCAGCGATCCGTGCTTTTCAGCTGGGTGTTGCCTGCGCGCGTCGCGTCGTCGGCGACGTTGTATGCGGTTGGCGTCCATCTCCACTCGTTGACCGCTGTTAGCTCTGCGATCTCGCCGAGGCGGTGCGCGACGTACGGCGTGTAGCGCGTTGAGTCGTTTCGTATCTCGTATCGTATCGGAGCTCGTAGTCGCGAGTCCCGGCGTGGAGAGCGGATCGTGTGCGAACGCGGCTGCGGTCGTGAATGCAGGTGGATGTGGACGTGGCGGGGCGGTGGACGGCGACGCGGGGTAGTCAACGTATACCCGCATGTCCGCCTCATCGGCGGCGGCTTTGCTTCGCGTCGTCGGCATCTTCGACACTTCACTGTCCTACGTCCCTACCTGCCTAATCTAGTTACCGACACTTAATGCTATCCGTGTTCCAGCGCTCGCCGGCCGGATCTCGCCTGCCCGTCGCACCGTTGGGTGATCTTCTTTTTTCTAACTCGACGACTCGGAGTTGTAGCACCGTTGGGTGATCTTCGAGCACAGCGCTCAGCCTTCGTTTTCACGTTCACTCGTACAGGAAACACGGTCCGGGCTAGTTCAGGGAAGCCCGTCCGTTGATCGCACCGCACACGCGTTCGGGGCGTGCGGCCGCTGTTTCCGATGGTCTTCTTCACGTTCACTCGTACAGGAAACACGGTCCGGGCTAGTTCAGGGAAGCCCGTCCGTTGATCGCACCACACGCGCGTTCGGGGCGTGCGGCCGCCGTTCCTGACGATCTTCTTCACGTTCACTCGTACAGGAAACACGGTCCGGGCTAGTTCAGGGAAGCCCGTCCGTTGATCGCACCACACGCGCGTTCGGGGCGTGCGGCCGCTGTTCCTGACGATCTTCTGCTGCTGGAGTACTGCACGCGTGTTCGGAGCGTGCGGCACTCTTCTTCGGCCCACGAGCGAGAGAGACGGAAAGAGACGCGCTCAGTGGGCTCCTCGTGTTCACTCTTCGATTTTCACAGCTTTCTTGAGACTGCGCCGACTTTTCCTGTTCTTATTCCTGTTCTTTATCCGGCTCGAAGGACCAACTTGTAAGGGACTTCAGGTTTCAGGTTTCAGAATTAAAATCCCTCTTGACATGTAGCAATTTATTTAAAAGTTCGGATGTTCACAGGTCGGAGGTCGGCGCACGAATGAATTAAAAATGGCGTCGACCCTTCTTAAATACCTTCCTATATTTATACAAAAGTAAAGTGAGAGCGAGAAGACTCTTCTATCTCGCTCTATCCTACGCTAATATGGTACATGGTCCGAGAGCAGTAAAAATGAAGACAATCAATTATCATTAGGCTTCTTGTCCGTAACAATATGCTTTAACAGTAATTATCCTTTCTAATTTCGACATATTTTCTTCAGAGGCTTCATACATTAAATTATCAACATTTTCTATAGATTTAAGTAAGCTTAACAATTCTGTTGTATTAACGATTGATTGGTGTAGTACTGATACCTTACTAAAGGCTAAGGCGGTTTCTATTTCATTTAACGTAGTATAAGTGGTTGTAAAAACGTTTATAAACATGTCAAACATGCTTAACACATATGAAATGTATAAGCAATTATTTTGTTTGTCGCTGACGGCTTTGGCAAAGTCTTCAATTCTTTTAAGTCTTTTATTTAATATTTCCAAATTTTCCTGTAAGGTGTCCGTACTATTTACAAGGCTATCAAATACTTTTGTTACTAAAGTAATTTTCTTATCTGTTGAAATCTGCTTAGCTTGAATTTGTGAAATGAGGGAATCATAGCGCACAGCGTCTTGGCTGTCTAAATTACCTGAAATTAATTTTATTAAAGACCCAAGTGGATCTACTAAGCCTCTTTTTACCTTGTGTGAGGGAAACAATTGCCTGAATTTATAAATCGTGTTGCTACGTAAGTTCTCGAACTGTGTTCGTATTCCCAAGAATTCATTAATGTAATCCGTTTTGTTATCAATAATCTTAGTAAACACATCATATTGTGCTACATGAAAATCCAGATCATTTGCTATGCCGTTTAAATCTAAAACTTTTATAATAATCCATTGATCCTCTTGGTTATAGGCATTTCCTTGTCTAACAGGTAAAATGCCCGGATTGTCCTTAATCTTTTGCAGATGAAGGGCCTGGTTTGGGATGATCAGGGTCATCATCACGATCAAACACCACCTGTGGAGGACGTTTAATATTTTTAACGGCCACTTTAGTTTCTCGGTTACCTATTTGTACCTGTGCTATGTTTCTTTCGATCGGTCCTTTAGCTACTGCTTTATTGTAACGGGGTTTGTCCTTACTCTTCCTTTTATTTACGTCCTTTGTAAATACTACTTTTCCTTCTTCTAATTCTATTACATCTTTTTCTCCTTGTCTTTCTCTAAGCTTTCGTTTGTTCTCTAACATTTTATTGGATACGAACTGATACAATACTTTAGTACGTTTAGCGTGGTCTTTTAAAAGCTGTTGGGTGTATTCTTTCTCGAATTCTCCATCAAAGACTTTATTAGCATCCGTATGTCCAAATACAATTTCAAAAGGGGTTAATTCCGTAACTGAGTGGATTGTGTTGTTGTAAGCCATAATGGAGTAAGTCATTATCGACGCGGCGTCAGTGCATTTTTGGTCATATTTGGCTAGCCTGTAAATTTCAATTAAGGTAGAGTGGAATCTCTCCACAATGCCTGTAGAGTTAGGG
Source organism: Alcis repandata (assembly GCA_949125135.1). NCBI lineage: Eukaryota > Metazoa > Arthropoda > Insecta > Lepidoptera > Geometridae > Alcis > Alcis repandata. The sequence goes on from OX421244.1 coordinate 1,900,287, forward strand.
TTATTTGGGGTGCAAATGTGTAGTTGAATTTTGTACATAGACGTAAGCTCTCTAATAAGCTCATTATTGAATTCGCTTCCGGGGTCACTACTAATCTTTCTGGGTACACCATACATTGAAAAGTATTTTATCAGAGCTCGCACTACCTCACCTGTGGATTTATTTGAAATTTCAATGGCTTGTCCGAATTTGCTGAAGGCGCATACTATGGTTAAGTAGCATCGGCTGTCTATTGTAAAAAGGTCAATGAATAATTCTTGGAACGGTGCATCTTGCGTTTGAGTTAATTGGATTGTTGGTTTGAGAGGTTTTCTATCATACTTCATCTTTTGGCAATTTTCGCAACTATTAATAACCGCTGCTATCATTTCCTGCATATTATTCCAATAGTAATTTCTTTTAATTCTAAGCATCGTTTCTTTAATCCCTCTGTGAACTGTTTTCCCTTCGTAATGTTTTAAAACTATCGCTTTCTGTTCTTTCTCATCCTCTATGTAAACTACTCTTTCAGTGCATTCAAAAAACTCTACCGTACCTTCTTTAAATAGCTGTATAATTATTCTATTAAAATCTTTCCTGTGCTGCTCGCTTTCAAAGTAAATAAAGTACTTCAATTTTGGTTTAATGTATTCTTTCAGAAATTGTTTGATCATATCATCATTATTAATTGGCATAAATACTTGTAAAACCTTTTGTTTATCGCGGGATAGATCTTGGACTTGAATATCATTGGTATACCATTCGAAGAGTAATATCTGATTGGGCTTGGTGTCAATTGCCTCATTCAGGATGGGGATACCCTTAGACTCTAGATCATTCGTAGAGTGCACTGTTTCCGTACCGCTGGATGGCAAGGGGTATGGTACTTCCGCGGATTCAGGTCGGTCATAATTGTCGATGTCACTATTAGAAATTGTCCTAGATATGTCGCTGTCAGTCAGGGTCTCGACGCTATCTCTAACTAATTTAGCTTTATTTGTCAAATCAACCATTTCGTCAATAAGATTTTGGCAATGTTTTTCTAATTTCTTATCAACATTGACCTTCATGGACACGTCATCAGCGTCACCGATTGCATTTAATTTTATTCGTGATAATGCATCAGCGTTTGTGTTCTGTTTGCCATTTTTGTAAATGATTTTAAAGTCATATTCTTGTAGGCGCAAGCGCCAGCGGGTTAATTTACTGTTAGGCTCTTTTAATGAGTATAGCCAAGCTAAGGGGCGGTGATCGGTAAAGATCGTAAATGTATTACCGTAAAGGTATGGGCGGAAATGTTTCACTGCCCAAATTATGGCAAGAAGTTCACGTTCTATAGTACTATAGCGCATTTCGGTTTCGCTGAGAGTACGGCTTGCATAAGCAATAGGCTTATCGCTTCCTACACTTCCTTGAGACAGGACGGCGCCTAAGGCGACGTTGGATGCGTCTGTCGTAAGTATGTAAGGCTTAGTTTGGTCTGGGAATTGTAAAAGCGGTGCGTTTGTAAGAATTTCTTTACATCGCTGGAAAGCGTCAATATATTTCTGGTCAATTACTATTTTATTACGTTTCTTCAGGCACGAAGTTAATGGTTGGGTAATTTTCGCAAAGTCTTTTATAAAGCGTCTGTAATATCCAATTAGTCCAAGAAAGCTTTTAATTTCTGTCGTCGTCTTTGGGAGAGGGTAGCCTAGGATGGATTTGATTTTGTCGTCGTTTGGTTTTAGTCCGTTCTCTGTAATCGTGTGCCCTAAGTATAAAACTTCCTTTCTCAAAAATTCCGACTTATCTAACTGTACTTTCAGGTTTGTTGCTCTCAGTCTGTCAAAAACTGTTCGTAAGTCGTTTAAATGTTCTTGTAAACTGGTACTATACACGATTATGTCGTCCATATATACCAAACAATGTAGCCCTTGTAGTCCTCTTAGTACATTGTCCATTGTTCGTTGGAAAGTTGCTGGAGCAGTTTTTAGACCAAAAGGCATTCTTAAAAATTCGTAATGTCCAGCCTCGGTGCTGAACGCGGTCTTTTGTGAATCGTTTTTCTCTACCTCAATTTGGTGGAAGCCGTTGGCAAGGTCAAGAGTTGAGAAATATTTGCTTTTACCTAATTTGTCGAATAAGTCAGTGATGTTTGGTAATGGGTATTTGTCATCTATTGTAATGTCGTTAAGTCGTCTGTAGTCAATTACCATGCGATATTTAACTTCACCTGAAGCGTCCATTTTCTTGGGCACTAGGTGCACGGGAGCGTTCCAGGGAGAATATGATTCCTGAATAACGTTGTTTTTAAGTAATTTCTCGACTTGGGATTTTATTTCGGCAGCTTGTGCCGGTGCTTGGCGGTATGGCCTAACATAAATTGGGTCTTCATTTTTAGTCCTAATTGAGTGTTTCACTTGGTTTGTAAATGTCAAGGGAACTTGTTCGCAATAGAAAATGTCTTTATATTCTTTACAAAGTTGTGAAATGCATGTCCTCTCTTCGTCATTCATATGGTCTAGTCGTAGTCGGTGTAAATTGTCTCGTAGCATTGAGTCAATGTCAGGATCAATCATTTATATGTCAGTACTGTTGACCTTGCTAGTGCTGGCGTTAAACTTGCAAGCTCTAGCAGGGGTGGTAAGTGTTAAGGTCATTGGAGTTTCTAGGGTATTTTGGATTACTGTTGTAGCGTATCCATTTTTGCAAGTAACAATGGCACTTGGCATTCGCACGCCTTCACAAAACCGTGTGAAATTCAAAATAGCTTCGCCAGCGTACAAATCCGTGGGAATTTTAACACGTTGTTCTGAACGGGGCGCTAGTTCGATCACATGATCTGTCGTATAAACGATGGGCATGGTGACGTTGTTAGTGACGAGCTTTAGATGTTTCAGGTCAATGACCGCTTGTAATTGCACTAGCAAATCATTTCCAATAAGCCCGTCATAGCGTTTATCTACGTCATAAAGATAGAATTTATGACAGCCGCTGTCATTAAATGAGGGCAGCAATGGAATTTGAATAACTTTATCATGATTACTGGACGCATGTGTACTAATCACAGTAAAAGGTTCATGGTAAATATCGGACATAAAGAATTGATACGCCTTGTCTGGTTTGATGAAGGATCGCGTGCTACCTGTATCAATCATGAACTTCCCGTCTATCTCTGGTATATACACGTATGGTAATTTTAATTTGACGTCACAGTTTACATTTATTACTTCACGTTCCCTACCGTGGAGGCCAGTATGTGAAAATTTTCAACGCACTGAGGATTGTCACTTTCATTGTTGACATCCTGGGTTTCCTCAACTACATCGCTTACTTCCGCCTGGTAGTAACCTTCGGGCTCATAACAATTGTAATCATAATTATCCTGATATTCGGAGGGATTCGGATAGTACTGCTCATAAAACTGGTTTTCATCTAAGTCAATTTCATTGAGGCGAAAACCCTGTTGTTGTGGTTTCGCGGGGGCTGCTGTTCGCATGGATACGTCCGTATTCTCATTAGAGATCGGTTTGGCAAATGCCTGGGGTGGTCTATAACCGAACTGAGGTTGGTTGAACTGTGGGCGATAACCTAAGGGTTGAGGTCGCATGCCATACGGTTGCGGTTGCTGAGATGTCCTATAGGGTTGCATTTGCGTCCCAAACTGTTGGGGGCGCATACCACCCTGAGGTGTTAGCTGAGGCCTATAACCAAATTGTTGCGGGCCGTTAAATCTGAAGCCTTGATTTTTAAATTGTGGCACACCCTGTTGGTAATTATTTGGTATGCCGAAATTATAACGCGGGGGTGTAAACTGTCCCGGCCTAAAGCCTAATGCGGGGGTTGGTGTTGGTTGTGTAGCGCCAAACCTGAGGGGTGCGCTGGGCAAGGATTGCGCCTGTGGCTTATTGGAGTTAAACCCCATTTTACTACGCTGAGTAAACTGTTCGTGGAAGTCTACTTCTTCTAGAACGATTTCTAGTGCTCTTTCAAGAGTATCAGGCGTTTTCAGTCTCACAACTCGTACTAAGTTTTCGGGTAGGTTATACAGGAACACATTTAGAGAAGTGTGGTTGTAAATTATTTTTTTACTACGTTTAATTTCTTCGTCAGGCAATTGGTTCACTTTGGAAATTAAAACGGAACGTACGGCTTGAATCCGGTTACAAAATTCTAAATAGTTCTCGTTATTTTTAATTTTTATTGTTTCTAACTCGATAGCGATACATTGCTCGCTTCGAGGGTCCCCAAAATGCTGAATTAGCAACTCTTTCAATTGTCCCCAAGTTTGAATATCCTCTCTTTCACTAACGAGATTTGCAGCTTCGTCTATTAGCCTGCTCGTGACAGCGTGCATAACGTACTCGTCCTGGTCTTCCCCATGACCTCTGTACTTATTTATAATGTATTCGCTTTTTCGTAAAAATAGATTTAGTTGTCTTTTTTCACCTTTAAACAAAGGAATAATTTTAAGCATCTCAACCGGGATGACGCGGATAGTCGTCATTTTACACTCTTCAACTATCACTCGTAATCTAAAATGAACTAAGTATAATAAGTAATATGATGTAGTTAAAACCGTAAAAATTTAGATTTACGTGACTTATTCTAACACACACAGAAATTCATGAATAAAAATAAAACACACAAAAATTCATTAAAACAAACAAAAATACATGTAAAATACACAAAAATACATGTGAAAAGCCAAATACGTTATGGTGGAAAAAGTTCGATTCCAAAAATAACAAGGGTGTGGGAAGGATGGTGAAAAATTGTACTCACCAGCCAGTCACCATTCTCGTACCCGGAACTCGTCAAATTTATTTGGTTCGAGGATTACCGTGTAGCGCGAGTAGGTATGTAAACGCACTAACATATGCCACTCGCGAATACCACTTAGCACTGGCGTACTTTCGCGATGGCAACAACAGGTAATCCTACCGGCTGCGCCAGATAAGTTTACGGGAGCACGAAGTTTTATAAAAAAACTAATTTTTATTTTAATTCAAAATTTAATTGATTTTATTTAACTTAATAATTATTTAGAGAGCGACCGCAAAGAATTAGATTTACGTATCAACTAACTACAAAAATGAATTGCCATGAGGGCCTTAGGTGCTAAGTCTTAAAGATAGCGATTCGCAGAATCGCAGGAAGCTGCAGGCGCCCACGCCTTTCTCGCTACTGAGGCGCTATGTGCTGACTGTTGTTATGACTCGGCTGGGCAGCTGCATCATAACTAGGTATACCTAGTTATACCGCCTGAACCCGAACCTAATCCTGTATTCGTAATCTCATAAATATTGTTATAAGAATTATAAGAAAGAGTATGTTATGAAATGTCAGCATGCGATAAGCACATCCTGCCCACAATTCCAAGTAATCAATCACGCCACCCAAGCTTTCGTTAAACATAAGTTAGAGAATAAGTTTAGTCATAATTTGTCATCAACTGAATAAAGACGTAATTAAAATATTAATTCGCTTTTTAAAAAAGTTCTTCCTGCGTCGCCCGTCTATGTCTGGCGCAGCCTAACGGATCTTTCAAAAAACGCGAAAGTCGGTCTACGCGATTTTTCAAAAATCAAAAATCAAGTGTAAAGACTTTCGGTTCAACTGAGAGAAGAACCTAAACAAATAAATAAGACTCCCCGACGTTCGGCGCAGCATCAACGACAATTGACTCCTGTGGACAATGCGGACCAGCAGCTTGCAGTGAGTAAACACTTTCACTATACTGTGTCGTTCCCATCTGTCCATAGTCCCCACCGATCAACTTAATCGGGTAATTTAATTATTCCATCGCGGAAACTAATTAAATTATAATTTTTATTAGATTTATCTGATTTTGGTGCATTTACGTAAATTAAAATTATTACATGTGTATTAAATATTAGATAAGTAAGTACCTAATTGATTCGGTCAAAAATCGCCCAATCGATAGTTATAAGATTTGATATTTACGAAATCGAGATATCAATAACTGTAATTAAAAAATTTGGATACGTTAATTAAGTGTGCTAAGTCTCTTTAGTGTCGTTTTAGATTTGTATAGAAATAGTAAGTAGATTTAAACTAAACGTTAAAATGGCGGAAATCCGGATTGTATCAAAGGAATTCGTTTCCCTAATCCCTCGTTATGAAGGTGACGAAAGTCAGCTAAACCTGTTTTTATCCAAATGCGACTACGTGATTGCAAACAGCCGTATCACCGGCAATTTAAGCCAGGAAACTTACCTGTTTCATGTCATCACAAGTAGACTCACGGGTAAAGCTGCGTCACTACTAAGTGACCGCCCAAATGTAGTATCATACGAGGCGTTAAAAGAACTATTGACGCAACATTTCGGAGACCCTCGTTCCGAGGAATGTATAGCGATAGAGCTAGAGTCCCTGAAAATCAAACAACACGAGACGTATATCCAGTTTTGCCAACGAATCCAACAATCGAGAAGTTCGTTATTTGCAAAGGTGAATAGACTTACAGATGAAGGAATAAAAGCAGCGAAAATGATCGTATACAACAATATGGCGTTAAATGTGTTTTTGTATAACTTGCCTGAAGATATGATTAGGATTGTAAGACTTAAAGGTTGTCCGTCACTCGAGGATGCCTTAAGCGTCGTGACAGAAGAGGTCAATTTCAAATACCAATATGACGCGAAAAACAAATTAAATAGAACCTCACAACCACATACGCAAAATTCATTTAAACCACCTAATGTAACAAACTCATTTGGTTTCAAATCAGCGCTCGTTCCTACACAACCACCGAATTTCAAGTTCGGCATACCTCAAAATAACAATTTTAGATTCGGGAACAACCCCACTCAAAACGCGACGCAACAGCAATTTGGTTATAGACCTAATTTCACAAATAACCAACCACGACAGACTATGCCAGTATTCGGTTATAGACCTCCATTCCAACAGCAGAGGCAGTTCCAACCTCAGCGACCATTCCAAGCACAACGTGCGCCATTCCAAAACAATGGATATAAATTTGGAATCCCGACAAACCAACAAAATAGACCGGTACAAAACCAACCGATAAGACCATTACCAGACTCAGACGTTACTATGAGAACAGCACCTTTCAGACAAAACATGCTGACTGACGATTCTTACTTTGACGAGACAAACCAAGAATATGGATACGACGAGACCGATTACGCAGGTTATTACGGACAAGAATTTGACGAACAAGAATTCGCTTACCAAACTGAACAATACCCTGACTATTCTGACGAAAACACTCGCGAACAAGAACAAAATTTTCACACAGCTCCGACAAATGCAACGGTGAAATAATACAACTCAATCATCTTGATAACATATTAAAATTGCCGCACATTATAATCCCGGAAATAAACAGTAAATTCTTTATAGACACCGGTAGTAGCAGATCATTCATAAGCCCAGCAAAAGCCGACGAGTTCTTTAACAACTATAAATCCTACGAACCGTTTACAGTGGTCAGTACACATGCACAAAGTACGCATGACGAAGTAGTTGCAATTCCATTACCTAATACATTCAAAGGCAAAATGATACAAAAGTTTTACGTGTATGAAGTAGACAAACGTTATGATGGAGTAATAGGTGTCGACCTCCTAAAAAGATTAGGTGCAAAGATAGATATGGATAAGCAAGTCCTTCAGACTCGCAATGCGCGTATACCCATTTTATACAGCCCACCGTATGAGGTAGAGATACCAGCGCGTTCCGAAACTAGGGTTCGAATCCCTACACAATTACAAAATGGCGAAGCTATTTTAGAGTACTTACAGTTCACCGAAGGCGTCAGAATGCCTACCGCACTAGTAAAATGCGAAAGCTATTTTGCAGAAACGGTAATTCAAAACACAAACGATCGAGATATAACAATCGAAATTAAAGAACCATTCGACGTAACAATGTGTAAGTTGGAGGAATGTGAGATAAATTGCATGAAAGAGGAAAGCATGAATGACAACTTGTTAGTTGAAAACTTACAAAAATTAAGACTCGAACATACGAACACGCAAGAACGCGATAGTATCTACAATCTGTGCCACGAATACCGCGACATTTTCTATGCCGAAGACATACCATTGACGTTCACTAATCAAGTAAAACACAACATACGAACGACCAACGAAGATCCGATCTATATAAGACCTTATAGACAACCGCCAGTCGTAAACCAGGAAATTCAGAAACTGGTCGATAAATTGTTGAAGGACAACGTTATCACAGAGTCACACTCACCCTGGAGTGCACCTGTCCACCTGGTGCCAAAAAAATTGGACGCGTCAGGAGAACGAAAGTTTAGGATGGTAATAGATTACCGTCGCTTGAACGAAATTACGGTAGACGACAAATACCCTCTGCCTAATATAACTGATCTTTTTGATAAAATCGGGAAGTCCCAGTACTTCAGCACAATCGATTTAGCCAGTGGGTATCACCAAATTGAAGTCAACGAAGCGGATAGAGCCAAGACCGCGTTTACCACGCAAGCAGGTCATTTCGAATTCAAGAGAATGCCTTTCGGTCTAAAAACCGCACCAGCTACTTTCCAGAGAGCTATGGACAATGTGCTTAGAGGCCTCCAAGGTATGCATTGTCTAGTTTACCTCGATGACATCATAGTCTTTTCCACCAGCCTAGAAGAACACATAGAGAAGTTACGGAAAGTGTTTGATCGTCTCAGACAAACGAACCTTAAAGTAACGCTCGACAAATGTGAATTTCTACGGAAAGAAGTACTTTACCTTGGTCATACGATCACCAGGGAAGGTCTAATGCCTAACAACGATAAAATAAAGACAGTCCAAAACTTCCCACTTCCGCGAACACCGACGGAAATAAAAAGCTTTATCGGCTTAGTAGGATATTACCGAAAGTTCATAAAAGACTTCGCGAAACTTACTCAGCCTATGACATCATGCTTGAAAAAAGGAAAAAAAATTGACGTGACAAATCGCGAATACGTAGAAGCATTCGAAAAATGTAAGGAGCTTTTAACACACGCACCGCTCTTACAATTCCCTGATTTTGACAAACCTTTTGTCCTCACGACAGACGCCTCAAATTATGCAGTAGGCGCCGTCCTCTCTCAAGGACCTATTGGCGGCGACAAACCCGTAGCATATGCAAGTCGTACGTTAAACGACGCCGAAACCCGCTATAGTACAATCGAAAAAGAATTGCTAGCCATCGTTTGGGCAACCAAACATTTCCGACCGTACTTATATGGTAGGAAATTCACGATTTATACCGATCATAGACCATTAATTTGGGCCAAATCAATAAACGAACCAAATAGCAAGCTGACGAGATGGAAATTGCGTCTCTCAGAATTCGACTATGACATAAAACACAAAGAAGGCAAGAAAAACTGCAATGCCGACGCATTGTCGCGTATAAAAGTGAACGCCTTAACCGACGACGATGTATCGATGAAAGTTAACGTCGATAAAAAGGGTAAACGACCAAAACGTCAGACCGCCGAGGCTTTGACAAGTGAACGATCAGAATCGCCTATTGTCATCTCATCCGATTCTGAGAAAACCGTATCTCTACACAGCGAAAGAGGTAGACGTTCACCATACTCAGTACCATCAATAAGTAGCGACACCGCGACCGCATCCGAAGGCCGTGACGACAATGACTCTATAAATACCGTACACTCAGCACAAGATCTTGACACCGACGGTATGCTAATACTGAACGAGGCTATCGATACCAAGCCCAATCAAATACTCGTACATACATGGCAAAGAAATGAATTAACGGTTAAAGATTTATCCCGAGACAAACAAAAGGTTCTGGAAGTCCACTTACCTGAAAACAATCCTGAACTAGTAAAACGATTCCTGAAAAACTACATTCGACCCAAGATTAAATATTTCTTCTACTTCGAAAGCGACATACACCGCAAACAATTTTCGGAAGCAACGATTTTCCTTTTCCAAAAAGGAACTGTAAAATTCTATGAATGTAAAAACCGAGTAATTTACATAGAAGACGAAAAAGAACAACGCAAAATCATACTTAAATACCACGACGGTAAGAACAGTCACAGAGGGATAAAAGAAACACTCGTGCACTTAAGACGAACTTATTACTGGAAAAACATGGAACAAACAGTATCAAGCGTTATTAACGCATGCGAAACGTGTAAAACAATGAAATATGATAGAAAACCACTAAAACCCGAGCTTCAGCTCACGCAAACGCAGATACGACCATTTCAAGAACTCTTTATAGATACATTCACAATAGATGGCAAAAGCTACTTAACGATAGTCGATGCTTTTAGTAAATTAGGCCAAGCGTTCGAAATTCAGACAAAATCAACTCCCGAAGTACTTAGAGCTTTGATAAAGTACTTCTCACTATATGGTACCCCGAATCGAATCAGCTCAGACCCAGGTTCCGAGTTTAACAACACGTTGATGAAAGAAATGCTATCATTTTACAAAATTGAACTTCACATAGGCACACCACATAATCCAAACTCCATGGGAGTAGTTGAAAGATTTCATTCGACCCTCATCGAAATCTACAGGATAGCGAAGTACGAACAAAAGACAACAGACGCAGCCTCAGTTATGTGCTACGCTATAATGTCATACAACCACACAATACACTCTACCACGGGACTAACACCTTTCGAGGTAGTTTTCGGACACACTGAATCAAATAGCACGTTCCACACAGATTTTAACAAGCAATTTACGCAGCAATTGGTAAAAGAACACGCGAAGCGAACTAAACATCTATACGAATACTTAACTGACAGAATTATCGACAAAAAGAGAGCCGAAATTAAAAAGCGAGGTGGCGAAACCGAATTCGACATTGACACCGGCGATACGATTTTTATAAAAGGCGTAAACGTTAGGCGAGGTAAGGACAAACCACGGTATCACAAAGCTCAAGTGACTGGAGTGACAAATAGGAACGTAGTACCGGTAGTCACTAAGAACCGACCAACTAAAGTCCCTATTAAAGACGTAAAACGTCCTCCGCAGGTTTATCCTCCTGGTGGCCCACGCGGCAGCCATTCAGCTCCAGCGGATTGACAAGAACCCAGGCCTGTTACCTATAAAGGAAGGTCAAGCCATAGTAAGCCATAACTCGTGGACCGTAATTAAGATATTAGATTTAAAATTATTATACCAGCAACTAGACATTAATATAAATAGTTATTTAGGGTTAAAGGAACAAGTCAAAGTTAACTTTCTCAACAAAACCATCAAGTATGATTTAATCGAAGTAGAATCACAGGCCGACTACAGTATGAACATAACCATTGAAAAGTATAGAGAACTAATCCCATCTGTAAGATCTAGGCGCGGTTTAATCAACCCACTTGGATCGCTTGTCAAAGCAATTACTGGCAATCTGGATAACGATGACGCAATAAAATATGAAGAATTAATCAGAAAAGTTAAAGTCAAACAAGATCAATTAAATTATAAAATCACGGTAGTCTCTGAAATGTTGACGGCATTCACGAAAGTCGCTAACTCTACCAAAAGCAATTTTGAAATAATTCAACAAAATATGCAGGATATATACTCGAGCTTAAATGAAACCAAGATACTTCAGCTTAACAATCAGATTATAAATATGTATCATGCATATATACATAATTTTCAAACGCTTTTTACAAGATTAAGTGAAATTGAGACAGCCATTGCTTTTGCTAAAGTTAATCAGTTACACCAATCGATCATAGACACCGACGAACTGATACAATTGTTGAAGAAAATTGAAAAGACCGATAACCTTGTATTCCCTGTAACTTTAGAAAACATTGTCAAAATCGAACAAAGTATGGAGATAAAAGCTTACATGAAACAAAATCAGATAAAACTAATTATGCAGATTCCTTTGATTCACGACGAAACGTTTAATTATTACAAGTTGATCCCATTACCTATCTACCACAAGTCCTATGGCCTCACCTCTACCATCATTCCCAAATATCCCTACCTCTTAGTGAAAGGGTTGAAAACGCAACTGCTATCCCAGCCATGCAGCGAGATAGACGAGGATCGCTTCCTATGTTACGAGAGCGACGCATCATCACTAATCGAAGATAACTGTATCACCGAGTTGATAAACTTCAAGAGCAACATCACGAGCTGCAACTCAGTTCCAGTAATTATCGACGACGTCAAGGCTTTCAATCTCCAACCGAACTATTGGATCCTGTATTCTAAAGTGGAAACAACTCTCATTGAAAACTGTGAAGATGAAGTAAAGCATCACATCGTTTTCGGCACGTACATTTTAATTGCAGATAATAACTGTGAAATCAAAATCAAGAATCTCAAGATTAGGCAGCATCAAGAAACTCAATGGAAAGACGTGGTTAACAGTTTTCACGTAATCAACTTGCCTGCAACACTGACGGACACAGCAGCCTGTATGCAGCGAAAACCTGTTGACCTTAATAGTATCGATTTGACTGAGACGCGGTTCCTTAATTTCTTATTGCAGAAAAGTGGAAGTGAGATTAGTGATAAGAACTATGTTAATCAATTAGATAATAAGATAATTGATATTGGAAATTTGTCCTTTTGCATTATGTTAACCTTCTGCTTTATATTATATATGTTTAGGAATAAGATTAAAAAAATATGTTGTAAGGTCCGAAATCATCCTGAAATAATGGATAATTCCGAACTTACGGAGGGAGGAGTTATACCGCCTGAACCCGAACCTAATCCTGTATTCGTAATCTCATAAATATTGTTATAAGAATTATAAGAAAGAGTATGTTATGAAATGTCAGCATGCGATAAGCACATCCTGCCCACAATTCCAAGTAATCAATCACGCCACCCAAGCTTTCGTTAAACATAAGTTAGAGAATAAGTTTAGTCATAATTTGTCATCAACTGAATAAAGACGTAATTAAAATATTAATTCGCTTTTTAAAAAAGTTCTTCCTGCGTCGCCCGTCTATGTCTACCTACACTAATCTGAATGAATAATAAACCAAAAAATTATTTACGACATTTTTATTGATTAATTTTTATCAGAGATTGATCAATCCAATCATCTTCGAATTTTTTCTTTGATAAGTTTTTTTTCGAATTAGAAACTCTAAACTTATGTGAGTAAGTGAGTGATCTATTATGTAGAACTTAGTAAGTATGTTTTCTTTTTACAGCTAAACATTAACACAAAAATATTTTTAACTTAAAAGTTTTACCATTTTTTTGTGGCACGTGTTGGCGTGTTTTTCGCTAAAACCGTGGGTAAAAAATTTAATAGTGTGTATCTAAATAAATTAGGGTAATCCTACAACTCACCTCTATTGATAAGATTAGAGGTTTACTAGGTATTGAGCCTTTCAATGAAATACGGATTAGAAACGATATAAAGTTTATTGTTTAGACACTTTATTTTTAACACACGCACGATAGGTACATGGCAAATTTTCCAAGAGAGTAAAAGTAACCTAACCTAACCTTTTCACACGGAAGTAACCTACATTCTATCTCTCTAAATATAAATAAAGGAACTGACTCACTGACTGACAGACAACGCACAGCCTAAACCGCTGGTTGCCTGAAATAAATACTTAGATTTTATTTTAATTTATTAGGTACCTACTCTTATTCATTGCGCAATTTACAGAACTATAGGTAAGTAGTGTTTATTGCACTCAAAAACCATAGTAGGTTTGTCGCAGTGCTCATATTTGCCTCTCGCTTAGATACACTATTCAATATACAGACACTGACACAAAAATGCTAAAAAATGTTAAATGTAGTTCTATACGTCGCATGTTTCATCGCCGAGCACACGCAGCAGCATGTCGTGCAGCGCGCGCCTGTCGAGCTTGTCGCCGGCGCCGCGCGGCAGCGCCGGGACTACGTGCACGCCGCCCGAGAGACGCATGCGGAATGTGATCTGCGGGAGACGACGGGAGAGGAGGAGAAATGTAAAATGCCCTTTCATCGAAAGTCTTTTCGCCGAAATACAACAAGGGGCGTTTTAAAAAGTGTGCCTACAAGCACCTCTGCGGGCTGGCAAAGTATCAGCAACCCCACTAGTGTTGCGGGTGTTCATAGGCGGCTGTGTTTACCATCAGGCTGCCTGTTTGCCGCTATTTTTTTAATATATTTTTAGCTGTAAAATTGCAGAAAAATGTGATGTAGGAAGGGGGGAGCCACTCGCCTTCACTCGCGCGAGAGTGATCCGAGACTCGTGTCGTGAGCGATATCTATGGTGCGTTGGTAGTACAAGTACATAAATGAGCTTTACTTCTGTACTCTTCAAGTGATTAGGCTGAAGTGCCTTACGTTGCCGTGCAGGTAGTCCCTGAGCTCCGCCGGCGTGGCACGCGCGTGCGGCTGCAGCGCCACGAGCGCGGCCACGAGCGAGCCGTGCGCCGCCACGCCCGCCTCGCGCACGCGCGGCTCACGCTCCAAGATGGCTTCTAGTTCCGCTGGCGCTATCTGTCATTATCATTATAAACCATTATACCGGTCCACGTAAGAGCTTTAATAGCGGACAGGCTGCGGCATCAGCAAATTGGTAGTATAAAAAACCTCGAATATAGAGGTATTAAGGGGAGTCTCTTATAGTTATAGAGGATAGGTATCGTAGTATGTAAGCAACTCACCGATATATCGTTGTATTTGATGAGCTCCTTGATTCTGTTGATGACGTAGAAGTATCGGTCGTCGTCGTAGTACCCCACGTCGCCCGTCTTGTAGAACCCGTCCGAGTCCAGGTGATCGGTGTTATTCACGCCAAGATATCCTGAAATACGTCAAAAACTGAGCCCCCTGATATCCGACATCGGTTTTTGTTCAAAAGATTGAATCCGCATCCCAGAGCAATGGGGTTGGCCCAATGGTAAAAGTAGTTCACCATGATAAGTACATACAAACCCTTTAGTAAGTATCATAGTGGCATAGGTTGGCCTGATCAGCCAAACCTGTCGCTGGTTTTCCTGGTACATCTGTTCCAGTTGATACACAGCTCACCTGGTGTTAGACAAGGCGACTTAAGGCAGATCTCCCCGCGTCGGCGCGGACCCAGCGGCTTCCGCGTGTCAATGTCTACCACCTGGAAAAAACTTTAAATTAAGGCACAACACATTTAAAGTACAGAAGTGAAGCATAGTAAGCGCGCTCGACAAACGCACACATAGACATCGCTTACGGACGGTAGCAACTGCCACACTATATGTTTTGTGGTCAAGGTCCTACTATTTTAACAATTAATTTTCATCTCGTTACCAGAAACAACAAAAAAACACATCGTACATTTTTTGTCTAGCACATAGGCGTAGTCAGTACACGAATATGAAATTCGCCATCTTGGATTTTGTTACTGAATTTCGATTGTCCTTATAAAAAAAACACGTTTCACACTCATAGCTCTCACTAGGCAGCCAGACCCAGAACAGATATTTAAATCCATCATACAAAACATCTGCCCGGCCGGGCACCCCGACCCCTATAATAATTATTTGTTCAAGCATACTCTATCCATCTGAAGCGATTCCATAGCTACGAGTACCTATAAGCATTTACTTTTCTGACGTTAATTTGTGTGACTATCAAACTTTGTTTTGTATGGCGGCCATCTTTTTCTATCATTACTCCAGAAAGGTACTTGTTTTACATATTAACAGTTAGGTGTACTCCTGTATCTCTCGCCGTTTCCGAGAGAGTGCAACCCCCCCCCCCCCTCCCCCCAAATCCTGGACCTGTCACTGTTACTAGGTATACCTTGACGATGAAGCCATGCGAGGGCGGGCCGACGCTGCCGTCCCTCGGGCCGAGCGGCGCGCGCAGCTCGTTGCACACGCTGCCCGCCTCACTCATGCCGTAGATCTGGTACACGCCGCGCAGGTTGGAAAACCTTCAATTTTCAGTAATATTATCTATCTATTTATTGCCCGTAACCGAGAGATTAGACACTAACGTGAGAACAACCATCTGCCTCCCACCGCGTCGCAAGCTATTTTCACCTACAGCAAATGTGGCCGCATCGGAAATACCGATGTTTTATTCTAGTGCCCCGGCATCAGGCCCATCTGGCGAGAGCCTCTTCAGATGTTGGTTGAGACTCTTCGCTATAAAGCCAGTTCACCGAAACTACTATCGGGACAATGATCGTCGAGACAACATCTCACATAGCGGTAACCTCGTGGGCGATTCGATTCGTGGCTCTTCTTCCCTCCATTGTCAGGGAAGGTCAGGAAACACTCCGATCTTTTCGATTTTAACTGTGGCTGGGCGCTGGAGGCAATTACTTCCAGGGAATCTCGGAGGGTGCGAGTATCCGGCCCGCCCGTGAGGGCGGGGTCTCTCAAGCACCATCTTGCCAAGTCGGTTGGTTGGCCTTCTTGGCTTGGTTGGTCATCTTCTCTACTCCTACTTATTGGGCTTCATCTTGACTGGCCGCTCTGCCCTCTTTGTCTTCCTCTGCGTCGGCCAGCAGGAGATCTCTAGGGAGGACTCGCCAGGTACGTACTTCAGCCTTGTGAGCCAAATCAAGGTACTTGCTGAGCTTATAGATAGATAGATAGATAAACTCTTTATTGTTCACACCATAAATTACAAACAAAAGGGTTATAGCACCTAAAACTAGTGCGACAACTGGCGGCCTTATCGCTAAGAGCGATCTCTTCCAGGCAACCTTAGGATGGTTTGGCTTATCCTCCTCGAGCTTCACGAGGTTCTCGTCATGTGGGACGGTGATGTCGACGAGCACTGCCCGGTGTTGGGACCGGTCGACTATCATATATGATATTAGGCTTATTGGCTACAATGGGATCGCTCTACTCAGACAGCCCTGTCTGAGTAGAGCGATCCCAATAGAGCAAATTATTGTTATTATTTCTATATTTAATTCACTTACCTTTCCTTTATTGCCTCAACCCGTTCTTTCATGACCGGGGAGCTGGAAGACATTATGATTTCGACGGATGTGACGTCATACTGGTCGAGAACAGTAGACTTGATCAGCTGGTTGATGGAACTTGGAGCCGACTGGAGGATTTTCACCTGAGGAGTTATTTTTAGAAGCTTTTATTAAAATAATTTATTTGCAATGTTTGTCAAATCAAATCAAAAATTGCAACTGAATTTTGATCCACTTCTTGATGTCCGATTGAGCACTGAGCCGAAATTCGGTATACCTGTTGAACTCCGATGACAACGCAATATAGGCTTGTTAAAAAAATATATAATTATATTCTGAATAAAGTTGATGGTATAGTGGCTATCTGCCTATATCTCGCAGTTAGAATTTAGTCAAGATTTATTTAAGTAACTTCTTTATTCCAGATGTCAAAAGTAAGAAACCCGACGCCAACCCGGGGCGAACTGCCAAAATTAGTATTGCTATTCAACGAGGTAACGTCGCCAACCTAGCGGGTACTGTACCCGCGACTTGAGCTGTGTTTTTTTATCTGTAATTTTCTAATTTGTTTATGTATAAATGGAGAATATTATAATTATGTACTTACTTTATATTTCTCTATAGCGCGTAAACAGTCATGCTCTTCGTTTTTGACACTGAAGACGCAAGTGGTTCCTTTCTTCAGGCAACTTATTGTTATGAACAGACCATAGGTGTAGTACCACTCTCGGGTAATTAGAATTGAAGAAAAGGAAAAACTAAAACATATAAAGTTAAGTTATTGTATTTTTGTACTTATAATGGGATTACTCGTAACGATTATAGTGGTGAGACTAATAAACGGCTAATAAACAGTAATAAACAGTTTGATGACCACCAGTTTGTCACCAGAACCATGATTTGTTTGCTCGGCCGAGAATGCCCATTTACTGTCTCGCTATTGTACTCGTCACGTCTAATCAACCCATTACCCACCGAGCAAGTGGGTCTAAGTAATTTAGTTATTTTTCAGTCCTACTATTGACCAGCGTTGTCTATGGATCAAAATTTACCTTTCATTAGTACAAGATTCACTGTTAATCAATGTCGCCAAGTGAGTCCACGGAACGCCTTTTGGCAGTCCAGTTGTCCCAGAAGAAAACAATATCCATGTACTATCTTTCCAACCATCCACTGGAGTCGGCACAAAGTCTGCCACGTCAGCAGTTTCTGTTAGAAAATCTTTGAACAAAACGCCGCCATCTTTGTTTTCGTCGCCATAGACAATGTATGTTTCTATGCTGCCCACTGAATCGAATACTGGCTTATGCAAGTCATATGCGATCGCCGACATGAACATAACTTTTGGCTTTGATATTTGTACTCGATGAACAAGTGGCACTGGAAAGAAAACAATATATTTAACTGAAAAAAAATTGACAAAAAAAACTCTCATTTGTTTATGTAATGGATATTTTTTATAAGACGTTTTTAATTTATTTTAATAACATTTAATGTTTATGAACAGCTACTGTTCGAGTAAGCGGTTCCGTCACTTTTTGTTAGAAAAATAGACTGTTCCGTCTTCAATGTCGGACCGTTATTATAAGGTTTTTGGTTGCCAGATAACTGGCAACATTTCTTTCTTCTTGTAAAATATATGGTGGTGAAAGCAAGCAAGTTCTTTTTATTGATCGAATAAATTGGAATAAACAAAAGTCTAAGGATATTAGCGGCCAGGACAAATTAAAAGGAACCCAGGAAGACCCTCAGTACAACAATTAAACATAAGGTCCTTCGATTCGGATGAAAAAACAAGAAATTGTGAGTAAATCACAGGTTGGTACGGGGGTGCCACTCACGAGAAAATAATGCATGTCCTACGGGGGTCCCAATAAAACACGTCCCACGGAGGTCCCAATAAAAGACGTCCCACGGAGGTCCCAATAAAAGACGTCCCACGGAGGAGCCCAATTATCAACCCCCTAATAATATACGACACTATTATTCCAATTCAATATTTTGGAATATCACGAGGAAATAATATTCGTATAGCAAGATGGATAAAGAGTTAAGAGTATTGGAAGATCTAAAGGCCCAAATAGAAAAGGGACGGACCAACTTTAGGAAGACCCCGAGGGAGCGGCTGACAAAGGAGTATATTCTCGCAAGAGTTGATGGACTGGAGCTAATTATAACCCAGTTTCGTGCAAAACACGAAGCCCTTATCCGCCTGACGGCGCACCGACCAGTATCTGGTCGATAAAAAAAGACCGCATCGGCGGAGCGGCCAGGAACTGGCCGATTCGTCGCATTCTATATTTTGCTATTTTTAATAGTGAAACGTGAATAGATCCGGTTGTATTATCTGTGATTCGTTCGTTCAAAGACAAGGAATGCTCTAGGTAGTGTTCCAGGTATCTCCACCAAACAAATATAATCGAAATTTGGCGCCAGTTGTAACCGTCCGCGCGAGTGAGTGGGTGTGTGTACGAAAGCAATTTTAAAGTGTTTAATCTTAGTGTTTTGGTGTTTGTAAGCTATTTTGGACATTATACGACATGGACAGGTAAGTTATTAACAGCACTAGACTGATATTTTGTTTATTTGGTCGATATTTTTGTAGAAATGTCATAATTCATCCAAAATGACCCAGCCCGCTGCCGGCCACTGCGTCATGTTTGGACTTATTTTTCAAGAAATTTCCACTAAATTGAGCAAATTTACAATATTAGCATCTATAGAATACATTATTTAATGCATATCAAGTGTTCAATTAGTAACTTTCGTCATTATTCAACAAAATAAAGACAACTTTATAAAAGCCGTCAGTGTTTTGCGCGCCAGGTCAATGACCCGACTCTATTGCTATTGCTTCACGTTTGGACTTATATTTCAAGAAATTTTCACTAATTTGAGCAAATTTACAATATTAGCATCTATAAAAAACATTATTTAATGCATATCAAGTGTTCAATTAGTTAACTTTCGTCATTATTCAACCAAATAAAGATAACTTTAAAAAAGCCGTTACCGTTTTGTAGCCAAGGTCAACGACTTGACTCGAATCGGCTGTTTTGAAGTGGCTCGTGTTACGATAACCTAAACACTTGTCATAGCTGAACCTTTGTGTGGGATAAGTATTTGAACCGAACTTGTAAACAAATGTAAAACACAAAGCATTTGACTCATACTTTTCTCAGAATTCAATCATAAACATTGCCCTATTTTTTGTTTGACGCTCGGGTTGCGTTTTATGAGGTATGGTTTTGAAAGCTTGTTGTGTGAAAAAAATGTATTGAAAGGTGCGACGATTCGTTTGAATAATGTATATTGGGGTATAATCATGTAAATAAAGCAATAATGTTCTTAAAAATAGCTTCATTTTTTTTTATTTTCAGACTTATGTATGAGGAATGGGCAAAAATTCGCTCTCTCTACTTTTAAGCATAGACTGACAATACATATGGCTACAAAATTGCATTAAATGTTTTAGAATCTGATAGCTGCATTCAGGACGATTCCAATGCTATAAGCTTCATAGGTAGTTTCATCCAAAACCATGTAGAAATATTGATTTTAGTGACACGCGGCGACGTCGTGCAAAAATTTTTTTTGCGCGCTCCCCCCCCCCTCGCCACCTTAGAGACTATGCAAAATGGCGCTTCCCTGTCAAGGGGTTATAGCAACGTACAGTGGAAAGGAGTTCGAAGCAAGTGCATACATTAAAAATGAAACCTTTGATCTGTGCTATGAACTCTACATCACCTACAAAGGGGAGCTCAAATCGAAGTTGGCATCGATGGAATCAACGGCGGATCCAGGGGGGGGGGTCATGGGGGTCATGACCCCCCCCTGAGCATGTTCCAGGACTTAGGTGGACCACTAATTGAACATAATGATTTTATTTATATATTTTGTCACCATACTGATTTTATGTGACTACAAACCTTCAATATTTAATTAATTTAATAATATA
The DNA here is from genome assembly GCA_949125135.1 of Alcis repandata. NCBI lineage: Eukaryota > Metazoa > Arthropoda > Insecta > Lepidoptera > Geometridae > Alcis > Alcis repandata. Next base: position 1,921,099 of record OX421244.1, read on the forward strand.
ATAACTTTGTATGATGGCAAACGAACGAACGAACGCATCGAAAATTTGAATTTTACTGCGCCACATTAGCGCGCGCTTGTCGACTACGTAACGTCAGTGCTCCCAATTTAGCGACTTAGTCGCTAGATCTGGCGACTTTTGCTCAAGTCTTAGCGACTAAAATGAAGTTTTGACGACAAAAATTGTTTAGCGACATATCTGGCGACTTTTGAAGTACAAATTAAAACAGCCCTAGATTTCGATATTTTAAAAAATATTCAAAGCAACACATCCAATTTTCTTTCAAATCTAAGTTCTGCTATTGAATACGGCCAGTTGTCCAATAATTTTCCAATAAATATTTTTAAGTACAGTTAATCGGGGCAAATTAGACCAAAAAATAGGAGTAACCTTACATTAATTCCCACCCAGCTGAAAATTGGTAGAATTGTTCAGAACACCATCATAAATGAAACCTAAAAAGTCCTCATTGATGCGATACGTGCAAAAATTTTTACTCCGGGTAGAAGGTCACCAAAACGGGTTTTTCGCGATTTTCTCAGAAATGGTTCAAGCTACGAGGATACTGTTCAAGACAAGTATGTTCACTATAACATTTTCTACAGTATTTCTCTAAAACGCATGTTGATAGAACTTATGGTTTTCGAGATTTGTCGATATTCATTTCAGACCAGACCAAAAAATTAACAATTTCTCTTAAGATGCCTCAGTCAGCAGTAGATCATATAAAAAAGTTTGTAAATGAGTTTTCCCGAAGTTTTCGACATTGCTGAATCCGACAATCTCAAGAAACACTTTGAAAAATGACTCCTTGTGGCTCAAATCGGATAAATGATGATGATGGTTGACGAAAAATTGAACCCCTCGTATCTCGGAAACGGTAAGAGATAGAGGCGTACACCTTGCTTTTAAAATGTGATCAAGTATGGACCTTTCTAGGGAAATGATAAAAAAAATGGCCGACTTACAAAAAAGTTTGACAGTCATACAAATAAACAAAAAAAAGGAAATGCTCATAGCTGTGGAACCGCTGTAGATGGATGGAGTGTGCTCGAAGAAATATTATAGAGATTCATAACGACAATCGAGATTTAGCAACAAAAATCTAAGATGTCGGATTTCATATTTCCATCAGGTGTTATTTTGGATCTGGAGGCTCTTAAGGTCCTTAAATCCATTTCTGAAATGATTTTTTTGGTTCGGCCATTGTTCAAAATGGCTGCCATACACTAGGAATTTGAATTTGATTTTTGATTTGAATACCAATTTGTATGGAAACTGTTAAAAACTAATTACCTATCTACGAAAACAAATTTTTCAACCTTGACCTCATCATTATATTTGAATAAGCGCATTTAAAACTAATTGGTATTTGGAAAATTTCAAGTGTATGGCAGCCATTTAAAAAAATGGCCGAATCAAATCAGGAATGGATTTAAGGACCTTCAGAGCCTCCATATCCAAAATAACACCTTCCTAGGATCACTATAAAAGATCCATTGAAATTTGACGGAAATATGAAATCCGACATCTTGGATTTTTGTTGCTGAATCTCGATTGTCGTTATGAATCTCCATAATATTTCTTCGAGCACACTCCATCCATCTACAGGCGGTTCCACAGCTATGAGCATTTCTTTTTTTTTGTTTATTTGTATGACTGTCAAACTTTTTTGTATGGCGGCCATCTTTTTTTATCATTTCCCAAGAAAGGTCCATACTTGATCTACATTTTAAAAGTCAGGTGTACCCCTCTATCTTTTACCGTGTCCGAGATACGAGGGGTTCAATTTTTCGTCAACATCATCATCATTTATCTGATTTGAGTCACAAGGAGTCATTTTTCAAAGTGTTTCTTGAGATTGTCGGATTTAACAATGTCGAAAACTTCGGGAAAACTCATTTACAAACTTGTTATATGATCTACTGCTGGCTGAGGCATCTTAAGAGAAATTGTTAATTTTTTGGTCTGGTCTGAAATGAATATCGACATATCTCGAAAACCATAAGTTCTATCAACATGCGTTTAAGAGCAATACTGTAGAAAATGTTATAGTGAACATACTTGTCTTGAACAGTATCCTCGTAGCTTGAACCGTTTTTGAGAAAAACACGAGATACCCGTTTTGGTGACCTTCTACCCGGAGTAAAAATTTTTGCACGTATCGGATCGATGAGGACTTTTTAGGTTTCATTTATGATGGTGTTCTGAACAATCCTACCAATTTTCAGCTGGGTGGGAATTAATGTAAGGTCAGATGTCTAAATTGCCCCGGTTAAGTACTTATTACGTACATTAATAAAATATCTACTTTTTACTTGTATCTATTGTTATCAAAATTAAATTATAAGTTCTTGACTTGACCACGACTATGTGACCCCCCCCCCTGGCGCCAAAGCTGGATCCGCCCTTGGATGGAATCAGCATCAGGCAGCAGCACCCAGATGAGCGCGTCGGGCAGTTCAGTGGCAAAATTACCTAAGATAAATATTCCTACATTCAGTGGGAATTATTCAGACTTTCTAACTTTTAAAGATTTGTTTAGTTCACTAGTTCACAGTAGCCCAGCACTTGATGATGTTCAAAAGTTACATTACCTTAAGACACAGTTGAAAGGCGAAGCAGAACAGTTAATTAAGCACATCCCTATAACTAGCTCTAATTATAAAAAATGTTGGGATCTACTTATGAGTAGGTACGACAACAAGCGTTTTATGTCGAATTGTATATTAAAACGTCTGTTTGGACTACGTACTTTGAACGGGGAATCTGCTCAGGGGTTAAAGGAACTTTTGGACACAACGTCTGATTGTATGCATGAACTGACCAATATAGGCATTGATGTAGAGTCTTGGGATGTAATCATTATTTATGTTGTCAGTCAGAAATTGGACCCTGAAACAAGGAAGCAATGGGAGTTGCACGTAACTCAAGCAGCTCTAGATTTACCTTCCTTAAATTTGTTCAAAGAATTTTTAGAATCGCGTTTCCGTGCTCTTGAGTTTGTTGAGCCTCTTAAAGGTAGGTCCAAGTTAAACAATTCCACTACTAAAGTCTTGCATACGACCAATTCCAACATCACTTGTCCGCATTGCAATGAAGGTCACAAGCTGTACTCTTGCAGTACGTTTACCAAAGAAGACGTAGCTACACGTCAGGAAATAGTAAAGTCTCTTCAACTTTGCTATAATTGCTTAGGCAGTAATCACTTTGGTAAATCGTGTCGTGTAACAATGAAATGCCGAATTTGTCGCGGAAAACACCATACCCTTCTTCATGGGAAACCGAAACCTGAAGTTGCTGTATCAGCTTCAGCACCTGAAGAAGAGAAACAAGCAGAAGCATCGTCTGGTTTTTCAAAACCATCACCATTATCCTCGTCGGAGACGAAGGAAATCACCAACATTCGCAACCATTTTGTGACAGGACAAAGCCAGACGTTACTGGCCACAGCTTTGGTTAAGGCTGAGTCAAAGGATGGTTCGAAACTGATACTAAGAGCTCTCGTAGATCAAGGATCTCAAGCATCTTTCATTTCAGAGGCAGCTGTACAATTACTACGGCTGAGGAAGATAGCAGGAAAAAGCTGTATATCAGGATTGGGGGATACACAGGGTGGCTTAACCTCGAAAGCGACGGTTATGGTCAATATTCAGTCACTCTGCGACCCTAACTTTACATTACAGATAAAAGCACACGTGCTCAACACGGTCACAACTCTTTTACCTGAAAGAAGATTCGTTTTGCCAAAGTGGGCGGAATTCGGGCGCATCAAGTTAGCTGATCCACAATATAATACGCCTAATAAAATCGACATTTTACTAGGCTCTGAGGTATACTGCGCTATCTTGAAACAGGGTTTGTTACGAAGCCCTGCAGGGTGTACAATTGCTCAAGATACTTACTTCGGATGGATACTATCGGGTCAGGTGGGCGGCCGCGGAAAGAATGAACTAAATTGCCATAATATGATCTTGAATTTACATGTCAAGATTGAAGATAATGAGCTTCTCAAAAAGTTTTGGGAGCTAGAAGCTGAACCTATTTCAATAAAGGAGAAGATCCTAACTCCAGAAGAGCAGGCTTGTGAGGAACATTTTAAAGCAACGACAAGGAGAGATCATTCCGGTCGTTATGTGGTGGAACTACCTTTTCGTCCAGATGTGGATCAAGATTATGGGGACACAAGGTCTATAGCGGTAAAACGACTAGTCGGTTTAGAAAAGAGGTTCTCGAAAACTCCAGAATTAAAAAGAGATTATTCTCAGGTATTAAACGAATATCTAACTCTAAACCACATGGAAGAGGTGACCCCAAATACTAGTGAAGGGGATAGAAAGGTATGGCTACCGCATCATGCTGTCATCAGAATGGACAAAAGCACTACTAAAACTAGGGTGGTTTTTAATGCTTCGGATAAGTCAGCAAATGGAGTATCTTTAAATTCGACCTTAATGGTAGGTCCATCCTTACAACCGGAGTTACGACATACCATTATGCGCTGGCGGTTATATCCCATCTGCCTCACAGCAGACATTGTTAAAATGTATCGAATGGTGAGAGTGGCAGCTAAGCATGTAGACTATCAGAGGATCGTTTGGAGGGAAGAAGCCAACGATGAAGTGCAGGATTACCGTCTGTTAACGGTTACATTTGGAACATCGTGTGCTCCGTATCTAGCGGTAAAAGCACTGCAACAAGTCGCTCTCGATGAAGGTCATAATCACCCTCTAGCTGCCAACAGAGTTTCAAAGGACTTTTACATGGATGATCTTCTAACTGGATGTGAATCTGAAACCGAAGCAGTTCAAGTTTATGAAGAAATGAATGCTCTTCTTCAAAAAGGTGGATTCGTGTTGCAGAAGTGGGCCAGTAACAAGATTGGCTTACTAGACACCCGAATAGAAAACGCAGGATTGAATCGCGAGTTTAAGGAAGATGAAGTTACCAAAGTGGTGGGTCTGACTTGGAACCGTCGAACGGACGAATTTAACTATAGCGTAAATTTGTCAAATGCTTCAATACCTGCAACAAAACGCGAAATCATATCGGAGATATGTCGCTTGTATGACCCATTAGGCTGGATTTCTCCCTGCATTATCACCGCAAAAATATTCATACAGAAATTATGGATGACAGGTCTTGACTGGGACGATCGAGTACCACAGGATCTACTGAAAGAATGGACGATGTATCGAGAGGAGTTAGGCAAACTTCACAACTTTCACATCCCGCGATGGATGGGAAGATCCGGAAGCAGCAAAGAAGTGATGTTACATGGGTTTGGAGATGCTTCTAATGCAGCTTTTGCTGCAGCGGTGTATGTTCGTTGCGTCTCTGCGGATGGAAAAATTAATACTCACCTAGTAACATCGAAAACCAAAGTCGCCCCAATCAAGCAGGTGTCAATCCCGCGATTGGAGTTATGTGGAGCTCTGTTAGTCGCGAAGCTGTTACGCGAAGTAGCCGAGATCTTAGAGGTCCCTAAGTCTCACCTGCATGCTTGGACAGATTCGACAGTCGTCTTGGCTTGGCTAAGCGACCATCCAAGTCGATGGAAGACTTTTGTCGCGAATCGGACTTCAGAGATCCTTAGCTTATTGGACGCTTCGCAATTCTCCTACGTACGCTCCGAAGACAATCCGGCAGACTGTGCTTCCCGCGGAATCCCAGCTTCAGAGCTCAAAGACAAGGAATTATGGAAGTATGGTCCTGAATGGCTGCGGAACGAAGAAATTAATTACTCAAAACCGCAATCAATCTGCACTAAAACTGATTTAGAAACAAAGGCATTAAAGGTACATACCGCAACGGTAGACAATTCTTCGGAAGCCGCGTGGTGGTTGAAATTCTCTTCTCTTCGAAAACTCATCAGAGTAGTAGCTTATTGCAGAAGAGTGCTGCGACTGAAGGATCCGGTCACTGCAAAGATAAAGCTCACCCCTTACCTGTCTGCACCTGAAATAAAGGAAGCGCTTACCTGTTGTGTTAAACAGCATCAGCAGCATTCGTTACACGAAGACATCGGCAGTATTCTGAAACAGAAAGAAGTAAGTAAGAAGAGTAAAATCTCGACATTGAATCCATTTATGGACGAACAAGGAATACTACGTGTAGGAGGTAGAATTACGAATTCAGACTTACCAGACTACAGCAAACACCCCATCATTATCGTGGGAGACTCGCATCTTGCTAAGCTATTAGTAGCTGATGCTCATGAAAAGACGTTGCACGGTGGACAGCAGCTGACATGTAATTACATTCGAACAAGGTACTGGGTGACTAAGTTAAAGAATTTAGTAAGAGCTCATATCCACCAATGCGTACCTTGTATCCGAAATGCTGCTAAGACTCGGACTCAATTGATGGGTCAGTTACCAACGTGTCGTGCGACTCCAAATAAGCCCTTTCTATTCTCAGGAGTCGATTACGCTGGCCCAATGAACATTCGAGTCTCGAAAGGACGGGGCAATAAGTCTTACAAAGGCTATATTTGTCTGTTTATATGTATGGCAACACGTAGCATACATCTGGAAGCTGTTTCTTGTCTAACCTCGGAAGGATTCCTATCGGCGTTTAAACGTTTTGTAGCACGACGAGGGCGTTGTATCCAACTGTGGAGTGACAACGGGACAAATTTCGTCGGAGCTGCCAAAGAGCTTAAGATGTTGCTGAATAGCGAGGCTTCTTTGTTCCCGAACGAGGTAGCAGCCGTACTGGCCAATAATGGAACGGAGTGGCATTTTATCCCAGCCCAAAGTCCAAATTTCGGTGGTTTATGGGAGGCAGGAATAAAAAGTACAAAACATCACCTAAGGCGAGTGATTGGCGATACCACTCTCACCTACGAAGAACTCTCGACCGTTTTAGCTCAAATTGAAGCGTGTCTCAATTCTCGGCCACTCTCTATAATTAGTGCCGATCCTGACGATCTGGCCCCTTTGACGCCTGGTCACTTTTTAATAGGTGAACCATTGGTGATTGCTCCTGATCACAACTACGAACAAATGCAAACCAGTAGCTTGCGTCGCTGGCAGATGACACAAAGGATGGTCCAGCAATTCTGGAAGCGTTGGTCACAGGAATACTTGACTAATTTCTTTCAAAGATACAAATGGAAAAATCGATCTCCAGAGGTGAAGACCGGTGATGTTGTGTTGGTACGAGAGACCAACTTACCTCCTACTAAATGGATGTACGGCTTGGTGGTGGAATTGCATCCGGGACAGGACAAAATCACACGAGTTGTTACGCTACGATACAAAGGCTCCTTGATTCAGCGTCCAATTTCAAAACTTTGCCCTTTACCGGTTCATAGTGATAATTAAGTTTGTTATTAATTTTGTAAAAAAAAAAGAGTAGGTAATGTCACTCGTTAGTAATTATATTACTCGTTAGTATGTATTTTGTTTAGTACAATAGTTTAGTAAAATTATTTGTAGATCTCTTAATTTTAAGTTTTTGGATACTTGTCGTTTTATAAAATACATTTAACTAACCACTGCATTAGGCATATATTGTAATTAAGGACAATTCGTCCTTAGTGGGCGGTATGTTCGAGTAAGCGGTTCCGTCACTTTTTGTTAGAAAAATAGACTGTTCCGTCTTCAATGTCGGACCGTTATTATAAGGTTTTTGGTTGCCAGATAACTGGCAACATTTCTTTCTTCTTGTAAAATATATGGTGGTGAAAGCAAGCAAGTTCTTTTTATTGATCGAATAAATTGGAATAAACAAAAGTCTAAGGATATTAGCGGCCAGGACAAATTAAAAGGAACCCAGGAAGACCCTCAGTACAACAATTAAACAGCTACTTTAATTGTTTACTTTAATTATAATATTTAAAATATCTTTATTTGATATACCTACTTTACATACCTAATCCTGTAATATAATATAAGATAAACCTAGACGCAAAAGATAGAGCACTGCGGTTATCTGATTTTTATTTATTTTATTTATTTATTTGCAACTAATAACATGATATGGTCTATTTAAATAAAGTTCAAGTACAATAATTGCTTAAAATTATTAATTTAGAAAAGTTAAACTATATAAACTTAATCTATATAATCTTACTATTTAATATCTTTATTTAGTGACAAAATATTACATATGCGAGTCGCATTTGATTTTTCAAACTGGATGCAAAATATTTGTCAACTTCAATTTCTTATCTGAAATTTAGTAAAATAATAAAACTCTAGTCATCGCTGTAGGATTCCCTGTGTCGCGATGACTAGTTCTCTTCCGTTGATTTTTTAACTTAGTGTGAATAAATTATAGGATGTTAAAAAAAAAAAAATAATAATAATATGTTATTTGTGTACCTATGTTTTTGAATGTGTTAATTTACATATAATATTTGTATTTGTAATACATAATTGTTAGAACATGCAGTTTATTTAGTAGTAGTATTAGTTAGTATTAGTAGTCCTAGCTAACTGCTAGTCGGTGTTATGTATTGGTGCATCATTATTAATTAACTGACAATTCGAATCATTTCCTCTGTTTCATTATACTGCAGACTATTTAGGTATGTTTGAATTTTTTTCTTACAATTTCGTTTATTGCATTTTAATATATCTATTTTATGATTAAGGTTTTTGTATATATAGTTTCCACGGAAGCTGTAGCTTCTTTGTCCAATCAACTTTAATTATTATAATATAATATTAAGTAATAATTATTATTAGAGGTAAGACAAATTAGAAATAGTAATATATTATTTTTGGACACATAAATCACAGATGTATGCATCTGACGAATCCCATCTTGAACATATAGCATGAGCCCACAGTCCGCAGATGGTGCAGTGATACCACAACTCGTTATTTTTTCAAAATTCCTCCCAAATATAATAATATATTTGTTACAACTTTCATCATCAACATTAATTTCGTCATCACTGTCATCGTCGCAAAGGTGCTTTTCATCTTCACTGTCTGAAGAACATTCTTGAAAAAAAATTATAATATTTTGTAAGATTATAGTTTCATTTATGTTTGTTCTTCTTTTCTTTGACAACTTTTTTTGATCTTGATTTATCATCTTTTTGATCATCAGATTCTTGGCATATCTACAACCATAAAAAAATAAGTCACTAAGGGGTAATGGCGCACAGATGAGCGGTATTACCCCAAACGATCGTTATGTAATTAACTTAATATTTAAAAAAAAATCAAACTTAATTGTTGAAAATTGATTGCATTATCACAAAATAGAATAGTTTCGTTGTCAGAAAAGTAAAATTAATAATTAAATAAGCATTAAAATTTTGGACTTACCGACAAAAACACCTAACCAAAAATTAGATCTGCGCGGCCGCAAACGACGAAACGCACTTCATGGCCACATGACGCGAGCTGACTGTCTGTTTGCATCGCTGTCTGTTCGAAGCCCTTTTCCCTCGCGCTTCAGTCGACGTGGCGTGTTACTATGTTCCATTTTGACAGAGATACAGAGGTGAGCGCCATTACCCGGCGAGCGCTATTCCCCCTGCTTACCCTACTTAAACACAGTTTATTATAATGTAATATTCATTTGTAATTTCATAATTTAAGTCTCTGTATTGAACATATTTTAGGCGTAATTCATGAAAATTAATTAAATTGTTTATCACATAACACAGCTTTCACTCACAACATATTAACCCGGCGAGGCTGTGGTGGGGTGTGAGCGGTGTGACATACCCCACGCATTACTCCAACGATCGTTTTGTTTTAAATTTTTGCTGTAACGGTTTGTCTCGCCGCATAGCTGGAGCTAAGGAGCTGCGGGAGGGGATAGTTGCGTGATCGCAGTGTTGCGCTACCGGGCGCTTGAGATATACGTGCGTATACTCCTGTCGGGTACGTAATACCCCGCCACATAGTTGGTGTGTGGTTATTTCGGTAAAATTGAAAGTTGTTTTTTTGGTTTATTAGCTTATTATTTGTTTTTTGTTTTAGTTTTTGAACGAAAATGAGTTTCGAAAGAGACCAAAGGCGTCTTGAGACCATGATAGAGGATGTTTTCCAAGAATGTTCGGACGAGTCAAGCTCCGAACCCGAATCTCATGCAATATTTTCCTGCAAAAATTGTTGTGATAATGACCCTAGTTCCTAAGCTGTTCCAAAGTATTATGATAGTTTTGTATTTCTAATTCAAAGACTGATGTTTTTTCCTTAATTTTGTAGTTGTTGTTTAAAGTAAAATTTTGTTTTTGTTTATTTTAGAGGTTTATGAAGATAATGCCTATTTTTGTTAAAAAAAAAACTTAGTTTCTTTTATTTTCCTAAATAATAATAAAAAAATTATTTAAATATTAAAGTTTTTTCATTAAAAGCTGTTTATTGTTTATATTAATATCACAAAACATAAGATTAGAACTCAATTTATCGATATTATGATATTTATGGCCGATTTAATAAGTGGGTATGTCAAACCCCACCACATAGTCAATGTTACATTTTGCCACCACAGCCTCGCCGGGTTAATTAGCACAATAAGAGAAAATTAATTAAACACACCATGAAAATTTGCACAAAAGTTCATTACAAAAAACATATAGTACGACAATCGTAAATAATTGGAAATGGAACATCTGAAGTCAAAGTTTGGCGGGAAGTCGGGAACAGTCTCGTGACGCCTAGCGCCGCGCGCGGAGGGAGAAGGAAACTCGGGCGTGTGACCTCCTTACTCGTGCTCTAAATAGGTTGTGTTCAAAAATTTTAATGGTTAATATCAATTTTAAAAATCAGAAACATCTCAGATCAAGTAGAAAGTATTAAATTTTGATAATTTTACTACATCATCATTAGATCTTTTCTTTATATAATTTTAAAGTGTTAAAAAAGCTAGAGTTAGAAAAATTAGTAGGTACTTACTGTAGTAGGTGACAACAAAGAATCTACGTACAACTAGTCGTTGTACCTATTGCTTATCTAGCGTAGCTTTCTAAGTATTTGTGAAGTAATTTGAAGAGCTGACTCAGCAGCTCCGAAACTACTTCCTGTAAAATCTTCTTAATAATTTTTCAGTTTTCCATAGAAGAGTTTCCATGCCACTGGATGAAATGTTTGAGACAGCTGATGTTTTGCGATTTCAGGTTTGATCCTGAAAAAAAACTGTCCACATAAGTATAATGAGCCCTTTTCGGCTGAGCATGCCTTCTTTATCAAAGAAATACCTAATAGAAACGACTGAAGCTTTATTTTATAACTGTATGAAAGAGATAGAGTGATAGTTCTGTTCGCATCTAGGTAGGTAGGCGTCTTCAGCACTAGCTTCCTCGAGTCGCTGACCATTTAGACATAGGGTGAGTTGGGTGAAGATTGAAACGTTTTTTGATGAGATGAACAGATGATCGATTTAGTCGGCGTAGAGCAAAGATAATATTTTTCTATCATGTTAATAATATCTTCCTTAGCCCATTCTAGAGTAGAAAAAAGTTTAAAATAAATTGTTTTTACCACGAAAAAGAAACGGGGGAAGATGAAAATATGACGGGGTAAGATGAAAAATGAAATCTAAAATCGTTGAAATAAATGTCAGAGGTAGTAAAGTTGATTATTACTAGTCTATACCTTTGAGTGCCCCGGACACCCAGCACTGACTGTAGTCACAAAATACCTTTAGAAAACAGATATATCGTCCAGAAGACAGGCTTCTAATCCCGCGAGGGCTTGTGAAGTGCAGGATGGCCGAGCTATTAGGCAATTCTCCCTAGAATCGATTAATGTTTCGCTACAGCACCGCACTACAGCGCCGGGCACTACGCCGACGAAGATGGCGTGCTGCCTCTACGATATTTTTGTGAATAATTAAGTCTGTGCTTTATCTAAAGTAAATCCCTACAAGTTAACGTAAAATAGTGTATAACTTAGAAACCAGTATCTAAATTAGGTAGGTAATATTAGAGCGAGTTCTCCTCTAACAGTACCTACCTAGGTACATACACCCCCCCTGCCTGAAAACTGGAGTTACCTACAAATAACAAGGAAAACCGTACGTTAAGGTCCATGTTTAATTAAGCAACACTAAATTAGCTTAATACCGAGGTAGGTAGGTATGCTATCCAGCGAGTTTTGAAATGATTTGCAACATAATTATAATACGGTGCTATTTTCAGCTCGATGCAAAGCCGAAAAGAGCTCACATCATAGTATTCCGAGCTCTTAAAACCTGTGGGCTTGCACGTGCCGAGGGCTCTGTTCATGTTCTTCAATATGTGCATTAGTCACTCGTATTTACCTGATGACTTAATGAAAACAACAGTGGTGCCCGTAGTGAAGAACAGGACAGGAGATATCTCGGACAAGGGAAACTATCGCCCCATCTCTCGCGACAACTGTAGCCAAGGTGTTGGATACGCTTTTGTCGTGCCTGAATAAATATATAATATGCTCGCATTTTAACGTATCGCCGACTCGCTACGTAATATTACCTAGCGTCTACGTAGTATCGTCTACTTGTGCTAGAGCCACTGTTCCATAGAAAAATGTCAATGACACTCGACAAAATGTATGGAACAGCTGATTTTTTTTTCGCGAAATCTGGGTTATTTCCAAAGTAAATGTTGTTCATAGTGATGAGTACATTATTGAAGTCAAAAATAGGTAAGTCCTAAATTGCGATAAAAAATATTTTTCAGAAATAAATCAAGTCACAAACAATTCAAACGTTTATTTTATAAACTTACACATTTTATAATAACAAAGCTGAGTGTCTATTTAACGCATCTTTAGCTGCTTCACTTATCTGAAAAAAGAAAAATACATTTTAGTCACATCACCTGTTAACACGTTCACTGCTACAGGAGACATGAAGTATATTATACGAGACTTTCAGCCTACGCGGAGTCTATGATAGTGTTCTCAGTGCGGTAACGTCTACTCTACAAAGAGTGGATAATCCTTTACCTACGGCTGGGAGACATCACGACTGTTCGGAAAATGACAATTTGCATTCAGTAAAACAGTCACGGTTTTCGAGTCAAAATTGGTCATTTTTGAAAACTTGAGGATAATTAGACTTCAAATATGTACAATAACTCAAAACCCGTGACTCGTTTAATGAATACAAATTGTCATTTTCCGAACAGTCGTGATGTAGCCAGCCGTAAGTAAAAGATTATCCACTCTTTACGTCACACCCTGTATTTTTCTTTTTATACGACAGCGTTAACATACACACATACTTCATTGTTGCAAAGACAGTAAATGAGCACACAAATCATGGTTCTAGTGACTGTCTCCTCGTCAAACTGTTTATACAAACCGAGTACTCGGCCGACGGCACTGTCTCGCCACTGTACTCGTTACGTGTAGCCGATTAGATTCATTGAGTAATTAATTTAGGAGCTGTTTTAGTCCGATACACACTATAAAATATCAGTTACGAGCTCTAATGGGTCTCTAACGCACTAGCTGAAAGTTCTTTGAAAATGGCACCAAGCAAAGCAAAATAACACACCAGTGATCATAAATACTAAAATGGTTGATAATGAATCAATTACTTAACAGTAACTTTTTTAAATGTATTTCTAGTGTACTTCCGCCTTAGTGTGTGTGTGTGTGTTTTATTTTGGAGACGGTAATACAACAGTTATTTGAAGATGAACTTCCGCGAAATAACGACGGATTCAATAAATAACCTTATGTTAGGTATAAAATTAATATACAAATACAGGGTTTTAAGGGAGGGGCCTTAAAACCCTGTATTTGTGCTACATACCGTCTGAGAATCATTTTTAGCCAGGTCTTCCAACAGTTTCTTCACGCCGATTTCCTGAAAATGGTTGCGTAGAGCCTCCACATTCATGTCTCCCTCGCTCGCGCTCTGTTGAGAATATAAAGTAAGCTCGGAGGCCGAGTGGCTGGTCCTGGTGTCAGGGTGAACTTCAACACGGGGCGTTTTAAAAAGGGAGTCTACGAGCACCTCTCCGGGCTGGGAAAGTATCATCGACGCTATATTGTTGCAGGTGTTTGCCGCTCTTTTATTAAAAAAAAAGGGTTTGAAAAAAAGCTTGAAGGTCTCTGACACGGCTTGCGGTTGTCGTTCAAGGACAAACAACCGGGACAGATGCTGTTGAGACTACAATTATAATGGTTTCACCATTTTTTTATGCCTCCAGACTTTCTCTAATTTTGATCTTGAAATATTTGTGGAAGTTCAGGGAAGGTTTAAAAGTAAAAAAAACCCCGGGGAAATTACCGGATGCAGCTAGTCATTTAATTTTTTTTTATATTAAGAATCCTAAAAATAGACAAAAAAATGTAAAGCCTGTAAAGTCGGTTTACAGACGATAGTTTAACGAGACAACGTCATAACAAAACATTGATGAAATGATTGCATACTGTTCTCGCTCCGATCGTGACGTCACAATGAGCGTAACGGGACACTTTTTCATGCGTGCAGCCGGCGCGCCGGCTGCACGCATGAAAAAGCGTCCCGTTCGATTTATTAGACGTTGTCACGTCAAAACACCTTAGTGACGTACATCCAGCAGGTAGTATATCCCGTTGAGCGGCGACTTGCCGCAGCTGCGCGCGCCCACGAGCGCGCAGTAGGGCCGCAGCGCGCCGCTGGCCACGAGCTGCTCGCGCCGCGCGCGCGCGCCGCGGTGGCAGACACTCTCGATCGCTGACATCACTTCTTTTTGACAACTGAAACATTACAAAAAATAGTACAACTTAAAGGGTATGCTAAGCCGACAAGTGCTCATCGATATCAACAACTTTTACTTTGGGACCAACCCGGAATTCAATTAGCGATGCTTTAAAAACATTAGCCTAGCCTACACATCTATAATTTCATCTTTGAATTTTTATATTAGGGCTTATTGCTAGGGAAACAACGATTTTTTTGTTAACTGATGCATAACATTTCAGATTTCGTGACAGAGTTCACAGTAGTAGGCTTCGATTCCAGAGATTCACCATCTAAACAAAACATATTGGACTAGTTATTAAATTTGAATAAAGGCAAAGTGGACAGTGGCCACTTTGCCCTGGCCGCTTTGCCTTTTTCGGCCATTTTGTTTTCAACGTTAACTACACTCACATTTTTTTAGAAACAAAATATCACGCAAGCACTCGCAAATAGACAAACTTTGAGACGATTTTAACGAAAATTCCGAAGTGTATTGAGATTTAGTCAAATTAATAAAAACTTACCTCGCATTATTTTAGTAGCACAGACAAAAATCGTTTATTACCAATTCGATGACGCGGTCGCTGCTACTGCAATGAGCCTGCGCCCCGGCGTGGGGCGGGGGGTTGCCTATGTGCCGAAATCAGCAACGTCGCGGTATTATTCACTATGACCGAGTAATTAAGCATGGCCGCTTTGCCTCCTATGTCCGCTTTGAGCTGACTTCTCCTACTCCTAAAGAATCGTAGCTTACTCGTCTTTCAAGTCGGGCAGAATATCCCGCAGTGCAACCAAGATGTCCTCCGCCGTGGCTGCCGCGACAGTGCCGGTCCCCGCCACGACGGAGGTCGCGGCCGTGACGGCTGCTCGCTGGAGGGCGGCGTCCTCACTCCGGAGGAGAGCCGGGATGTGTTCTGCGCAGCCGGCGTCGAGGCAGCGCTGCCTCTGGGAAGATTAGTTTAATCTGTCGTTTGATTAATTATTCCACATTATTTTTTTACTATCTTATTTTTAAAATTGTTTAAATGATTTTAAAGCTTTGATAGCCTTTAAAGCCTCTGACCTGCGCCTCGGTCCCCTCGAGCGCCGCGTTGACCGCCCGCAGCGCCGCCGCCCGCACCGGCGCCGCCGCGCGCCCCAGCAGCGCCAGCAGGCGGCGCTGCAGCGCGGGCTCGGCTTGCAGCGCGTCGCGGCTCGCGTTCGAGATCGACAGGAGCGACTCCAGCGCCGCACAAGTGCTCACTGCCATAAATCAATAAATAAACGTTTCACACGCATAGCTCCCCACTAGGATACCCTGTGTCGGGGATGCCATGGAACAAACAAAGACAAGGACAACTAACACCCAGACCCAGAGCAGATCTTTGAAAGATTTTTTTTTATTTTGTTTTGTAAGTTCATAAAGGCTACACCGAGAAAAATTATCATCTAAACGCTAAAAGAATAATGATTTCGAATACTATCGATCTACCGATTTTATTCTATCGATTTTGAAATCAGTATGCTCCGTACTTTGGGTGAATTCATCATTCTTTTAGCGGAATTTTTCTCAGACATGTAATAAGAAAAGGGTGTACTGAGCCAAAAAAAGGACATAGTACTCATCATTATGAACCACTTTTACTACAGGACAAAACTGAAATTCGAGAGAAAAAATAACTATAAAATATCAAGTTTAGTGAAGCCCGTGTACGTATATTTAAAGCACAAACTACCCTTATTACTACTTATTTTTCTTGTCCACGTTCTCTGAGCAACTGACGCAAGAATTGACGATTGATTCGGGTAGTTTTTTATGCATCAAATACCTATGTGCTTGAAGTATACGTACACGGACAGTAGAGTAGTTTTTTTGGCGTCACCTGGATCTAAGGCGGGACTACATCTGCCTTTGTACTTGATCTGAGGATTACATAAGCTCTGGTGGTATGACGGCCTCTGATATCACTTGCCAGTTGTTGTAGTGAATAGCAGTAGACAGTGGACACTCACCCAGGACGCTCTGGTCTCCGATGGTCAGCAGCGCCGGTATGAAGGGCAGAACAGGTGACGCGAAGGTCAAGGATTCTGAACTATTTGCCCCTCTGAAGAGAAAAGATAATTTTTCTTTATTATAAACAATTCATTAAAAAATTGTGAAAATATTGTCAATAACTTCTATGTACGTCCATACCATGGCGCCACGACACATATTTCTATAACATTTTTGCGATTCTCTTGTCACATGTAACATCACGTTCCAACATTTCACACTCATAACTCCCAGGATTCCCTGCGACGGGGAATGCCATGGGACACACAAAGACAAGGACAACCAACACCCAGACCCAGAACAGATATTAAAATTCATCATTCAAACATCTGCCCGGCCGGGAAATGAACCCGAGACCTCTTGCTCAAAAGGTGGACGTACCGCTATGCCATACAGGTCGTCCAAATCCAAAACAGTCGGCCAAAATGCCAAAATGGTGAATTGATTCTGAAACAGACCTCCGACAAACGTTTCTCTGCCGGATGAGCCGCCGACAGAATGTTTCGTTTATGAGTTGTTCAACAACATAACCTTTCAACTGCGAACAATTTGTCGCCAGAACGGTTCATTCCTGAATCGTGAGCGAATCGACGACAGAACCTTCTACTACGAACGATTCGCCGACAGAAGCACTCGTCGACAAAGCTTATTAAAGGTCGTAGCCCACTTATACAACTCCGCTCCCACTCGACAAATAAAATGTCATTCAAATATAATATGAGCTTCAGGTCGTGCCCGTTAGATATAGTTTATATTGGCAACATAAATTAGCAGACAGCTCGCTGGCAGCGAAGTTACCGCCATCAGACTGCTTGCTAGTTGACGCTTCTCTGGCTACACGTTGTAAGCAAGCGAACTGCGCGGTGTCGTAGTCGTTAGTCGTATGTTTCTATCTGATTTTATTCTTATCGATATGCGCCTATAACCATCTTACGCACATTACTATGCGGCTCCATAGGACCCACAAGTGCGAGCGAGATAGATGATTCATGGCCGCCCGACTCAGTTGGTAACGCGGTGGCTATAGTAGGAAGGTTGTATTTAATGGTCAGAGACTTACTGCAACAATTGTTGTAAAAGCGCGACGTACGCCCGCAGCCGCCGCGGCGGCGTCTCCGGCCGCATGTGAGACAGCACGTCTCGAACTCGGCTCTCCGCCAACACCTAGTACATCGAAATTAAGGTTTTGACATCCGTTTTCAAAATCACCACCATTTTCATCACGACTAGGTATATCAGTTTTGCCAAAACGCAAGGCCATTAAACAGTGTAAAAATATGTAGGTAGGATGATATGCACGACCTGCACAGTAGCGCGATCCTTTAGCAGCCTCAGAAGACTAAAAACATCGCTAAGAAGCACCATGGCAGAAGATCGCCATAATGGTCTGGCCATGATGAGTGTACACAGAGCTATAAATAAATAAAACCCTAAATAATTTTGATGATAAAGTGGTTGAAAGTTTTGCAAATAATCCCCGCCCGCAGGTTGTTTTAATTAAATGTTATTTTTGTTAAAATAAAAAATTATTACTGTGTTTAAAAGTTTGATTTAGTTATTGTGTTGTCGAGGGCTTGTGAAGTCTTATACCTCTACATTGATATTAGAACCGTTCTTATTACAATCGTCATCGAGGCAAAGACTTCCAAAGTGTAACGCTTCATGATTTCGGCGTTCATATTTTTTATCCTCCATAATATTGCCCCATTGCCCCCTGCCCCCCCCCCCCCCCCCTTAGTCATAAGCTGGCGACGCCTTTGGTCTAAACTATGAAAATTGAATTCGAATTGTTTTAAATTTTCTAATGTTCTGTTACTAAAATGACTATTAAAAAATAGGTAAAAAAAAATTTTAAGTTAAACGGTTTTATAAAACAATAAAAAAATTAAAAAAAAATGTACTAAAAACCAAAAAATAATAAAATAGATACAGTCGTGGGAATTATAAACATATGCATAGACTAGACTAAAATAAAACCGTGGGGCAAGAAAACCGTGGGACGTGCCCCACGGTTTTATTTTAGTCTAGTCTATGCATATGTTTATAATTCCCACGACTGTATCTAATTTATTATTTTTTGGTTTTTAGTACATTTTATTTTTATTTTTTTATTGTTTTATAAAACCGTTTAACTTAAAATTTTTTTTTACCTATTTTTATTTTCTAGTTTTTAGTTTTTATTTTAAATAGTACATTGTATTATACTGGTTGAGCACTTTCATTTGATACCCATATTGATGGGATCGATAAAACCTACGTTATCCGCCATTTTGTAGCGGCCGCCATCTTGAATTTCAATTTTTTATAGTATATTGTATTCTGCTTGTTAAGCCCTTTCATTTGATACCCATATTGATGGGATTGATAAAACCTACGTTATCCGCCATTTTGTAGCGGCGGCCATCTTGAATTTATAATGATAATGAATAAACATAATTGTATTGTCACCAAAATCCAAAGTGTATACAAAATTTCAGATTAATCGGTTGACAGGAAGAGGGTGAAATTTGAATTACTAAATTTGACCCAAGAAAGAAAAAAGAAAACGTGAGCTAAATAAAACCGTTTAAAAATAGGGTTGGGTGAAAATTTGGGGTTGTATGTATTTTTAGTGGCACATTATAATAAAATAAAAAATAAAAATGTTGTCCAAAAAATAAATGTTAGGGGTGGCCAGCCCTTTTCACTTAGGGGTATGAAAAATAGATAGTAGCCGATTCTCAGACCTACTGAATATGCATATAAAATTTCATAAACATCGGTCAAGCCGTTTCGGAGGAGTATGGTAACTAACATTGCGACACGAGAATTTTATATATAAGATTAGTATGTACTACCTTCTCCTGCATGCGGGCGGAGCGCGCGGCGATGTTCCGCAGCGCGCGGGCGGCGTGCTCCGCCGGCTCGGCCTCCGCGGCCAGCAGCGCGCCCAGCCCGGGGACGCCGCCGCCCTGGGAACGTACAAAACTACACTGACAAACATTTCACCTAAAGTACGGAAGCTGACAATCAACAAAAAGTACGACGATTAGCACCAGTTTTTACGGTGACAACTATCATAATATATGGTTCTCACCCTAAAACTGGCGCTAGTACTAGTTTTTACGGTGACCGGTTAACGTGCTTTTGTTATAAAGCAGTTAAGTGAGACATGGTTCTATTAGTTAACTCCTTTCTGGATTACTTAGTATGTTAAATAGACAGAATTCAAGTTATATTGAACTATGTCACATTTAACGGCTTTATTGCAAAAGCACGGCAGTGGTAGAAAGTTTTATTATATAACTAGCTTTTACCCGCGGCTTCGCACAAAAAAAAAAAACAAATAAAATGTCAATGACACTTGACAAAATGTATGGAACTGATGTTTTTTTCGCGAATTCCGGGTTGGTTCCATAGTAAAAGTTGTTCATGATGATGAGTACTATGAGCCCTTTTCGACTCAGCATACCCTTTATGAATTACCCTATAGTAGTATCATTAATTGAGTTCTTACATCAACGATGATAGCGATATTGCGTTCCTTCTCATACGTCAAGTCGGCGAGCGCGCGGGCCGCCTCCAGCTGGTCGGGGCTGGAACAACGAGGGAGACGTTTGAGACCAGTGGGAACGGCTGAACCGATTTTGACAAAGTAAAAAAAAACACTCATAGCTACCCACTATACCCTGTGTTGGGAATGCCATGGAACACACAAAGACTAGGGCAACTAACACCCAGACCCAGAAGAGATTTTTAAATTCATCACTCTGCCCGGCCAGAAATCGAACCCGGGAACCTCTGGCTTATAAGGCGGATATACAATCGCTGAGCCAAGCTAGTAGAAAACTTGCTTTCAAATAAAAAACCTCATCCAAATCGGTTCTTCCTTCTAAGAGCTCCGTTGCCACAGCATCTCTTGTTTTGCGCCGGGGGTAAAAAGAGAAGTCACGATGGACCGACATTCAGATGACTTGCGAGGTGTGGAATGGCCTTCCTCTAAAGGTCTTCTCGCCGAGTTACAACATGGGGCGTTTCAAAAAGTGTATAAGCACCTCTCCAGGCTGGCAAGCATCATCACCGCTAGTGTTGCAGGTGTTCATGCGGCGGTTTGTTTACCATCAGGCTTACAGTCTACCAGTTTGCCGCTCTTTAAATAAAAAAGGCACAAAGACAGTGAGGCTGGTCCATCGATTTAAAGTCACTCAGCGGGCTATGGAGCGAGCTATGCTTGGGGTTTCTTTGAAAGATAAAATCAGGAATGAGATTATCCGACAAAGAACTAAAGTAACCGACATAGCTCAGAGGATTAGCAAGCTGAAGTGGCAATGGGCTGGCCATATCTGTAGGAGAACCGACAACCGTTGGGGTAGACGGGTTCTAGAGTGGAGACCACGGATCGGCAAACGTAGAGTAGGGCGCCCTGCGGCCAGGTGGAGCGACGACCTGCGTAAGGCGGCTGGTAGCAAGTGGATGCGTGAGGCAGAAGATCGTGCCTTGTGGCGTTCGTTAGGAGAGGCCTATGTCCAGCAGTGGACAAACATTAGGTAGGCTGATGATGATGATGAAATAAAAAAGATTTTTATTTGGCAACTCAATTTTAAACGCAACTGTCAAGTGCAACCTCTTAATAAAAAAATCCATCCCCATAATAACTAGCTGTGCCCCACGGTTTCACCCGCTGTTTTTTTTTAAACATTCCTTGTATTTTTTTATTAATTTTTTAGGTAACTTGTAATGTCCCACTGCTGGGCAAAGGTCTCCCCCAATTCCTTGTATTAGAGCAAATAAAACAAAAAAATAAATATTCAAATCGGCCCAGCTGTTCTCGAGACAAACGAACAGAACAGCGATTAATTTTTCTATACAAGGACAAGAAGAAGACGAAGAAGAAGAAGACGAAGAAGAAGACGAAGAAGAAGACGAAGAAGAAGAAGAAGTAGAAGAAAGTGTCACCAGCTCGGCCGCAGGAGCGCCCCCAGCAGCGGCGCGAAGCCCCCGGCCGCCTCCAGCAGGTCGCTGAGCGCCTGCAGCCGCGCCCGGCCCGCGCCGCGCGCGCGCCGCGCCAGCCGCCGCGCCCCGCGCGTGCCCCGCGCGCGCCGCGACCTCGACTCGCACTTCAGCTCTGGGGAAGAATGTTTTAACTTTTATCTACTCTCAAATCGTAAAATTCAAATTACGAACTTCAAAACGAATCTATAAAGACATACTTTAAAAGACACAATATCATAATGGAAAAAAAAGTAGGTATTACACTATTTCCCTAACAAAATAGTGCTGTAATATAACTTTTATTGTCATTACGATACAGTTTCCCACTTGACTCTTTCCCACTTGGCTAGGTTTGGCGCCATCTCAGAGCGCTGCCAAAGGTTCCATTTTTTATTTCGGTGATGTGTTTAAAGTTTGTCAATATAAATTCGTATTGAAGTTTGTTATAATTCGCATTTTGTGATATGAGAGTAGACAAAGTAGTGTATTGCACTTGTATTATAACACTTATGTTTTAATAATCCCTCATTATGCAACAGTTTCCTAAACTACTATTATTTTATTGTATTTTTTTAAAAATGTGTCAAAACCACGTTAGTTTCCATATCAGCAGCCTTCAGGCGGCTATAACTAGCACCAGGGCTACATACCTTCACAGATCTCCAGCGCAGTGTACTCTTTACCGTCTTCCAAGATGACATCCTCCGCTTGGGCATAGAACCGGACCGTTGTGCTCAGTTCTTGAGCTTGGGATCGAAGACCCTATAATAGATAATTTTTTTTATTTAATTGAGTGACGAGACGGACAAATCGCTCGCCTGATGTTAAACGTCACGTTTGCCCATTACAGGTCTGCGTCACCCAGAGTTCTGAACTCTTATAATTCAAGCCCCTGCGCGGCACAGCACTGCGCTCGTCACCCTGAGATATAAGTTGTTTAATCTCCCATTTGTCCTGTAATTTCACTGGACTAGAGTAGAGTAGGAATAGAGTAATTTATTGGCCTTATAACAGCTTAGTCTGAGTTTTGATAGTTTTCGAATCGATCAAACTTTTCGCAAAGCTCCATACATGACAGTAAAGCGCCCCTGGCGGAAACGTGACGGAACTATTATAATGTATGGAGCTTTACGAAACGTTTGATCGTTTTCGAATGCTATCAAAACTCAGACTAAGCCCCCAGATTTTTACACTGGAGAAGTCATTTCACGTTGTACAAATTTATTGAAATAAAAAAAATAAAAGAAGAAAAAATAATAATAGAGAATATTGGTCATGAAGACGCATAAAATAATGTCAACTTTTCCTATTACTAATTAATAATTCTTATTAATTTGGCAATCATAATAACATACTAATAATTATACTTAATTGTGAAGTCAGAACATTAACAATCCACAACAAAGCTACAGGGGGTCGAAGGCCCTGAATGGCTACGGCTGTAGCTTGACTTGAAGAGGACACTTCCATACTCCATGATATAGCGTTAAAAGAAAAGGATATGCTAAGAAAAGAATACAGAGGAGGGTCATAGTACTCATCATTAAGAACAACTTTTACTATGCAAATAAAAAATAGAAAGCAATAAAAAAACAGCTGTTTTCCAGAAGAATTTAAAGCATGGAACAGCTGTTTTTTTCTCGATTTCAGCGATGATCCCGTAGTAAAAGTAGTTCGTAATAATAGTAATGAAATCATTTTCGGCTTAGCATACCATTTCCTTATAAACCTATTAGTACGGCTCCTTAGCTCGAAAAAACCGGGTTTTCAGTCCCATCTGGCAGAAAGCACGAAACTTGGCATGCTGGTAGCTTTTGTATGTGTAATTAAATCCCGAAGTAGAAACACCCTCGGGAGACGATTGTTTCCCTCCCTCCCCCCCCCCCCCCCCCTTTTTGTGTCCCAAAATATGTTTTTTTGAGATTTTCTCGGAAACGGTTCAAGCTGCGAGGAAGCTGTTCAAGACAAGTATGTTCTCTATAACATTTTCTACAATATTGCTCTTAGCTGCATGTTGATAGCACTTTTGGTTTTCGAGATAGACTACATACCTGATCAGTTATTTGTCTCTGCAACAATTGTTTGATGAGGTCGAGGATCCGGAATTCGACGAGCTTCAAAAACAACATTTTCGGTTCTTCTTCCTGCGGGCTCTCGGAGGAATCGGAGTCCTCATCGTCTTCTACTGCCTGTAAAAGTTACGTTTTATCGAATACATTTGAGGGAGTGTGCATCTGATCTGCATGATTTATTTCTTTCTTGCTCTGTTTACTATAGGACTACCGAGGGCACAAAAAAGCGACATCGTTTTATGGTTGATATATATACCAAGAACTCGTACGAAGCGCTTTGATTCCACCTTTATTGTGCGAACTGCTAGAGAGTGGAATGCTCTGCTCGAGTGGATATTTCCCGGTAGCTATAATCTGGATGTCTTCAAGTCGCGTGTTAAACGCACGACCAGCTACGTGCGCAGCTCTTGATTTTTTTTATCCTTTGGTGGCTAACCAGCAAACGGGCCGCCTGATGGTAAGAGACCACTGTCACGTTTGGATACCTGACACCCGACCTGATCTGCCTATAGTTTGACAGTCGTGGAAAGTTAAATAAAAAATGTCGTAAAACCGCTAATGCTTTGTCCGGTCGCTCCAGCGCCGCGCAGTACTTCTGCAGCGGTGCGTGAGCGACCAGCTGCGCTTTGATTTGACAATCGTGTACTTATTCATTTATGAGTGTGAAACGTTTATTTATTTAAGCCTTTATTTATGGCTGATAATGGTTTTACTTATTATCTATGACTTAGTGTTAACTTTTAACATTTTTCGGTATCGATCAGCGTGTCCTGTGACGCATAGGCTCTTCCAGCCCTTTCCACTATTTCTGTCGCCACCCTTTCTTGGCAGAATTGCTCCACCAATGTTTTTGATGTCATCCGTGTAAAACTAACTAAATCCGATAAAAACGACGGTTAGATGGCGATAAATTACCTGCACGAGCACAAGCTGGCCAGCCAGTACTGCTAAAGATTTCCTTTTTTTTTTTTTAAATTCATTATTAGGCTTGCATTTGACCGCCATCTCCCCTGATGGTAAGCAACGATACGGTCTACGATGGAGCACGCTGGCCTAGAAAAAATCGATTCACTCGCGGCTAGAAGACACCCAGATTATATCTACCGGGAAACACCCACTCAGGCAAAGCGTTCTACACCCTAGCGGTTCGCACAATAAAGGTAGAATCAAAGCGTTTCGTACGAGTTTTTGGTAAATCCGTGCGCTGTATGTAAACCTAAACAAATCTAGAAGCTCTATAAAAGGAAGATGTAGTCTATAGTGACCTGCACTAGCACTTGCAGGCCTGCCAGTACTTGCGCTGCCAAGGCCTCGTCGGGCCGCTGCAGCGCTGCACAGTACCGCTGCAGCGCTGCGTGCGCGGCGAGCGCGGCGCGCGGCCCGCGGCCCCCGTAGTAGCACAGGTTGGCGACCGCCCTCGCGGCCTGCATGCGGCACCTGCAGCGTAACCTTGTGACAATGGGCTTTTTGGAATTCATGTACGATATACATGATTATGGGGCTATGGGGTATGGGCCCAATCAAGAATTTGCAAAAAAAAAACAGCTGTTCCTTACATTTTGTCGAGTGTCATTGACATTTTTCTATGGAACAGTTGATTTTTTTCGCAAATGTCGGGTTGGTCCCATAGTAAAAGTTGTTCATAATGATGAGTACTATGAGCCCTTTTCGGCTTAGCATACCCTTTATGAACAACCCTGCACTTACTCGGGTTCTTCATGGTCCAATAGGTTCTGCAGCGGAGTGAGTGCGCCCTCGTCCAAGGCCTGCGGCGCGCGAGGAGGCGCCCCCGCGAACATGTTGCCGAGGGCGCGCGCCGCGCCCCGCGCCACGCCGGGCG
This sequence comes from Alcis repandata, assembly GCA_949125135.1. Taxonomy (NCBI): domain Eukaryota; kingdom Metazoa; phylum Arthropoda; class Insecta; order Lepidoptera; family Geometridae; genus Alcis; species Alcis repandata. The sequence continues at coordinate 1,946,648 of OX421244.1, forward strand.
CGCTGCTCGCCAGGAGGGCTACGACGGGGGCCAGGCAGCCGGCTTCTAGGCAGTGCTCGACCTGAGACCACATCATAATTAACTAATGTGACTAAATAATTTGAAATTTCAAACTTTGTTATACTTAAGTTTATTATCGAAATAAAGGCTTTTTTGTAAATTTATACTAAATGTGTACATTATGGAAGAGGATTTTAAAGTCTTTCGTCCTTCATACCTGAGCAGTGGTCCCCGCCAGCATGTTGGCCACGGCGCCCAGAGCGGCTTCCTTGACAGGCGCGCTGCTCTCCTCCCCCAGCAGAGCCACGAGGCGCGCCGCCAGCCCGGGCACGGCCTGGAGGCTCTCGGTGCCCTTGTTGGGGCCGTGCGTGAGGTTCGTGAGCGCCGTGCAAGCTGCCACTGGAAGATTTTTCAATACAGAATGCTGAAAAATGTCTTTAATACAAAAACAGACAGGCACATGATCTGAGCTAAAATAAATACAAGATCTAACGGAAAGGTGTAGTGATACTGAAAGATGCAATTTTGAACAGCTCCGATGTCCGATTGAGCATTGCAATAAAAGCTTGTTTATAAAGTATTGTTTATACATCTCTTTGTCTTACGAACAGCTCTGTATCAGCATCAGATACTAGGGTGTGTGTGTAGTGTGTAGCTTACAGGATCAGTCGGAACAGGCTTACCCAGAACATCTTGATCTCCACTATGCAGCAGGTCCTTTATGAGAGGCAGCACCGGTGACACAAGCCCGAGTGGCACCGCCGGCTCGCCATCAGCACGACTGAAATACAGTTGATTAATTATGCACAAATATGTTAACGCATAACCAGAGAGTAACTGGTTCTTAAATAGCGCACTCGAGCAACGCACACGAAGACATCGCTCACGGACACGAGTCGCGGATCAATCGCCTGCACACGCGATCTCAGGGTTGGTCCCATAGTAAAACTTGTTTATAATGATGGAGCTTTTTTTAGGCTTAGCGTATCCTTTTCTTTAACCCATAATAGCCACGAGACCATCGGATGCTACAGTATAATCGTTTTTTGTAGATGAAACTTGACCAATGATGTACCGGCACAGGTTGCTGAAGGTCTGCGTGAGCACCCTCAGCGTCCCCGGCGCCGCCCCCGCGCGCATGTAGGGCAGCATGGCCGCCACTACCCCGACACCCAGCGCCGCGTCTCGTGTCGCCGGCGGCTCCAGCGACATGCCCCTAAGAGTGCCGGCGGCTCGCTCCGCGCCCTCGCCCCCGCTAGCCAGGTGGGCTGCAGTCTCCGTTATTATTCCAACCTGCGTAAAGAATTGGTAACATAGGTATAATTTCATAACTTTTTCAAACCATACTTATAAATCCCGCTTGAATTTAACCACTGCTTAACATTCTCCGTCTTGTTTTCGCACGCGACGTTTCACTTCAGCGTGAAGTTGTCAGAGCATTGACTAACTTTAAACAACGTTTACGAGTAAGGTAAAGATGGCTCGTTGAACAGGCATTCTACAAGTTCGATGTTATGACTAATATCAAAGTCATTTAATGTTATAAATGTTCAATTTAATTATTTATTGATTTATTTTTTATTATTTAATTGCATTCAATTTAATTTATAAGTCAATTACTTTTGTAATTTATACATTTGACATGTATCATTTTATTTGGTACCAATAAAAAACTATGAATTAAAAGGCCCATAATTTGTATAGATTCCTGATAAATAGCAACATCTAAAATCTTTTATGTTCTTCACTGGTTCAAGAGCGATCCTAGTGGAGTTACCTATTAATCGTAGGTGCTGTTTGATATCAAATCTACGATCATGGTGGATTAACGAATGTTTTTTCGATCGAAATAATCAATCAATTAAAATAAATGGAACGAGCGAATCGAAAGTTTTACTTCTATGTGGAGAAGGAACGAGAAGCTGATACGTGATCCTGTAGATAAACAATAATATTAAAGAAACAAAAAGAAGAGCCAGATCACAAATCTAGTTTTAGACTGTTCTGTTTAGATTTAGGTAAATATAGTTTTTATATGTGGGTAGTTCCAATGAAGTCGGTCGTCTTCTTATTGCAAACAAAGCTATTATAACAAAAATGTGTGAAAACCACGTTAGTTTCCATAGTAAAGCTATTTCATTTATCGATTTCTTCATTACTACAGACTACATACAGTTAATCTTACTAATATTATAAAGGTGAAAGTATGTAGTTTTATTTGTTACTAATGAACACTGAAGCGGCTGAACGGATTTACATGAAATTTGGAATGAAGGTCGTTCATGGTCTGGATTAACACATAGGCTACTTTTTATCCTGGGTTTGCGGGTAAAACCACTAGGCGCAGTTACTAAGTGAAAAAGTTAAATGTAGGGGCACATAATACTATGGTAGGGGGCCGGAGAAGTGGACACTGGACTAGGCAATTTAATGATGTGCTATGATCGATAATATAATTATAATAGTGAAAAAAATATTACGACGATTTTTGAGCAGACCAGAGCGTACTTCGGCTTAGTTAACACTTTGACTGCGGAAAACACATACTTTGTTTTCCTTTGTGCGACGCGAGTGCGGCTACACACGCCAGGCGCGTAAAACACAACGCATTTGACTATTAACCGCACAAGGCAAGCGCATGTGATTATTAGCCGCAGTTAAAGTGTTAATTAGGACCAGTGGTGTATCCAGGTTTTGAGTTTAGGATCTTGATAAAATGTAAGTTTATTTAAATGGATACGCTGGGTCAGTGTGTGTGTGTGGTGTAAGTAAAGTGCATGAAAAGTGTAGTTTATAGTTACGCTTGGAGCCGCCATTTGGGATGCCTCGGAGTTTGGAGATGACACCTAAAACAATAAAAGAATCGGTAAAGAGTACGCTCTTATAGGCCGAGTTACCCCTGCCCTGATGTCTTGAGGCCGCCTAAAGGCCTCAAGATACCAAATAACAACTAAACTATGTATAGCTACGCTATATCAAATATAGCTTAGTTATTGTAGATCAAGCAATCCGGATCCGGACCTACAACCCGAACCACGGTAGTGCTCTGCTCAGATATACTCAAAAGAAACATTAAAAAAACCGGCCAAGTGCAAGTCGGTCTCGTGCACTCAGGGTTCCTTACCATTATCTATCAAAACGGCAAAATAATCACGTTTGTTGTATGAGAGAACCCTTAAATATTTATTTAATTCTGTTTTTAGCATTTGTTGTTATAGCGGCAACAGAAATACATCATCTGTGAAAATATCAACTGTCTAACTATCACGGTTCATGAGATACAGCCTGATGACAGACGGACAGCGGAGTCTTAGTAATAGGGTCCCGTTTTACTCATTGAGTACGGAACCCTAAAAAAGCGGGTGCAGGCGCGGGGAGCAGCTAGTTAAAGATATAATTTTTAAAGTTAGGTTAGTAGTTCTGAAGATTGACCTTCACAAACAAACAAATTAAAAAAAAAAAAACAAAATTAGTCTAAATATCCAAATTATAATAAATCGAATATTTTATTACTCTTGAATATTTCATACATATTGATATTAAAATTAAACGAAATACAATACAAATAAAAACCTACTTATTATAGTAAATACAAAGCTATAAAGCATGATAACCGCTGGGTACAAGTGGACGCGTCATCTATTTATAGTACAAGGTCTGAGGCCCGCCAGGGACAATTTCTGTGCAGTGTTGCCAGCCTTGCCTAACTGAAGAACTGTAGACTATCTATGAAAATAAGTTATGTTAAAACCGGCCAAATGCGAGTCGGACCAGCGCACGAAGGGCTCCGTACCATCATCTATCAAAACGGCAAAAAATCCCGTTTGTTGAGTTATACCTATAGGGTTATTCATAAAGGGTATGCTAAGCCGAAAAGAGCTGATAATACTCATCATTATGAACAACTTTTACTATGGGACCAACGCAGAATTCGCGAAAAAAAATCAGTTGTTCCATACATTTTGTCGAGTGTCATTGACATTTTTCTATGGAACAGCTGATTTTTTTTTTCGCGAATTTCGTAGCAAAAGTTGTTGATAATGGTGAATACCATGAGCCCTTTTCGGCTTAGCATACCCTTTATGAATAACCCTGTATAGTGTTGAACACTATGACCCCTTTTTTGTTTAGCATATTATGCTTTACTCATAGCCCTGTATTGCAAATTGATTACGTTTAGAATCATCTGCGGATTATTGGTTTAAAATGCTAAACGCGATAATAAATAGGTAGACGCTGTATGTTCGTCCATGTTTCTGACACAAATAAATATGTAAATTCTATTTAACAATAAAAATTTTGAGAAATGGCATGTATGGACTAATACTAGAAGAAACCGCCTGGAAGAGATCGCTCTTAGCGATAAGGCCACCAGTTGTTGCACAAATTTTAAGTTTTTTTATTCTTTTTGTTTGTAATTTTTGGTGTGAACAATAAAGAGTTTATCTTTCTATCTATCTATACTAGAAAATAATTCGAACTCCTTTTCAGTATTTTATATGCCAAAGTCTGTTTTTTTAGATTCGACCGGCCTGTGCCCCCTTATTTTAATATAATTATGTTGCATAAGCCTCAAAATACACATTTTAAAGAAATGTTTCTGTAGGTATCGTTGTAAGGAAAAACTAATGTAACTAATTTAAGGAAAAACTAAGTCGTGTAGCTCAAGTTTTTGGCATAATGAGATATATTTGGCACAATGTACCTTATAGTAATAATTCAGTTAACTTTGACAGCTTGTAGAATGAATAACTCTTGATAATTGTTATCACTATACTTACTGAATGAGTACAACCGATTAAAATAACAGAAACGGAAAAAACCGTAACGTAGTCAAACCGGCTTACGCGTTATCAGAGCAATCAACGTACGCTTGCGCGAGCTGTTCGCGGGGAACTAGTGCCTAGTGGCCGCTGGTGGGTGAACAGCAGGGTGACCAGGTCTGACTTTCCCCTTTTACCCATATCGAATACCGAAAGTGGTGTAGTGGAACAAAGGTGTTGTTTCTTTAGTGGTTGGCAATACTTGGCAGACAAAACTAAACCCAAAGCAGTCCAGAGTGTCATGTATTTGACAAAATATCTTAAAAATAAAACTTCCAAAATTCCTTATGCTAATTTTTTTTTGCCGACTGGGTTTTAAGGCAATTGTAGTTTAAAATATACTGTAATCCATAAATAAATATAACCTGAATAACATTTCATTAACATTTCTCCAATATCCAAAATTTTCCTCAAAACTGTGAGAAAATCCCCCAATCTGGCGATCTTGGCGGACTGGGTGGCGGCGTGGCGCGTGCCGGCAGACTGGCACCAGCCCACTCGCGTTGCCTCGGCGCTGACGTCACTCAATATACTTACATCGGTCGATAAGTGAGTCCTGATTACAAACAACACAGAGTGTCTAGAGCGAGACGCGAGTTTTTATTTTCACTAAAGATCGCGTTAACTTAAACTACTTACAATTTGCATGGAATAAAACCGCGCCGCCTAGTGTTCATAATATGAACTACAACTCCAAACTCCTACAAGTTCCATACAAATTGAATTTTACGTTAACACGATCGAATAGTGAAAAAAACTTGCACGAGGCACTCAGGAGGCATAGAGCGTTAATTGACCGACGAAATGTCTAGGGGAACGAATATTTTTGTTAGACCGTAACTTGATTATTGGAATATTGTTAATCCTATCTTCTTGAATATTATTTGTCCGATCTTCATGAAATTTTGTAGGCGAAAAGGGCTTAATAGTACTCATTATTATGAACAACTATCCAATCCTGAAAAAAACTTGCACGAGGCACTCAGGAGGCCTATAGCGTTAATTGACCGACGAAATGTCTAGGGGAACGAATATTTTTGTTAGACCGTAACTTGATTATTGGAATATTGTTAATCCTATCTTCTTGAATATTATTTGTCCGATCTTCATGAAATTTTGTAGGCGAAAAGGGCTTAATAGTACTCATTATTATGAACAACTATCAAATCCTGAAAAAAATTGCTGTTTCATAGAAACCTGTCAATGACCACTCGACATAATCTATGGAGCAGCTCATTTTTTTCACGATTTCTGGGTTGGTCCCATAGTAAAAGTTGTTCTTAATTGATGAGTAGGTATCTACTATGAGCTCTTTTCTGCTTATCATACCGTTTCTCAGTAGCCCTGTGTGAGGTTGTGTAACAATTCGCAATAACAGTTTGTTTAGTAATCCAAATGGATAAAACAAAACATGCTAAATTAAAAAACGATTCGTAAAAATACTTTAAATATTTATTTATTATTAATTGTGTTATATTTTTATCAATTAATCTATTTTTCAATACTGTATTTTGCTACACAATTTATCGCACTGGATTTTTAGCCTGGAAACACTATACGTTTTGAAAGATGGGAACACTGAATCAGTAAAGTTCTACCAAAGTGGTAAAGTACGCGTCCGATTACAATAGCGCGTCATTCGTTCATTTTACTATTTTGTGATTGAAAAGGTAATAATACATATTCAATTATTTATTCACGTTTTACTAAACTTTTAAACCTTGAAATTATCACTCTCTCGCTGAGATCTCCGCGATATAATAATTAATCTAGTTTATAGTTTTAATTTACCTTCTATCCACAATAATCCACATCTAGGTAGGTCTAGGTGTCGACTACGTGATCCATCTTTGTTTATGTCTATTAATAATTTACAACAAAAACTTACTCGTAGGCAAATAAAATACTTCCAACTGTGTTAGTTTATTGAATAGTAAAATGTCTCGGCTAGAAACAAAATATAATTATGGTAATAGTATTACAAGGCTAAATGCCGGCTTAGATATAAATAATAAAATGGCGTGCGAAATGGCGCTAAAACCAGACGAGCGCCCCTTCCGGGCCCCGAACCTTGACGTATTTATAGATATGGCGTCTTGTTTGTATGAGTGCATGTATGACTAATTGACTAGCATATGATCGCGGGTTCACCCGCATGGCTTCCAATCTCCAATAAACAATTATACCAACGGTATTTTTTTATAATGATTATTTTATACTACCGACTCCATTTCTATATACAGTTGACTTTTTTCGTGATTTCAGGGTTGGTCCTAGTTCATTTAAATGAGTACCATGAATCCCTTTAGACATAGGTAGGTACCTTTGCCTTAAAGTCCTCTTTACGACCCCTTTAAGGGTTGAACATCGCAAGTTGTTTATTCAGTTTGCTACATTGTATATAGGACATAACATACCTCCATTCATGTTCCTAGAACCATCTATTTAGGCTGTGCATTGATATGTCAGTCAGGTAGGCACCTATACAATATAGTATACCATTTATTCCTCTCAATCGTTTTGGGAACGAAATCTATTAAAAACGCCGCTTTTGCCCACGCATGTGTGTGGCATACCTACTTACTTGTGCAATGTGGATATGCAAACGATTTTGTCATTTTTTAACTGTTATTTTTGCCACCGCTTCCAAAACGAGCGCGAGGTTTGTAAATAATAGTGGAAAGTATTGTATTATATTAGTTCCGAATGCTTCGAGATCTATTGACCCTGTATGACGTCAATTGTGATTCCGTGTTCTTACGAGTATGGCTCAAATGATATCGACCAAGTTTTTTAGATAAATAAGTATATAGAGACACTCTTTATTGTACACTCCGGAAATAAAAAGAGAATAATGCAAAAAACCGGTAATGGCGTAGTTTTTTCCTAAAATAAAACTTATGTGCATACACACGTGCTGAGGCGAGTTACAGTTTAGCGAGATGAACTCGAAAAATAAAATATTTTTTTCTTTCTCATGAATATGAAAGAAAAAATTAAGGAAGTTGAGCGAAAAGTTAGAAAATTTGAGACAATTCGAATTCAATATTTAGGTATGGTTAAGACGGGGTCTAAGGGTCACCTAGTAAGGTAAAAGTACCCTTCAACGGACGTGCCCTACCACCGGAAACATCCTATTTTAAGCTATAAGTCAAAAACTTAGGGTTGAAAGTAAGTTGCGATTTTTTTCTCCGATGGCTACATATCCTCCCCTTCCTTTACGTGACCTAGCCGACCATTTTGGGAATCAGTGGGACCGTGATAATCGATCGAGTCGGTCGATCGCAGTTTTGTATGGAACTCCTTACGAAAATCGTTAAGAAATCGCGTGTATTTCTTAAGGTTTTTATGGCGTTTAAGCATAGCTTAGTGTTTGAAAATAGGGTTTTACGGTATCGTTACTCAATTAGTTATTGTGTTCCGATTAAATAAGTGAATTTGGTTCAGTGGTATTTACAGAAATTGAGTAAAATACAAATCCGGTGGTGAGTTCAAGCATATTTTGACTGGAAGGTTTCGCCGAACAGCGTCCGGAATCAGGAAAAACGTATGTTTTTTTAATTAATTTTGTACTGATTGATGAAGAATTATTTCAATAAATTTCTTTGCAATTTAAATAACTAGAAGTGTTAAGAACTTAGTGAGCAATTACCGAACATTAATATACAAGCCAATTTTTTTTAAACTGTGATTGAAATTTAACATTTTAACAAGTTTTTGGCATCAAAATAAGCTTTTTGGAAAGGCTATTTTGAAAATGCCATAATAGTTATATTACATCAATAATATCAAAAGCCACATATATTCATGGATTTGTAATAGTTCTAATTACCAGTAACGATGTCAGATTTGTAGTTACATTGTAATGATTACAATTTATAGACTATTTTCAAAATCTGTTCGGGTGATACGTTCCACTAAATTTGACTGTTTAATTTACCGAACGGGTGACCGGTAAATGGTACCCATGGGCTCTATTACCGGATTTTTTATTATCTCAGCTATTTTATTAAGCGGTGTTCATTGAAATATAATCCTTACGGAATTGACTACTAGGTCGATATTCAAACGTATTCTCTAAAGTGATTTTTTGTAAAGCCCAGTGCTTCTAAAAGTTAAAACAAAAAATGTATAATATAATGTGTATGTGTGTGTAATGTATGTGAGTGTGCTTGTGTGTGTATATGTGTATGTGCGTGTGTGTATGTATATGTATAATGTATCTACGTTATTTTAAGATTAGTGTGGAACCGTTTTTCTATTTATTTATCGGATATTATACAGGGTTATTGATAAAGGATATGCTAAGCCGAAAAGGGCTAATAGTACGTATCATTATGAACAACTTTTACTATAGGACGAATTTTAGGTTGGTCCCACAGTAAAAGTTGTTCATAATGATGAGTGCTATGAGTCCTTTTCGGCTTAGCATACCCTTTATGAATAACCCTGTATACATTAGAGCTTTTTGGTTATGGTTTCGGAAGGTGACGAAAGGATGTCAATACACAGTGTATTTTATGAATTCTGAGAACGTTGACATATCAATATGCACATTTTAAGGTTTTTTATACTCAATTGGTTATCATTTTATTTTTTGTAGAGGAGGTATACTATATATAACCGATTAAAAATTAACATTTATAAGCATAAAAAGTGCTATAAAGACTGTTTAAAAATTATCAAACCATATCTTACCTACCTCAAAACAAGTGTGATAGGATTGATTAAATAAATGTTTTAGATTAATGTTTTTATAATACGGGATGACTGGTTAGACACCCTGTATAAATACTAATTTGAGTTAATGAAATACAAATACATGGATGACAAAAATAAATGATATTTCCGTTTAATGTAAACTTATCGTTTTATTTTAAAACTTTTTTAGTATTCCGTCAATATTAGTTGAAGTTAAAAAGCTAGTGAAGTTAGGTTGTTAATATAAAGTACTCTTCAGTAAGACCAACGAAAGTTTGAGCACCACTCAACAACGCAACTCCATACATTTTCTTTCCTAGTCCGGTAATACGGCAGGCCGATCCGGTAGTAGGTGCAAATCACGTTTCTTAGTCCGGTAAACGGTACAAATGAGACTAAACGGACCTAAAAACTTTAAAAATATTTTAAATATATTTCTAACGAGTAATTAATTTCCAAAAAAATTTAAATGAAGACTAGTTTATCTAAGTTACCGCTAAACTATTAATTATAATCGTGTAAAAATCCCAGACCTTATTTTAAATAGAAACGTACATGCAGGTCTTAAGCGTTCGGTGAACGGTACATTTACCTTAATACATATTATAAATGTGAATGTAAGTTTGTTAGTAACGCTTTCACGCGAAAACTACTTTACCGATCATCATGAAACTTTGTACACATATTCTTCGAGGTATTTATTAGAAGTAACATAGGATACTTTTTTTTTAATTGACCGCGGGTGAAACTGCTGGATGATAGATAGATAGATAGATAGATAGATAGATAGATAGATAGATAGATAGATAGATAGATAGATAGATAGATAGATAGATAGATAGATAGATAGATAGATAGATAGATAGATAGATAGATAGATAGATAGATAGATAGATAGATAGATAGATAGATAGATAGATAGATAGATAGATAGATAGATAGATAGATAGATAGATAGATAGATAGATAGATAGATAGATAGATAGATAGATAGATAGATAGATAGATAGATAGATAGATAGATAGATAGATAGATAGATAGATAGATAGATAGATAGATAGATAGATAGATAGATAGATAGATAGATAGATAGATAGATAGATAGATAGATAGATAGATAGATAGATAGATAGATAGATAGATAGATAGATAGATAGATAGATAGATAGATAGATAGATAGATAGATAGATAGATAGATAGATAGATAGATAGATAGATAGATAGATAGATAGATAGATAGATAGATAGATAGATAGATAGATAGATAGATAGATAGATAGATAGATAGATAGATAGATAGATAGATAGATAGATAGATAGATAGATAGATAGATAGATAGATAGATAGATAGATAGATAGATAGATAGATAGATAGATAGATAGATAGATAGATAGATAGATAGATAGATAGATAGATAGATAGATAGATAGATAGATAGATAGATAGATAGATAGATAGATAGATAGATAGATAGATAGATAGATAGATAGATAGATAGATAGATAGATAGATAGATAGATAGATAGATAGATAGATAGATAGATAGATAGATAGATAGATAGATAGATAGATAGATAGATAGATAGATAGATAGATAGATAGATAGATAGATAGATAGATAGATAGATAGATAGATAGATAGATAGATAGATAGATAGATAGATAGATAGATAGATAGATAGATAGATAGATAGATAGATAGATAGATAGATAGATAGATAGATAGATAGATAGATAGATAGATAGATAGATAGATAGATAGATAGATAGATAGATAGATAGATAGATAGATAGATAGATAGATAGATAGATAGATAGATAGATAGATAGATAGATAGATAGATAGATAGATAGATAGATAGATAGATAGATAGATAGATAGATAGATAGATAGATAGATAGATAGATAGATAGATAGATAGATAGATAGATAGATAGATAGATAGATAGATAGATAGATAGATAGATAGATAGATAGATAGATAGATAGATAGATAGATAGATAGATAGATAGATAGATAGATAGATAGATAGATAGATAGATAGATAGATAGATAGATAGATAGATAGATAGATAGATAGATAGATAGATAGATAGATAGATAGATAGATAGATAGATAGATAGATAGATAGATAGATAGATAGATAGATAGATAGATAGATAGATAGATAGATAGATAGATAGATAGATAGATAGATAGATAGATAGATAGATAGATAGATAGATAGATAGATAGATAGATAGATAGATAGATAGATAGATAGATAGATAGATAGATAGATAGATAGATAGATAGATAGATAGATAGATAGATAGATAGATAGATAGATAGATAGATAGATAGATAGATAGATAGATAGATAGATAGATAGATAGATAGATAGATAGATAGATAGATAGATAGATAGATAGATAGATAGATAGATAGATAGATAGATAGATAGATAGATAGATAGATAGATAGATAGATAGATAGATAGATAGATAGATAGATAGATAGATAGATAGATAGATAGATAGATAGATAGATAGATAGATAGATAGATAGATAGATAGATAGATAGATAGATAGATAGATAGATAGATAGATAGATAGATAGATAGATAGATAGATAGATAGATAGATAGATAGATAGATAGATAGATAGATAGATAGATAGATAGATAGATAGATAGATAGATAGATAGATAGATAGATAGATAGATAGATAGATAGATAGATAGATAGATAGATAGATAGATAGATAGATAGATAGATAGATAGATAGATAGATAGATAGATAGATAGATAGATAGATAGATAGATAGATAGATAGATAGATAGATAGATAGATAGATAGATAGATAGATAGATAGATAGATAGATAGATAGATAGATAGATAGATAGATAGATAGATAGATAGATAGATAGATAGATAGATAGATAGATAGATAGATAGATAGATAGATAGATAGATAGATAGATAGATAGATAGATAGATAGATAGATAGATAGATAGATAGATAGATAGATAGATAGATAGATAGATAGATAGATAGATAGATAGATAGATAGATAGATAGATAGATAGATAGATAGATAGATAGATAGATAGATAGATAGATAGATAGATAGATAGATAGATAGATAGATAGATAGATAGATAGATAGATAGATAGATAGATAGATAGATAGATAGATAGATAGATAGATAGATAGATAGATAGATAGATAGATAGATAGATAGATAGATAGATAGATAGATAGATAGATAGATAGATAGATAGATAGATAGATAGATAGATAGATAGATAGATAGATAGATAGATAGATAGATAGATAGATAGATAGATAGATAGATAGATAGATAGATAGATAGATAGATAGATAGATAGATAGATAGATAGATAGATAGATAGATAGATAGATAGATAGATAGATAGATAGATAGATAGATAGATAGATAGATAGATAGATAGATAGATAGATAGATAGATAGATAGATAGATAGATAGATAGATAGATAGATAGATAGATAGATAGATAGATAGATAGATAGATAGATAGATAGATAGATAGATAGATAGATAGATAGATAGATAGATAGATAGATAGATAGATAGATAGATAGATAGATAGATAGATAGATAGATAGATAGATAGATAGATAGATAGATAGATAGATAGATAGATAGATAGATAGATAGATAGATAGATAGATAGATAGATAGATAGATAGATAGATAGATAGATAGATAGATAGATAGATAGATAGATAGATAGATAGATAGATAGATAGATAGATAGATAGATAGATAGATAGATAGATAGATAGATAGATAGATAGATAGATAGATAGATAGATAGATAGATAGATAGATAGATAGATAGATAGATAGATAGATAGATAGATAGATAGATAGATAGATAGATAGATAGATAGATAGATAGATAGATAGATAGATAGATAGATAGATAGATAGATAGATAGATAGATAGATAGATAGATAGATAGATAGATAGATAGATAGATAGATAGATAGATAGATAGATAGATAGATAGATAGATAGATAGATAGATAGATAGATAGATAGATAGATAGATAGATAGATAGATAGATAGATAGATAGATAGATAGATAGATAGATAGATAGATAGATAGATAGATAGATAGATAGATAGATAGATAGATAGATAGATAGATAGATAGATAGATAGATAGATAGATAGATAGATAGATAGATAGATAGATAGATAGATAGATAGATAGATAGATAGATAGATAGATAGATAGATAGATAGATAGATAGATAGATAGATAGATAGATAGATAGATAGATAGATAGATAGATAGATAGATAGATAGATAGATAGATAGATAGATAGATAGATAGATAGATAGATAGATAGATAGATAGATAGATAGATAGATAGATAGATAGATAGATAGATAGATAGATAGATAGATAGATAGATAGATAGATAGATAGATAGATAGATAGATAGATAGATAGATAGATAGATAGATAGATAGATAGATAGATAGATAGATAATCTCTTTATTGTTCACACCATAAATTACAAACAAAAGAATTATAACACATACTAATATCATAAAGAAGTAAAGTTTGTGTGTTTGTATATTTGTTAAATTGTAAGGGGTAATCTCGGGGTCTACTGAACCGATTTTAAAAATTCTTTCACCAATAGAAAGCCACATTATTGCTGAGTGTCATAGGTTATATAAAAAACCGAAAAATAAAAAGGCTTTTACGTGGTAGTCCGTTTTGCAAAGTGAATCGGAGAAAAAACGGTCCGGACGGCGCGCGATGGCTTCGGGTTTAATTAACATTATGCCCAACGAAGTGGGCACGGGTCAGCTAGTAACACATAAAACTAGTGCGACAACTGGCGGCCTTATCGCTAAGAGCGATCTCTTCCAGGCAACCTTGATGCAGCTAGTAAGTTATATCTTGGAATCATGCGGCGACGACGCAGCGTAAGTTGGCATGCGGGGATTTCTATCATGCAACAGAGATAGCTAGATGAGTTTCGATTTTTTTTATTTAATTTACCTACTGAATAACTAAGGACACATTTTGTCCCTATTACTCTCGTGAAATTGATGTCTAGCTATCCCGGTCGCATACGGCATATCATAATATACTGTTAGATGCTTTCTTGCTCCAACATTATTGAAGATACTAGTTATGAATGAAATACTGTTTTTACTTTAACTCGTATTGATTTACTTTAGGTCAGGTACCGATTAATTATTAACAATGATATCGCAAAGGAGGCACGCCATCTTCCTTGATCGCGCGGGGATCGTCTCTCACGCTCGCTTGCCAGCGGCGTAGTGTTGTGCCGGCGCCGTAGTGCTGTGCCGTAGCGAACCATTAATCGACTCTAGGGAGAATCGCCTAATAGTTCGGCCATCCTGCACATCACGCGCCCTCGCGGGATAAGAAGCCTGTCTTCTGGACGATGGACCACCATAGCGCCAGAAGCAACTGTTCACAAACATAACTAATGTTAAACTTCAGCTTCTGTTGCACAGAAGTTGACAACTTACTCAACCATGACCATGCGGTGTCGCATCAAACTCGTGATTCTGTTGATCGTAAATCGTTCAGTTATTGTTATGAAAATTCAGTTAGATCTGAAATTTTATTATAGATATTACTTATGTCATGGCAACATCAGGTGTATTAATGCCATGAGACATAGATCATATAGTATCAAATAAAATATAGTGTTCATAAGTTAAAAATTATTATATCATCAGACACATGTGTGTCCAAATTCAATTGAGAGCTAAGAATAAGACTCTCATAGGAAAACAGTGATTTACAGACCCATGGGTGAATATTACCAATCCAGATTAATGTCACCGTATCGTTTCAAATGTCGATGGCATGATGCATTCTCGTCCAGATGTCGCCCTCGCTGGCAACCATGCTGGAGCAGCACCATCGGCCAACGGGCTGTGCAGCTCATTCCGGTGCAGTGCTGCTTGCTTCATATTCAGCAGCCAAGCCACGGACTCACTGTTCACAGACATAGCCAATGTTAACTTCAACTCCTGTTGCATAGAAGTTGACAACTTACTTGACCACAACCATGCGTTGTACCACCAGAACTTTGTTGAGGTCGGAACTCGTTATGTTAGTGTACATGATAATTCAATTAGATATTGCATAATGGTGACAGTTGGAAAACAATTCTATAAGACATGGATCATCATAGCATCCTCTGGTAAGACTTGGTGTCATTAAGCCATAATAAGATCAAACATTTATGAGTCTACAATCAATTGACAGATCAACAATAATACTTCTATAAGGAAAGTCATTTACAGACCCATTTGTTCATGTTACCGTACAATCCAGAATAATATCACCGTCTTGCTCCAGGTAGTGACGGCATGGTGCATTTTCATGCAGATGTCGCCGTCATTGGCAACCATACTCGAACAGCACCATCAGCAGACGGGCTGTGCGGCTCATCGGGTGCAGTGCTGCATGCTTCATTTTCAGCAGCAAGTTCACCCAGTAGCAGCTCACACCATGCTGCTCGTAGAACTCGTGCACCCAATGTTGTAGACATCTCTCGGTGCGGTCCACTCCGGAGAGTTTCCTAAAGGGCATGCGTATCCAAAGATCGCATGCTGTCACACTCCGATGAATTTCGAAAATAGACCTGTTTATTCAAGGCTAACCTACGGTCACACGCCGATGAATTTCGAAAATAGATCTGTTTATTCAAAGCTAACATACGGTCACACGCCGATGAATTTCGAAAATAGACCTGTTTATTCAAAGCTAACATACGGTCACACGCCGATGAATTTCGAAAATAGACCGGTTTATTCAAGGCTAACCTACGGTCACACGCCGATGAATTTCGAAAATAGACCTGTTTATTCAAAGCTAACATACGGTCACACGCCGATGAATTTCGAAAATAGACCTGTTTATTCAAAGCTAACATACGGTCACACGCCGATGAATTTCGAAAATAGACCTATTTATTCAAAGCTAACATACGGTCATACTCCGATGAGGTCCCTAATGGACATGCGTGTCCGAAGATCGCATGCGGTTATACTCCGATGAGGTCCCTAATGGACATGCGTGTCCGACGATCGCATGCGGTTATACCCCGATGAGGTCCCTAATGGACATGCGTGTCCGAAGATCGCATGCGGTTATACTCCGATGAGGTCCCTAATGGACATGCGTGTCCGAAGATCGCATGCGGTTATACTCACACACTACATACCAGCGCCCTCTAGTGGTAACTTTAGAAATTTGCAAATAAGACTAGAGACAGTCACCACATCTCCATCATAACGTTGCAACATTTTACTGGTTCTTGTAATATTTTATATATCAGCAACCTTACTTTCCAAAATCTTCATGTGTAGTCTCATCATAATTCGTGGTATTTTACAAACCAATTCTGCAAAAGAAATTGTTATTCCAAGTTTACTTAACTCAACCGTCAACCACTGGGAACAGGGTTAACCTTAGTTTAACAACCAATAACATAAGATAAATATATGCAATTAAAAGCAGGAGCTATTGCGTGATCTTCATCATTTATATTCCAACATTTGAATAGCTCTCTGTCATATTTTGGAGTGTCAGCAGTTATACTTCGCAAATCTTTCATGTATAAATGCTCATCTCAATTTACGGTCTTGTAGAAACCAACTCTGCAAAAGAAATTGTTGTTCCGTGTTTACCAAACTCAACCGTCAACCACTAGGAACAAGGTTAACTTTAGTTTAACAACCAATCTTGAACACATAAGATAATAGTATATGCAATTAAGACCAGAAGTTTTGTTTGATCTGCATCATTCATATTAATCAACATTTGAATAGCTCCGTGTCATATTTTGGTGTATCAGCAGCTATGCTTTGCAAATCTTTCATGTGTATGCTCATCTCAATTTATGGTCTTGTATAAACCAACTCTGCAAAAGAAATTGTTGTTCCGGGTTTACCAAACTCAACCGTCAACCACTGGGAACAATGTTAACTCATTCATATTCCAACATTTGAATAGCTCCGTGTCATATCTTGGTGCATTTGCAGCTTTGCTTTGCAAATCTTTCATGTGTATGCTCATCTCAATTTATGGTCTTGTATAAACCAACTCTGCAAAAGAAACTGTAACATCTGGTTTACCTAACTCCACTGTTAACTACTGGAAAACAGGGTCAACTCTAGTTCAGTAACCAATCATATACACATAAGATCATTTATGACATTTGGCTGACAATACACTGCTTCTAGCAGTACAGTAGCAGTACTACACAAATTAATTTAGTTGGAATTTATTTAGTTAGCCTCAGAACAATTGTTTACTATGGCACTGAAGAAAGGAGTCAATTTATATAACTTGGTTTGGTATTCTAACTGTGTGACTGTGTACTTATTTTCTCTCACATATCATATAACATGATGTCATAGGTGCCATATTGTTACTTGAGCAAATGTTTAAATATAATGGACTGATTAACTTAGTGAAACATGACACATTGTTAAAGTGGCTCACCAACAGAACAGTTTAGTTAATGATTTACAGTTACTCTGCTTTCATGTCAGAAAGGCAATTTCAAATATTACAGGAGTACATTTTCATATCCAAAAAGATACCATATTAGCTCAATTAAATTCTTACTGTCTTGTGTCAAACAGCATGTTGTTAATTTATTTTGTTTGTTATGTTTGTTTTTGTGATGTTTGTTTGTGTCAAACTAGCATTATTATTGAATTATTATAATACTAACAATTTATTCAATTCAGGCGACTAGGCCCATATTAATTACTAATCACAAAACATTTTATAATTATTATAATATTATTCAAAATCCATTGACTCATACATTATTTTGCAAGGACAAGGCCTGGACTAGACATAGGTAAATGTATGGAAGAGCATGTCCTTACTGAAAAGGTCTTTGTATTGCCCATATTTTCATGATAGCATATTATGTAATAAATGCACAAGTAGAATATTAGGTGTTGTCCGTGTTGTATATTATTCCACCTTATTCATTCAAACAACTAGTAGAAACAAACTAGCACTAAGTCATAATCAGTAGTCACATTCTACTGAAATAATAGGTTTAAGTGGTAATTGATAAACAACCCATCAGTATTAGAAGAAGAAGTCGCTGCTCAAATATTTTATTTTAACCGATGAATGAGTATCACAATGAATTACTGTACTTGTAATAAATACTCCACTCCTCTGTATAATTTAGTTCAGAGGCTGGTACTCAGGTGATCAATACACACTCAGCCTATATGTATACCTTTGTGCAAGGTAGAATCAATGCAACACAATTTGCAACAAAAATCACTTATTGTGACCGATTGAGAGTAATTATGAGATTTTAATAATCTTTTAACATGTGAATTAATTATTATTATGTGTATGAGTGGGTACACATATTATTTTTGTACAACTATTTTATTCATTGATTGATTGACAACTTGAGAGAACATCCCATATAATATTGTTTGGATCGTTCCTCCATCATTAATTCTGTCCAATTTATGAATATTAACCAGTTATGAACTTTAAAATACCTCTTTCACTAACATAGTAGTTGCTTTATATATTAATTGTAAGTGACTTTATTAACTTATTCGCATAGAATCTATAATAGGTAGTATTTAGTATCACTCGGTTTCAATCTATTTTGTAAGTATTGCTTACTATTATTATTCACATCATAGTATTTATGAGTATGTCATGGTTTTCATTCATTTAGTAACATAATAGTTGTTGAACAACAAACTTAGTAAATTGTACTAACTCTGACTTTAAACAACTGACTCCGGTAAAGTTGATTTAACTTTTGTTGTTTTCATAGTTCTGCGAGTAAAGATTATTATGTATTTGTTATAGATTCTGTAGGCTTATCATTATTGCACTGAACAGTTGTATGTGGTGGTGTGTACCAGACTTCACTTTAAATTGTATTAACTTGGTCGGTGTGAACATATAACATGTATAATGCATTCTTGAATTACCAAGATTGTAAGTTTCAGAACATTTCGATAAGGTAATTACTTTAACAGTCAAGGTATTAAGCGACTAGCTTGGTGCCCTAAACATAAAATCATTGCCCCATATAATCATCATCACAATTTTACAAGTATTTCAGGTTATAATTTGATGTGATTCCTTAGCACCAAATAATAGGAAAGAAACTAATGCCAGATTCCAGATTCAATCTCGCACAATAAGTATACCAAAATGCAACAGGTTCAATGTACTTAACTTACGTATGAGTAGGTACAACTTTGAGCATTTTGTATTTCATCTCATTTTTGTTCATTTGAATACAAAATGATATGATGGACTCACCAAAGCACGGTTATATAATGTTACCTCTGGATATCCTTGGTGAACTTACAAGATCCTACCAACTTGTTATTCCGGACTTGTAAACTTTGTCAAATCCGACTACGCAGTACAGTAGCGTATCATGTTACGACGTGTTTCTGTAGTATTGTAGATAGTTTACTGCGAATACTTCGATGCGTACTTTTTTTGCACGACTAAAGCAATAATCACAGTACACGACGACTTCCAATTAGCTTTCTCTCGTTACTTTGCTTTTAACCTAAAAGCTGAAACAAATCAAACTCGCGGACGCCGGGCGATTTTGCTCAGATCCCAATTCTGAAAACTGTTAGATGCTTTCTTGCTCCAACATTATTGAAGATACTAGTTATGAATGAAATACTGTTTTTACTTTAACTCGTATTGATTTACTTTAGGTCAGGTACCGATTAATTATTAACAATGATATCGCAAAGGAGGCACGCCATCTTCCTTGATCGCGCGGGAATCGTCTCTCTCGCTCGCTCGCAAGCAGCGTAGTGTTGTCCCGGCGCCGTAGTGCTGTGCCATAGCGAACCATTAATCGACTCTAGGGAGAATCGCCTAATAATACCTACATCAGCCGTCGAATCATGCTGTGTAGAGTTTTATGATCCACCAAATCAAATTTAACAATCCCCGTATTGTTTCAGGTGTAAAATACGAGATATCCTGCAATGGCCGTCGTAAACGTAATTAGAAACATATTTCTTAAGAAAACAAACCTCAAATGCTTTATGCACTTGAGATTTGTTTTGAAATCAAATCCAAAATCCCAAACTAACTCCTACTTACCGAGTTAAGTATCCATACTGATATCTGACAATCTTGAGCACATGGACATTACTCTGACGTCAAACCTCAACACAACTCAACTTGGCTGTTAAAAAAAGCAATAAGTATAAGGTAAGTGATACAAATAAGGCCTATGCTCAAATAAGGCCTATAGTGCGAAAAAGTCGTTTAATGTATTTACATCAAATATTATATTGCACGAACGTGTAGACTACACCTCCACAACTCGGCAAATAGTGCGCGAGAGGCCCGCTCACGCTCACAGCGCCAGTGTTCGTCGGTCGTTCGTGGACGACGGCCGTTTTCATTGCGTGTTATAAATTTGTCGTAATTTCTATCGGATTTTATTGCGGTATTTTTTAGAGTTTTATTTCAAATTATGTACACGGTTTTCATTATAACTCATCGAAAAGGTAACTATGACTTTATTTTGTATTATTTAGGATATGTGAATTAATTATTGCGTAAAACATGTATGAGGTATATGGTACGAAATAAGGCCTACTTTTTTAATAGGCCTTATTTGTAACCCTAGGCCTTGTTAGAAATTCTGTTGAATTTTAGCTTTATTGTGTTTTTTACAGATTGATTCCTGTCAGTATGTCTCCTCGAAAACGGGCTACGTGGTCTGATGAAAGCTTGAGAGCGGCAGTGCTACTATTTTATATTACGTTCCTTATAACTCTCTTATAAGTAGATTACGCTATAGGTGTTATTTTCTGAGGCCTTATTTTGTTACCTTGTTTAAATAAGGCCTACAAAAAATAATTCATTTTTAAATATTTAATCATATTTTTGAGAAAATATGTTCATTTTCTAATATTTGTTTGAATAGAAATGTTGTTTTTTATAGTATTCTTTATTTCTTGTTAATATACGACTTCAAGTCTGACTAGCAATTTAAGTATAATATTTAGTCACGTAAATTAAAAAGCTGTACAAGGATCTCATGAAAACGTGATAAAAAACCCAGAAATACATAATTTTATAATGATTGATAGTTTAATAACAATATTCCTATAATTTAAATATGTAGGCTTAATTAAGTCACTAGTTTTTAAAAAGGCCTAAAGCTAAGGTTTTACAATTATCTCATTTTAGTTGATTTTTGATTGAAGATTATATAATCTTTACTTGATTCATAATAAAATATTAACCAAAAAAGAAGTCCACGCTTTTATTTATCACCTTCTTCGAATAATTTATCAAATTTTGAGTGTTTGAAATTAGGTAGGCCTTATTTGTATCACTTACCTTACATAAATATTATAACGCTTACTACCAGGCGTGCTACCTCTATCACGGGCGAGGTGACCCACTCATGTATTTACAATAGGTACTTACATCTAGCGTTGACTATCAGGTAGACGAAGTTTTCTGCATTCATCAGATTCTGCTCTGCTTTTCCAGCTTCTTTGCAATTCAATGTAATTTAGGTAATATAGAGACTCGTTTTTTACACAGCTTGAAACCATTACCAAGCTCTCAGTACGTCTGGCTTGCGGAGGGGAGGCAGCGAAGGCAGCGGCTCGTACACTAAGGAAAATGTCCTTAAAATCAGTGGCCATACGAGACGCTGCGCTGAGTCTCGGGGTTGTGCCGGCCATGGTGCCCTACATGCGCCCGGGGGTGTCGCCGGCGCTGCTGAAGATCATCACGGAAACCCTCTGTAACCTGTGCGAGTAATGTGTTTAAAATACTTTATTTTCATGGATACAGGTAGATACTATTTGTGCTTTGCCCGAGTGGGTGTTCCCCGATAGATATAATATAAGTGTCTTAAAGTCGCGAGGAAATCGATCCTTTCTAGGCGCGCGTGCTGCATCGTAAACCGCATCGTTGCTTACCATCAGGCGAGATGGCGGTGAAATGCAAGCCTATAGTAAAATAAAATAGAAAACAAGAAAACGATTTTAACAATTTTACTTACTATGGAAAATTAACGTTAATAATTTTATATTATATTTTTTTCAAGGGAAAACTTAACCAACAATTAATAACTTAATTAAGACGTGAGTATTTCCGTGTTAGTTAAAACAAAATGATTTTTAGAATACCAAACTTTCTTACACTAGAAACAATAAAACATTTTTTTAAACAGTTATTTCAAGCTAGCCTTCCAAATAACTGATTTGAATAAATGTATTTCTTCCTTCAACGTGTTTTTCCGCGAAGTAACGCCTGATTAAATAAATCAATAAGTTGCAAATAAAATGAATACCTCTTTTCACGCCAGGATGGTATATATTTGTAAAACACTTTATATTTCGCAATTTTATTCACAGTAACAGTATTACATCGACGTCTATTCGGAACTAAAACTTCAATCGAGTTGCCTTTTACTTTCCATTATTCTGCTCTATTAAGTCTTATCCCCTCCCCTTAACAATCGTTATTTTACTTAGCGGGGCACTACGTTTCCGGTGACCATTTAAATCAAAAGACTGTCTGTTGTAAGGCATGACGATAGATAATGTTAACCGCTACAAGTTATAGAAAAAAACATGCTGAGAAACAGGTCTTTACCTGAAAATTGGGTCCTAAAATGGGGACCTAAAATTTTGGTTTTGTAGCGAGATGCCTACAAGCCAAGACATGTGATCATGTGAGGTATCAAAAATAAAAGGTATTAATTTGGCCATTTCAAAACATTTTTTTTATACTGTAGGTAGAGTTTTTTTTAATTTCAAAATCTGTTTAAACAATGAGAGCACACTGAACCTCAGTAGATATGAGGTTGTCCATCGAGTTGTTGATCTACCGGGACTGCGCTTGCGTTTAACTCAGCCCTGCGCTACAAACCTATCCATCGAATTCTTGTTTCTGGAGATACTCGTATGCCTAAAGACCTTCAGTATTCGCAAATGCACTGTCGACGAAAGTCTATTTTGCAAGTGAAGTTCTTTGAGAATAGAATTTTTGCGATTTGTTGTCGCCGCCAACACCACATCTCCAGTGCGTCGATTTTTTGGTAATCTCGCAAGATACCGACCAAGTTTTAGCTCCATAAAAAAACATTAACAAATAATTTCATGAGCTGAAACTTTGTTTCTCGATTATAGGGATTTGAACGTGAAGGTCAACTGACTACTACTATGGAGAGAAGGTATAGGAAGGTACTATGGATGATGGCATCCGAAGCGTCGCCGGATCAAAAATTCGGAGTCGGCGCGGATTTCTACATAAATCGGCGGCGGCGGCGGCGCGCCGGCGTGGCGCGTATCTCTAATTGGAATGATTACACTAGCCGATCGTGGTTTTGTTGCTCTCGAAATAAGTTCAGTTCCGAATAATTTTAGGCCAACATTTTAGGAAATTATTAATAGGTTTGGAATATTGGCTCCAGTATATTTTGAAATTTTCATAGACTACAAAAAGCAGTACTCATAGTACTCATTATTATGAACAACTTTTACTATGGGACCAACCCGAAATTCGCGAAAAAAAAATCAGCTGTTCCATACATTTTGTCGACTGTCATTGACCTTTTTCTATGGAACAGCTGATTTATTTCGCGAATTTCGGGTTGGTTCCATAGTTAAAGTTGTTCATAATGATGAGTATACTAAGAACCCTTTTCGGCTTAGCATACCCTTTATAAATAACCCTGTATATATAAAAGAAATATATTGTAATATTTTCAGTCGCAACGATGACGAGCCAGCAGTAAAGCTCGAGCTGGTATCGCCGGCGCTGCCACTTCTGAATGACCTTATGAATAATGAAAATCAAGATGTTCTGGGTAAGCCTGTTCTGAATAGTCCCACTCCTCCAGTAGCCCACTCCTAGTGAACGACGCTGACCATTGACAAGCCTGAACGAGTATTTTACCAGATCTTAACGTGCCCAGTAATTATCAATAAAATGGATTCGGTTCGTTAAAAAACAACTTTATTTGTGTCTACGTTTCCCGATTGCTTAGTCTCGAACCACTGTGTTCGGTCTTCTGTTTGTAACTTTGTAAGTATTATAAATCTTACAGTTGAAGCTTGCGGAACGATAACTAACTTGACTTGCAAGCCGAAAAGCGGCCAAGAAGCTGTGGATGCCGTGCCCGGGCTCACGGAGCGTCTGGTGGCGCTGCTGGGCCACGATTCATTCAAAGTGCAGAAATCAGCTTTGACTGCCGTGGTCAACATGCTCGCCGGGACCGATACTCAGGTATTTTTCTGCAAACAAACAAACCTAACCATACGATATTGGTGTTAAAGAGATTTTGGATTCATAATAGAAAGTATGGCAATCGTAAAAAGAAGACACGGTCCTGGGGTGCTGGAGATGTTGATAACAGTTTGTGAAATTCAAGGTGTTGATACAATTGATTTTCGTGCAACATTTTTTATGTTAAATGCCTTTTTTTTGTTTGGTTGACGTTCACATCTCTTCCCACGTCGTACTGATCCCCAGGTGCAGCATTGCCTTGACGCTGGTTGCTTAAAGCACATCCTGCGTCTCCTGCAGTGCAGCGAGCCCGACGTGGTGGACGACGCACTCTGCGCAATGAACAACATCCTTATCACGACGCGCCATCTCAAACAATATGGTCAGGACATCCCCATTCGGCTACTGACCGTATTAGCCGATGGACAACCCAAGTAAGTGACAATAAAGTGGAAGCTGCGTATTTATTCAACCTTGAAGCAGAGGGTTGTTCGTATCTCGATCATTTAAGACAACTTCGAAAAGCAACATTCATTGGAATGATTAAAACTAAATAAATCTGGCAAAGCGAAAACTCGCTTGTCGAGGGTTCTGAAGTATTGTATTTGAAACAACCCCCTAAATTGCATCAAAGACAACATAAATCACAGAACAAAACAACACAAAAATCCTTTTTTTATTGCCCTGTAAACTCTGCAGATTTCTATACCTACCTATTTTATAATTAAGTACCTTAGGCACTGCTTTTTTTAGTCTAATGTGAAAATGAAAACTTATAAATAATACTCCAAACTCATTCATAACTTTCTGAAATGTTGGTTTAAAATTATTCAGAACTAAACTTATTTCGAGGGCAACAAAACCACGGTCGGCTAGTGTGTCTATCATCTTCTATATATATATTTATAAGTGAAGGTCGTGACTGACTGACACATGTACGCACAGCCTAAACCGCTTAAGCTACAAACGTGAAATTTGGACAAAAGTTTTATATCAAAAAGCGGACGCACACTAAGAAAGGAATTTGCCCAATTCAACCCTTAAGAGGGTGAAAAGGGGTGTTTAAGTTTGTATGAAAAATTTTTTTTTCTTTATGCTACGATTATCAAACTTTGCGAATATACTAAAGTTAAAAAAATAATTGACACCTATTTCAACATTTTTTAAAAATCAACCCCTAAAGGGGTGAAACGGAGCAATAAAGATTGTATGAAGATTTTTTTTTTAATGCTGTGGTTATGAAACTTTGCAAATATACTAAGCTTAAGAAAATAATTGACACTTATTTTTTTGTTTTTTGAAAATCAACCCCTAAAGGGGTTAAACGGAGTGTTGAAGTTTGTATAAAAATATTTTTTTCCTAATACTACGATTATTTGACTTTGCAATTGTACTAAACTGAAAAAAATATCACATACCTGTTTCATTATTTTTTGAAAATCAACCCCTGAAAGGGTTAAACAGAGTGTTGAATCAACGCATCAACATCAACAGATCAACGCACAGCCTAAACCGCTTAAGCTACAAACGTCAAATTTGGACAAAAGTTTTATACCAAAAAGCGGACGCACACTAAGAAAGGAATTTTCCCAATTCAACCCCTAAGGGGGTGAAAAGGGGTGTTTAAGTTTGTATGAAAAAAATATTTTTCTTAATGCTACGATTATCAAACTTTGCGAATATACTAACGTTAAAAAAATAATTGACACCTATTTCATCATTTTTGAAAAATCAACCCCTAAAGGGGTGAAACGGAGTATTGAAGTTTGTATAGATTATAGATAGATAGATAGATAGATAGATAGATAGATAGATAGATAGATAGATAGATAGATAGATAGATAGATAGATAGATAGATAGATAGATAGATAGATAGATAGATAGATAGATAGATAGATAGATAGATAATCTCTTTATTGTTCACACCATAAATTACAAACAAAAGAATTATAACACATACTAATATCATAAAGAAGTAAAGTTTGTGTGTTTGTATATTTGTTAAATTGTAAGGGGTAATCTCGGGGTCTACTGAACCGATTTTAAAAATTCTTTCACCAATAGAAAGCCACATTATTGCTGAGTGTCATAGGTTATATAAAAAACCGAAAAATAAAAAGGCTTTTACGTGGTAGTCCGTTTTGCAAAGTGAATCGGAGAAAAAACGGTCCGGACGGCGCGCGATGGCTTCGGGTTTAATTAACATTATGCCCAACGAAGTGGGCACGGGTCAGCTAGTAACACATAAAACTAGTGCGACAACTGGCGGCCTTATCGCTAAGAGCGATCTCTTCCAGGCAACCTTGATGCAGCTAGTAAGTTATATCTTGGAATCATGCGGCGACGACGCAGCGTAAGTTGGCATGCGGGGATTTCTATCATGCAACAGAGATAGCTAGATGAGTTTCGATTTTTTTTATTTAATTTACCTACTGAATAACTAAGGACACATTTTGTCCCTATTACTCTCGTGAAATTGATGTCTAGCTATCCCGGTCGCATACGGCATATCATAATATACCTACATCAGCCGTCGAATCATGCTGTGTAGAGTTTTATGATCCACCAAATCAAATTTAACAATCCCCGTATTGTTTCAGGTGTAAAATACGAGATATCCTGCAATGGCCGTCGTAAACGTAATTAGAAACATATTTCTTAAGAAAACAAACCTCAAATGCTTTATGCACTTGAGATTTGTTTCTTTTCGGCTTAGCATACCCTTTATAAATAACCCTGTATATATAAAAGAAATATATTGTAATATTTTCAGTCGCAACGATGACGAGCCAGCAGTAAAGCTCGAGCTGGTATCGCCGGCGCTGCCACTTCTGAATGACCTTATGAATAATGAAAATCAAGATGTTCTGGGTAAGCCTGTTCTGAATAGTCCCACTCCTCCAGTAGCCCACTCCTAGTGAACGACGCTGACCATTGACAAGCCTGAACGAGTATTTTACCAGATCTTAACGTGCCCAGTAATTATCAATAAAATGGATTCGGTTCGTTAAAAAACAACTTTATTTGTGTCTACGTTTCCCGATTGCTTAGTCTCGAACCACTGTGTTCGGTCTTCTGTTTGTAACTTTGTAAGTATTATAAATCTTACAGTTGAAGCTTGCGGAACGATAACTAACTTGACTTGCAAGCCGAAAAGCGGCCAAGAAGCTGTGGATGCCGTGCCCGGGCTCACGGAGCGTCTGGTGGCGCTGCTGGGCCACGATTCATTCAAAGTGCAGAAATCAGCTTTGACTGCCGTGGTCAACATGCTCGCCGGGACCGATACTCAGGTATTTTTCTGCAAACAAACAAACCTAACCATACGATATTGGTGTTAAAGAGATTTTGGATTCATAATAGAAAGTATGGCAATCGTAAAAAGAAGACACGGTCCTGGGGTGCTGGAGATGTTGATAACAGTTTGTGAAATTCAAGGTGTTGATACAATTGATTTTCGTGCAACATTTTTTATGTTAAATGCCTTTTTTTTGTTTGGTTGACGTTCACATCTCTTCCCACGTCGTACTGATCCCCAGGTGCAGCATTGCCTTGACGCTGGTTGCATAAAGCACATCCTGCGTCTCCTGCAGTGCAGCGAGCCCGACGTGGTGGACGACGCACTCTGCGCAATGAACAACATCCTTATCACGACGCGCCATCTCAAACAATATGGTCAGGACATCCCCATTCGGCTACTGACCGTATTAGCCGATGGACAACCCAAGTAAGTGACAATAAAGTGGAAGCTGCGTATTTATTCAACCTTGAAGCAGAGGGTTGTTCGTATCTCGATCATTTAAGACAACTTCGAAAAGCAACATTCATTGGAATGATTAAAACTAAATAAATCTGGCAAAGCGAAAACTCGCTTGTCGAGGGTTCTGAAGTATTGTATTTGAAACAACCCCCTAAATTGCATCAAAGACAACATAAATCACAGAACAAAACAACACAAAAATCCTTTTTTTATTGCCCTGTAAACTCTGCAGATTTCTATACCTACCTATTTTATAATTAAGTACCTTAGGCACTGCTTTTTTTAGTCTAATGTGAAAATGAAAACTTATAAATAATACTCCAAACTCATTCATAACTTTCTGAAATGTTGGTTTAAAATTATTCAGAACTAAACTTATTTCGAGGGCAACAAAACCACGGTCGGCTAGTGTGTCTATCATCTTCTATATATATATTTATAAGTGAAGGTCGTGACTGACTGACACATGTACGCACAGCCTAAACCGCTTAAGCTACAAACGTGAAATTTGGACAAAAGTTTTATATCAAAAAGCGGACGCACACTAAGAAAGGAATTTGCCCAATTCAACCCTTAAGAGGGTGAAAAGGGGTGTTTAAGTTTGTATGAAAAATTTTTTTTTCTTTATGCTACGATTATCAAACTTTGCGAATATACTAAAGTTAAAAAAATAATTGACACCTATTTCAACATTTTTTAAAAATCAACCCCTAAAGGGGTGAAACGGAGCAATAAAGATTGTATGAAGATTTTTTTTTTAATGCTGTGGTTATGAAACTTTGCAAATATACTAAGCTTAAGAAAATAATTGACACTTATTTTTTTGTTTTTTGAAAATCAACCCCTAAAGGGGTTAAACGGAGTGTTGAAGTTTGTATAAAAATATTTTTTTCCTAATACTACGATTATTTGACTTTGCAATTGTACTAAACTGAAAAAAATATCACATACCTGTTTCATTATTTTTTGAAAATCAACCCCTGAAAGGGTTAAACAGAGTGTTGAATCAACGCATCAACATCAACAGATCAACGCACAGCCTAAACCGCTTAAGCTACAAACGTCAAATTTGGACAAAAGTTTTATACCAAAAAGCGGACGCACACTAAGAAAGGAATTTTCCCAATTCAACCCCTAAGGGGGTGAAAAGGGGTGTTTAAGTTTGTATGAAAAAAATATTTTTCTTAATGCTACGATTATCAAACTTTGCGAATATACTAACGTTAAAAAAATAATTGACACCTATTTCATCATTTTTGAAAAATCAACCCCTAAAGGGGTGAAACGGAGTATTGAAGTTTGTATGAAGAAATTTTTTTTGGTGCTGTGGTTACGTGACTTTGCCAATATACTAAGCTAAAAAAAATAATAGACAATTATTTTTTTGGTTTTCGAAAATCAACCCCCGAAGGGGTTAAATGGAGTGTTGAAGTTTGTATAAAATATTTTTTCCCAATGCTATGATCATTTAATTTTGCAGATGTTACTAAGCTAAAAAAAATAATAGATACCTGTTTTATTATTTTTGGACAGTCAACCCTAAAAGGGGTGAAACGGGGTATTAAAGTTTGTATGGAAATATTTTTTTTAATGCTATGATTATTTAACTTTGCAAATTTACTAAGCTAAAAAAATAATAGAGATACCGGTTTCATTATTTTGGAAAATCAATCCCTAAAGGGGCGAAATGGCGTGGTAAATATAGTACGGAGAGAGAATTGTAATGACTCACTGACAGACTAAACCGCTGGTCGTAGAAATTAGGAATATATATATATATGTCTTGATGAGTAAACGTGTACCAAGAAAGGGTTTTTTGAAATTCAACCTCTAAAGGGGTGAAATAGGGTGTTAAAGTTAGTATGGAGAAGCATTGTTTTTGACGCCACGGTGTTGAAATCCTTACAAATATACGAAGCTTAAAAAAATAACGAACACTTATTTCACCATTTTTGGAAAATCAACCCCAGTGGGGGTGAAATGGCGTGGTAAAGATAGTACGGGGAAAAAATTGTTTTGATGCTAACTCAATAAAACTTTACAGATGTACTAAACTTAAGGCGGGTAAACAACATCCGGAAAAAATCCAAAACCTTCGAAAAGTCACATCCTCGAGGTGGAACTGCTAATTATCTCGAAAAATTAAGACATTTTTACCAAAGCGCTGAGACTAAAAAGTCATCAAAACATCGGACCTTTTTGGAGCCATTAAAAATAACATAGTCGCCTCAAAAACATGGCCGCCATACAAACTTTGAGGGTCTATATCTCCGAAACGGTTGAAGATGGATGGGTGTTTGACTAAATGTCATAGGAGTTAGCAAGGGCTACTTGATGGTGGTGGCGAAAATCCAAATGATTCAAAATGGCCGCCATTTTTCAAAATGATTCGAGGGGGCTGACTTATTGCATCCAGGGGTTTTTGGGGTCCCCGCATCCATTGTATGACACTTTTTACATGCTCTCAAAAAGAGGGTTAAATTAATTTCATCCCGGAAAAAATTTCGGTTCCCGAGGTATAGTCCACGCGGGCGAAGCCGTGGGCGGAAGCTAGTTCCAATATAAAGTTAACCGCAGTCAGCGCGGCAAATACAATTCAGCCTCTTTTGAAGCAAAAAACTACCATGTATTTCATCCTCCTTGCCGGATGCATGGAAAAAGGTTGATGATGATAATAATGATGATTCAAAATGACATGTTATGACTGGATATTTCGAATTTCTTTGATATTTAATTCAAACGATGCATGAAAAAAGATTTTTAAACTCAAATAAAACCAATCACAATAGAGTTGCAGCTTCGCTGTCGTAATATTGAATGATCATAAAGACATGCTCTAACATATAAAATTTTTTTTCGTTGGCTTGCACTTTTTACATTTGGAGTTTGGACCCAAATTGAAGATGTCCTTTATTTGAACTAATTTTCATTTTCAATAATATTAATATAACTTATTTGATGCACTTCGAGAAAAGGCAAGATTTCTTTCATTTATTGTTTGCATTATGGAAAATAACTTATTTGTGTAAAAAATTAATGTTCGCGGCTTGGGGTGCCACAAGTGTCACAACGCACAAAGGGGCCACCCCACCGCATGACCGCACCTAACCTACTGTCAGAGTGTGTTCAACCAACTGTTTCTATTTCGTCGTCTCAGTGCTTGTTTGGTCTATCTACCATTGGTTATTTTTTACAGTAGACGAGTTTCTTTCTCTATTTTAAAAAAGAAGCTATAATTATAAGATTTGAAAATCTTTCATAATACATTGGTTACCTTTAAATTGATTTTTATAATTATCATCTATGGATGGTAATTAATTATACCTTATTTTACAGTTCTTATTTGGAGATAGGACAAACATGCACAAATATAATTACGAATGTGGAGTAAGAACATTACCACATTAGAGATAGACTAAAATGACTGTTCTGTTTTTGCGTGCTTATTTGTTCGATATGCCAGAAGTATATACAGGATGTATACATTTTTTTGCTATTCCTAAAAAAATATAGGTACGTTGCGCTTCGCTTAAGTTAGGAACTGACTTTTACTATAACTCACTAGAAGACAATTTACTATAACTAAACTACGTTTATTAATTGCTTTATGAATAATAATTACAAAGTAGGTAAAGAGCAGGGCATTCCCATCACAAATATCCTCTGATTATTTTCAGGGAAGTCCCGAGGTAACTAACTGAAATAAAACAAATTTTATTTAATAAAATAAAATAAAATAAGTGTGTGTAAAACTCCGCCTGCTTGTGTGCGTGTCGTGTCACGTCCCGCAAAGGGTTGTGTAATTTTAAAACAGAAAATCAATTTTTGACCTTTGTATGAAAATCTAAATATGCTTATATCTTAATGAAACTTTCAGGATGTAATGGTTACAATGGATACTTTAAGATATCTCCGGCTTAGCATACCCTTTCTGAATAACCCTGTATTTATACAATCAGTAAGTTGCCGAAATAACTAATGCATTGGGATTATAATACTAGAACAGTAACACCATACCTTCAGATCATAGAAATTCAAACGGGAATCAATCCTATCTTTCTGCGTCTAGGATGACACATTGTGTTAAAAACAACACCCTTTTTCAAATTCATAACGGAATCGAGTGAAAATTAAAAAGTACTTACTGCTCAGTTTGCGGCTGCGTCTTTTTGTATTTAGTTTTGCTGCCAGTCGTAGACATATTTAATCACTTGTTTGGAACAATTCAGGCACAAACACACAGAGATTTATATGTTTTTTATTGTTTTTTCCGAGAGCGACGAAGTGGTCCCTGTGATGACTTCTGACACAATGATAAATCAAAAAAAATGGCGGACATGGCGTCACGGACTATGATTGGTTAATTGCGTGGACAAAGAACACTCAAGCACTTAAATTCTTTGACGAAGTAGGATATAAAACAAATACTGGACAAAGAACAAACAAGCACAAAATTTTCATTGCGGTGTCGTGTCATAAATAAAATTCAAATTATTTTTTTTGTTGTTCTTTATGAAAAAATTGTAAGTTTTTCTTAACAAACAGGATTGAAATTTAAGTCTTAACAAAACTGCATTTAAAGTTCATTTTCGGTAAATTTGGTCG
Source organism: Alcis repandata (assembly GCA_949125135.1). Taxonomy (NCBI): domain Eukaryota; kingdom Metazoa; phylum Arthropoda; class Insecta; order Lepidoptera; family Geometridae; genus Alcis; species Alcis repandata. The sequence goes on from OX421244.1 coordinate 1,979,888, forward strand.
ATAGGCCAAACAAGCACTGGGACGACGATTTAGGTATATTTTAATATTACTTACCACCAACTTATTTGAATTATAAATGAAATAAATATTATACTAATAGCTGACTCGACAGACGTTGTCCTGTCAAAAGCCATTGCGTAACTATAGCAACCGTAGTATGTTGATGCTAACTTGTCAATTTATAGTAAAAATTATCAGTTTAAATATAATTTGCAATAAATTAAAATTGCGACTATAATTTGAGATTTAAACTATCCTATCTCTCAAGTTGGATCGAACTGCACATGGTGTGCGAATTTTATTATATTCGGTTAAGTGGTTTAGGAGTCCATTGAGGACAAACATTGTGACACGAGATTTATATATATTAAGACTAGCTGACTCGACAGACGTTGTCCTGTCAAAAGCCATTGCGTAACTATAGCAACCGTAGTATGTTGATGCTAACTTGTCAATTAAAGTATATATATAGTAAAAATTATCAGTATATATATAATTTGCAATAAATTAAAATTGCGACTATAATTTGAGATTTAAACTATCCTATCTCTCAAGTTGGATCGAACTGCACATGGTGTGCGAATTTTATTATAATCGGTTAAGTGGTTTAGGAGTCCATTGAGGACAAACATTGTGACACGAGATTTATATATATTAAGATATATATATATACTAGCGGCCCATCCCGGCGTCGCACGGGTGGACATAGTTCTGAAAAAAGATTTTCCCGCTTTTCTGTTGAATTTTTTTTCTGAATTTTCTTTGCTATAAACCTCACGGAGCCCGAGACCTTTCCAACGAATGCAAAACCGTGGAAATCGGTTCGTGCGTTCTGGAGTTATAGCGTCAGGAAGGAAAACCCGACTTATTTTTATATTATACTAGCGGCCCATCCCGGCGTCGCACGGGTGGACATTGTCTCTGATACATAGCATGTACTATACGAACCAGCTTTTCTGTTGAAATTTTTCCTGAATTTTCTTTGCTATAAACCTCACGGAGCCCGAGACCTTTCCAACGAATGCAAACCCGTGGAAATCGGTTCGTGCGTTCTGGAGTTATAGCGTCAGGAAGGAAAACCCGACTTATTTTTATATAGTAGATATATTAAGATTAATAGTATTTAAACATGAGCGTAATCGTTGTTTTATCAACATTATATGAAACGTTGTTCGTCCAAGTAATTTTCGCGTATAGTAAAAGTTGTTCATAACAATGATAATGGGCCTATTTTGGTATAGCCACAGATCATGTAGAAAGGTACTTTCTATACTTTCTTATACATACCTAGCGTATATCATCGATCTATATAATCCGACTTCGGTGGCGTATATGGAATTTATACCTTCACACAACGCTCATGACGTCAGAGATCGTGTTGCCGTCGGGTTTGTTTTCAAATCCAGAAATAGAGAATTAATTCAATAAAGCGTACCTTTACCTAACATTTGTGACGTCACTGGCCGAGTTGACATTGGGTATACTTTCAGATTTAAGATTTCGCGTTTAGGTATTTTAAAACATACCCAGCCGCAACGAAGTAATCGTTCGATATTCTTTTTCAAAATACGCACACTCTAGGATAAACTAGTACGGCCTAGTCTAAACATTATAGTTTATATCTAGAAAGTCAAAATAAATAGATAAACGGAATAAAATTTAGGTTAGATTAGGTTTGTTAGGTTTTTTTTTTTGCGCCGGTAAGATCCGGGTATACATTACAGTATAGCAAAATGGAGTGTCCTACATGAAAGTATACCCCAAAAAAATGTTGTGTTCGGGTATGTTTTGAAATGCCTAACACGGCCTGCCTAAATTCTTGGTGGCACAGACCTGTTTATGGGCAAACGTGACGTTTAACATCAGGCGAGCGATTTGCTCGTCTCGTCTCTCAATATCATAAAAAAAAAAAAAAAAAAAAAAAAAACGGGTGAATATAGTTTTATTGTATAGGTACCTGAACACAACTCTATGGAGCGTTGGAGCGTTGGCTGGAGGTATAAATTCAATATACGCACATACCTACTTTTCTTTCTACTTCATCTGAGGGCTTAGCATACACTTTCCTTGTAACCCTGCAGAGGCGACTCTTTACTCGTAAATCACTTGACTTGTGAACCATAAATACTTTCTAGGTTATATTATAACCTAGAAAGTATTTGGTGTGCTATTATTTGTGCAGAAGCCAAGTACAAGCAGCGAAGCTGTTCTTTTGGTATTTCATAGACGACTTAGAAATACAGCAAGTGGTGTCGAGCGACGTGTTGGAGTACTGCAGGTTGGCGCTCGACAGCACGCCGCGCCGCGCGCCTCGCAGGGCGCACCGCCCACCCACGGCGTATGCGGTGGCGGCGGCGGCGGTATGGGACGAGCTGTCAGTGGTACGTACAACAAGCTGCTCCGTTGTTTTTGGGAGCTCGGCTGATTTGGGTAAGCTGGCAGTTAGGGGGCAATGCACAATACGCACCAAGCGGGACGTCTGTGCGGGTCGTATCACCCCCATTTAGAATGTATGTAACTACGAGTATGTTATTCTGGTGGAATCTTGCAACTTAATGTTAAACAATTTCCCAATGTCCCAACGAGGTGAAATTTGATATACCTACGTGAGGTATATCAAATTTCACCTCGTGTAACTCCATAGTCCATACGGGCCAGTGAATGTAATATTTTGAGAGTAGGTATAATATTATGAGAACGAACCCTACCGACCACAGCAACCGATGACGGTCACGCGTCACCGCCAATTTTGCAAAAGTCGCGGAAGCGCGCGACAGCCACCGGTGGTCGGAAGCCGCCACATTTTATGAAAGGATCTGATGAGATTTGACGAGATTGGATTTCGGATATGCATGCATAGATGCCCAGCGAATAACTACGCGGTAGCGCATTTCGGCGTCTCGAGTAACGAGTGACCGCCTCCGGCCACGCGAGTTCGGCGAGTATGACGAAACCTGTCAACTGCTTGCCGCTAGCTACTGGTGGCTCTGGTCGGTGGCTCGTTTGTGCGGAACCTTACCTTTATGACTTCTGCAGGTAGTTTGCCAGATCCTGCAAAATATAACGCACTTGAAAGGGGGCGTACACGCGGCGCAGGCTGTGCCTGAGCTCACGGCGCGGCTGGTGGCGCTGCTGGGGCACGAGGAAGTAGCAGTGCAGGGAGCGGCGCTGGGGGCAGTACTAAACATGCTCGAAGGGAACAAAACTCAGGTACGCCATTTTCTTTTTCTCCTACAGCCATAAATAACGCTCTATCTACATATAACATATTACATAACGATATCTATAACACCCAATTAATTAGTAGGATAATGTTACAGTCATGTTATTGAGGTGAACGTGGGTTTGAACATTTTACGAAAATCTGTGTTATTGATTATTGGGCATGTCAAACATGGAGATATAATTATTACGGGTAAGAATATGCGAATCCCGTGATTTCATCATAGTTTTGAAAAAGACAAAATTAATCTACTTAGAGCTTTGTAAAGCTAGAAGAACGAGTATATCTTTACCTGAAAGTTGGGTCCTAAAATGGGGACACCAAATTTTAAAACCAAGCAATGTGGTCTTGTGGGGCATCAAATAAAAGGTTCTTTTTTTGAAAGGATTTTTTTTTCACTTTTTAGTTTAGTTTTTTATTTCAAAATGTGTGGAAAAATGACCGCCCCTCCCCAATGGTATCGGGGCCGGCCGAGAGTCGGCGGCCACTTGCAACTACCATGCAGAAATATACAGGTACAGAATACTAATACAGGGCAATAAAAAAGGGTTTTTGTGTTGTTTTGTTCTGACTCAGAGATAATTGTAGGGGCGCTCGTTTAAAATATGATGGTTCAGAACCCTCGACAAGCGAGTTTTCGCGTTGACAGATTTATTTTTTATATTGTGAGTGTTAAATGTTGCTCTAAGTTTTGAAAGGGTTGTAGGATGTTATGGATCGTATATCTTTGGTGTAGGTAGCTATTGATACATAAACTATGACCTAGTTGGTCATAAATATCGTAAAAGCATAATTTAGTTAAGGTTCTTTATAGATCACGCACGGGCGAAGCTGCGAGTTTTGACATGTCGCGTGTTGTTGTGCCTCATTGTACGGATCTCCCCAGACGGAGCGCTGCCTCGCCGCTGGCTGCCTCGAGCACGTGGCGCGCCTCCTGCAGAGCAGCGAGCCCGACCTGGTGGAGAGAGCAGCCAAGGCGGTGTTCAACATCTTCCGTTACAAGCACTCGCGGCAAAAAAGGGGTCAAAAGAACATTCTTACTCCGCTACAAAACGTACTAGGCCATGAAGAGCTCAAGTGAGTTCAACTTTTATTTTTTTTTACCTACCCGCTACCAGTAGCGTAATCTAGGTACTTTCAGGGCCTTCCATCGCCCAGTGACGACAGCACTGACTAAAACGCATAAGAAACAGAAATATGAATCGTTCAGCAATTGAGACATGTATCTAGGTATCTCTCTTTTAATCAAATAAGAACATCTGAGTCGTTCCAAAAGCCATGCTAATGGCTTGTCTATCTATAATCAACTGGATATGCAACTAATAACCTAACCATTATTTGTACAGGTGTCGAGTGGCAGCAGCGGAGGCGATCGTTAATTTCTGCGACAATCACTGCAATGCCGACTCAGCTGCTGAACGCACTCATTTCATCGTGTCGAGCGGCGTGCTGCAGCGCTGCAGCGCGGCGCTCGACAGCGCAGCGGCGGCGGGGGCGGGGGCAGGCGGGCGGGACCCGCTGGCGGAGGTGGGTCGACTCAATACCGTGTAGAAATTGCTTTCTTAAACACAGTGTCTCGTGGTTTCAACCGCTATCTTACCGGCTTCGTTAATTTTTCCGGGATCAAAAGTATGCTATATTTATATGTGTTAAATGTTGAACCATCTTCTTCTTTGAGTTCTGCTTCTGTCGGAGGACAACATAAGGGCAATTAAGACTCTCGAGGCTACCGCTCTGAAGAGCGAAGTGGCGCTGCAGCCAAACCATTCCCGCAAGTTTCTCAACCAAGAGTGCCGCCTCCTGCCGGCTCGTCTTTTTCCGGCGATGAATGAACCATAAATAAAATTCTAATCTCAAATTTTATTAAATTTTGTACCTACTTAGTTTAGCGCGGTGTGGCAACAACGAGACTGACATATTTTCCTTGTGTACAGTTTTATTAATTACTAGCTGCACCCTGTGGTTTCATCCGCTTTTTTTTCTTTTAAATCATCCTTGTCTTAAAGCGAACAAAACAAAAAAATAAATATTCAAATCGGTCCAGCCGTTCTCGAGTTTTAGCGAGACAAACGAACAGCAATTACTTTTTATATAAAAGAAAGAAGAAGAAGGTTATTATTATATTGTATATGCACCTATAGGTAGATAAGTTATATAATAGTAAAAAGTAATAAATATAACTTGAGTCTTAGTAAGTATAATATAACAGTGAGCAATCTTTGGTCCTGAGCCAGTCTCATAAACTGCCTTTCTCCCGCCTTTACAATATCATGTGACCAGCGAGTCGAGGTTCTACCAGGTGACCGTTTCCATTTCGCGCCAATCATTCTGTGACTGTTTTAGTTGTTACTTATTTTTTGTTACTTCTTACATACAGTCACTAACAGAGCTAGTTTGCCGGATCCTACGACATGTAATGAACGAGGAAAAAGAGGGTATAAAAGCGGTGCAGGCCGTGCCCGGGCTCACGGCGCGGCTGGTGGCGCTGCTGGGCCACGAGTCAGCCAGAGTGCAGCACGCAGCTCTGTTCACAGTGGCAAACATGCTCAGAGGGACCAAGATTCAGGTAATTGTGTTTTCTCCGAAAATAAATCTGACCGCATGTTTTTCATTTTGGCCCATTACCAATAGTCTTAACGAGTAGTTTTACGTTGAACTACTGGGAGTTTCCTTCCCAATAAACTGTCTAGACAGACCCCTGGGAACGTCTGTTTTAGTTTTTATGTCACCTAAATCTCAGCAAAATCATTTCTGAGACTGATGGGTATAAAATACAATCGTCGTCGTTGGCGGACATGGTGTAAAGAACAAAAAGAAATTTTTATTGAAAAGAGATATTGCTCACGTGTGTTGTGTTGTCGTGTCCACATTATACAAATCTGTTCAGGCGGAGCGCTGCCTCGACGCCGGCCTCCTCGACCATCTAGTACGCCTCTTGAAGTGCGGCGAGTCCATCCTGGTTCAGCGTGCAGCCTGGGCTACGAGCAACTGCTTCCGTCACACGTTCTATATTACACAACGGGTGCTGAAGAAGGACATCCTCACTTCGATAGTAGACATACTAGCCAATGGAGACCTCCAGTTAGTAATGCGATGCGATGGTATTAAAATAAATTCGTCAAGCAGCAAAAAAATAATTTAAATTCAATTGGCTTCATCAAAAAGATGGCGCTTCTTGCTCGACTTGGTGTGATCACTGCCATGCCCTTACATATTTTCTGTTACATTTCAAAGTTAGCCAAGCGCAAGTAAGTGGGAGTGGGCGAGCCACACAAACAGAATTCACCCGGACGGGTGGGCAAAGGTCTCCACGGAGTGGGTGCTCCCGGACAGTCGACCTGGGTCGCCCACCGTCGTAATGGCGCGACGAACAGAGAAAGTTTAAAAAAGACTGGATGGTGCTGACCTTTGCCCAACAGTAGGACATAGGTTCAGTAAAAAAAAAATCCAATCAATGAAACTAAATTTGGAAGTGTTTAATTCGGATTTGTACAGGTGTCAAAAGGAGGCAGTATGCGCGGTCGCTGAGCTCTGCAAGTATGGGTCGCCGACGCAGCGCGACAAGCTCGTGTCGAGCGGCGTGCTGCGGCCGTACTGCGCGGCGCTGCTGCGAGCTGACCGAGCCGTGCTGGAGCCGGCGCTGTGCGGGCTGCGGCGGCTTTTGGAGGTAGCCGAGTGGCCATAACCAACTGCAGGATTCCTTCCAGCAGCTGTATACAGTCAAACCTGGATAAGCGAGAGTTCAAGGGAGCACAATCTCATTCTCGCTAATAGAGGTTTCTCACTAACCCGAGTTTCTCGCTAATGCAGGTACATGGGTAGCGTTTCTCTCTTATAGGGGTACGCAGACAAACAGGACGGTACACAGGCACACGTGTCCATTTGAAAAGAATGCGATACAACATTATTTAGTTCCACGAAATAGAATAGGTACAATATTGACGAGAATACAAAAACAATGGTAGGAAGTTCCACGAAAGTTAAAAATGAGTCATAAAATAGCACATGTTAAATTTGTAAATAAAGCTCGACTGTCGCTTATAGAGGTATAGATAAGTAGCAGTCTCACTTACGGAGGTCTATGAGGGAAAAACGACTCTCTCTTACAGAGGTTTCTGTTTCTCGCTAATAGAGGTTTTGGGAGCTTAAAATGACGGGTCCTGGCTATTACTCTCACTTACAGAGTTTTCTCACTTATCCAGTTCTCACTTATCCAGGTTTGACTGTATATCCTACTTATTACTATAAGATTTGTAACAAATAACAATGTAAGGATGTATGTTTCTTACTCTTTCACGCAAAAATAGGTAAACGGTAAACGGATTTACATAAAATTTGGAATAAAGGTTATTCAATGTTCATGGTCATGGATTAATTAACATAGAGGTGGGCTACTTTTTATCCCGGGAACGCGGGTGAAACCGCGGTCTATTCCCACTAGTTCTATTGATTGTTCTATTGATAGAACTAGTTGGAATTTTTTTTCCAAGTAGTTCCATTACTTTACGTTTTTCGATGAATGTAACTAACTGGACGGTCTGTTCCCACTAGTTCTATTGGTTGTTCTATTGATAGAACTAGTTGGAATTTTTTGTCCAAGTAGTTCCATTACTTTACGTTTTTCGATGAATGTAACTAACTGGACCATTTTATCCAATTAGTTATATTGCAAGATACGTGATTAATAAAGCATGCATGTTCCATTGCGAGTATTCCTAGATTCGATGTGTCAGGGATATCAATATTACCAGGTATTATATTATATTATTAGGTTATTAATCAAAACCTATTGGTCGGTAGTGCCACGGGTAACTAAGTAGATCACGGGAAACGATCAATAGGTTAGGTTATGTTAGAACATGAAAAACAACGCACGAGCCGAGCGAGCGTTGCGAGCGTGCCGCGGCAGCGGCCGGCGAAGTGCTAGAAAGCCAAGAAGCGAAAAAAGTTAGGTTATTAATCAAAACCTATTGGTCGGTAGTGCCACGGGTAACTAAGTAGATCACGGGTAATTTTGTTGTATGCGTTCAATGAGCCAATCAGAGAAGTAGTGCCATGGGAAAGTAAAATTACCTATGACACTACTGGTAGTGCCAAGCAGTAGTGCCACGGGTAATGGACGAATATTTTGTTGTGTCGTCAAAAAGTTAAAAATTATGCAATAAGTAAGTATGTATTTCAGTTATTAAATATATTATTCAACTATTTTATTTTTATGTAGGTAAGTATCATTTGGAATCTAGGAATACTCGCAATGGAACATGCATGCTTTATTAATCACGTATCTTGCAATATAACTAATTGGATAAAATGGTCCAGTTAGTTACATTCATCGAAAAACGTAAAGTAATGGAACTACTTGGACAAAAATGGTCCAGTTAGTTACATTCATCGAAAAACGTAAAGTAATGGAACTACTTGGACAAAAAATTCCAACTAGTTCTATCAATAGAACAACCAATAGAACTAGTGGGAACAGACCGTCCAGTTAGTTACATTCATCGAAAAACGTAAAGTAATGGAACTACTTGGACAAAAAATTCCAACTAGTTCTATCAATAGAACAATCAATAGAACTAGTGGGAACAGACCGAAACCGCTGGGCGCAGCTAGTCAGCTAGTATGGTTGTAAAGAAGGGTATGCTGAACCGAAGAAGACTCATCATTTTGAACAATTTTTACGAAGGGACCAAACCGGAATTCGCGAAAAAAACAGCTGTTCCTTAGAAAAATATCAATGACACTTGAAAAAATGTAGCGACTTGTAGCGAATCTTAATAATTGTTCTATTCAACTTTCAAAAACTTATTTTTAAAACAAGCTTTTTTTTATTTATTGATAGGCTTGCGTTTGACGGCCATCTTGCCTGATGGGTTACAATTATAAGATGTGCTTTTATTGTAGTATCACTAGAACTAGATCGATGAGTATCATCCGAGTTTTACCAAACTTCAGCTAAATCGAACATCGGGAAGTAGTTCAAAATCAGTTGTAAGATTTGAGCCGAACATATAATACATTCCTACATACAAATATTGCAAGTTAAATAAAAGCTTCTAAAATATTATTCATACTGATGTGTTGTGTGTTCTCTGCAGAGAGCGGGCGACATGAACGTGGACGCTCTGCGCTCGCAGATGAGGGAGCTCGGCCTCCAAGCCCAGTTAAATACATTATCGAAACATGAGAATGAATGGGTATGTCATAATATTTACCTCATACTTCATCAGCTCTTTAATCTTCCCACTGCTGGGATACAAGTCTACCCTCGAAAGGTGATCAGGCCTTGTTCCACCGCACGCTGACCAAGTGCGAGTTGCTGGACTCACATACGCTATTGAATTTCTTTTCCAGACTTATGCAGGCTACCTCACGATGTTTTCCTAATACTAAAAATTTGTCGAATTCGCGTCGTGGCTCGCTCGTAGAGGGTTCCGTAGTCTCCTAAGTTACTGAGAACGGAAATAAATAAAACATAGTCATCATCAATATCCGAAATCTTCATACATTATCACTTGATGATCTTTTTCAAGGAGCAATAACAAAGTGTGACGCACCTGCGGTCTCATCCAGTCTAAAAATAAATAAAACTAAATATCATACAGGGCTATAAAGAAAGGGTACACTTAGCCAAAAAAGTTCATACCTAATACTACTCATCATCATGAATCTTTTACTATGAGACCAACCCGGAATCCGCGAACTAAATCAGCTGTTCCATACATTTTGTCGAGTAGGTATCATTGATGAACAGATTTTGCATTGATTTTTTTTTTGTAATCTCCGGTTTGGTTTTATAGAAAAATTTGTTCATAACAATCACTACTAAGAGCCTTTTTCGGCTCAGCATACCCTTCTTAAATCTCTATAGTGCCATAACTTCGACTCGGGTAAAGCACGTTTTTAGTTCCGCGTGTTTATTAATTCATTAATTAATATCTTGGTCACTTAAATCTGTCAACAGTCAACGAAGTTGTCTGATTTTGACGCATTTGAGTGACCAATGTACTTACATTGTTTTTTTTTCAGGTCAAGAATATGTCTCGCGAATTGTTGAAGAACTACTCGGACTGGTTGTGAAGAGAAGATAGGTACATAATTATATCTACGTTTAAGATTTGGACATGGAATTCGTAGACACGTGATGTCGTATTTGCAAGTTTCACGAAAATCAACGTCATGTTTCAATGTTATTACCTCTGTCCCGTTCTACTATCTGAACACCAAGGGCCCAAAAAAGCGACTTCGTTTTATAGTACCTACACCTACGTATACCAGAATCCCGCACGAAACGCTTTGACTCCACATTTATTGTGCTAACCGCCAGAGTGGCGTGTTCTGCCTGAGTGGGTGTTCCCCGATAGTTATAAAATGGATGACTTCAAGTTGAGGGTGAATCGGTTTCGTATATGTGATCGAGCTCCATCGTAGACCGCATCATTGCTTCCCATCAGGCGAAATGGCGGTCAAACGCATGCCTACCACAGACTAAAATATATACCTACTTGTACCTACTACTAACTAATATTAGTACGCCACACGTGGCACGAACATGAGACTGTAAACTAATAACACCATTTATATAACTAACTACAACATTGGGTTCTTCAAAAGGGCTTTTAATAGTCTTAAAAGGTCGGCAGCGTATCTGTGGTGCCTCCAGTGTTACAGGTATCCATAGGCGACGCCGACGGTGATCGCTTACCATCAGGCGGCTCGTTTGCTTGTCTGCCACCTATGTCATAAAAAAATATTTATGCAATTCTATTGTATTTATTTCCCATGTTCTGACAAATAAATAATCTGAATCTGGACCACTCACGAGCCGCGTAACCAAAATATCAGCAAACCAGGAATCGGGTGATCCAGTCAGTCGGCACCCTACCAGTAGAAGGGTTGAGAATTTTGACAACAGACATCGTCTCAAAGTTTTGTCACGGTTATTTTGCGAAGAAATATTCTAAGTTGCTCTACCGTCTTTATCTCGAGAACTACAACTCCAATCGCAAAAATATTATAAATGCGCTGTGATTCTCAGAACCAACACCAATTTTGAGGTCTAGGATGTCTCACAGAAAATAACAACATTTACACTTAAAAATATGGAATGTCCGACATAAAAATCGCTAGATTCCAACTAAAAATTTCAGATCTAAAACAATAGGTATGCAGAGCGTCACCAGGCCTACCGTTTGAAAATCAAAGAAATCGGCTAAGAACTTGGAAAATGGCAACTATTTGAAGATTGACGAAACCTGGCAGCTCCAAGCGGGCTGCATTGCATATCCGATATATCGGTCATCCGGAAACAAGAAAAGAACACCAACCACACTTGAACGTGCGAACTTGCGCTTCTACAAATAAATATAAAAAAGTAGCTGCACCTGGCGGTATCACCCGCAGTTCTTTTTTTCTTTTAAACATTCCCTGTATTAGAGCAAACAAAACAAAAAAAAATTTGACAACCAAGTGACACTATTTCTTATTTCTAAAAAGACAAAAGAGCACGGGCATCCCGAGTTTACCGTACCGATAGGACGAACATCAAATGTTTCACAGGTAGGAACAGTTTGTGTTGGAATATTATATTGTCGATTTTAGGTACTATTTTTCTTTACTTAATCATGTTTCTCATCGTTTATACCTTGCCTGAATATTTACAAATACATATATAAATCAAGATCAAAATTAGCGAAATCAGTCCAGCCGTTCTCGAGTTATAGCGAGCCAAACGATTCATTTTTATATACATAAGTTAGCGTGTCACACTCATAGCTCCCCACTAGGATAGTCTGTGTCGGGGATGTCATGGCACACACAAAGACAAGGACAATTCACACCCAGACCCAGAGCAGATATTCGACAACAGACAACAACACTCGTTGATGACAATAGTGTTAATCGATCACATCCATGAGGCTTGTTTAGCACATTAACAAATAATGATACAGAAGAAGATTATGACCAAGAAAATGAATAAAAAATCGGATGGGTTCTAACTAAATAAAATATGCTGAAACTTATGTAGTTGTTTTTTAAGTCTTCCCTTTACGAGCACCTATTCCTGCCTATAGAACAATTCTTACACCGCCCATAATTCCATGCCTACTAAAATTGATATCGAAAATTCTACGACTAGCAGCGGGCTGACTATCTACGACTGTGTAAGGTCACTGACGTCACCGTGCGACAATTCCCTCCCTCCCACCGAGAGCAGCACAGGGCCGCCAGTCCTGTACCGATGTCAATGGTACATCCGATATTTTAATTTATACATATTTTGTAGATCTGGGATCTAGTCCCTAATCCACGGTCAAGGTGGCAAGGTTGGAGGTTTTACTCGCGATTTTAGGAACCTTTAGCTATTGAGGATATGTTTGAAGAAAAAATATCAGCTTAAGAATTTTTGGTTAGTATTTTTAGGTAATTTGAAAGTCTCCTTGGTAAGTTTTTTAGCCGAGCCTAAAAACATTAAAAAATCTGTAGGTACTCATTATTCACGCATTTCTTTATTATCTTTTTTATTACTATACTGTAAATTGTTTATGGACCACCATTAGGTACCTCGTTCCTTCCAAACACGATTCCTTGCTCCGAGCCAGCAACATCTCATCAGTCAGAATTAGGCCACATCAGCAACTGATCAGCCCGAGATGGAAACATACCAAATTCAACGTGTAAACTCCGTCTTACCAAGTTATAGCCTTATTCGTTTTGTATTAAGTCGTTTTTTCCAAACTTAGTAGTATTTTTTAGTAAAAAGTACTTAGTGAGAATAAAAAAAATAGGGAATAATTTAAAATGAGATCTGGCAACACTCCTTAGGTCCGTATGTATGAAAAGTACAGTACAGTCAGTAATCAGTTACTCGCGCAGCGCCCGCCCGCCCGACCGTACTGTAGCGCTTCATCCGCTCGTTGTACTTACCGATCCTGTGACTGATATTAAGGTAATTACGAGTATACTTACCTACTCAAGTTTTATCGAAGCCCATTTCTCTTTATTCACAAAACTAAACTTTTGAACCTCAGAACTATCACATTCTCGTTAAGATCACCGCATAAAAAAACTAGTTTCTTCGTTTAAATAATAACATAAATAGTAGGTAGGTACATAGACTACCCTTAATTTTTATTGACAAAGCCTTAACTTGTAGATACTTTAAACCATCTCCAACATGTTTGTTTGTCATAAAATTCCTCGGCTAAACACATAATAAATATAAATAGGTTACTACAAGGCCAAATAGGTAAACCTTCGTAGTTATATGATAATATAAAGTTTGCCGAGTGGCGCCATGACCAGACGAGTGTCCCTGGCGGCCCCGGACTCGACGCGGTATAGCGATGACGTGCTGCTCGTAATAGTGCCGAGTGATAACGTCCTATGTGAATTTTATTTACCTACAATTTTTAATGTTCGGCGATCTACTGACCCCAGTTTATCAACGTAACGTTTATTACGAAAAGGGTTCTGCACAATTACCTACTCACTAAATATTTAATCGAGTGTGTTTAATTCTATTTAGGTATAAGTAAGTCGGTACGCAGTAGTACGCACACGGGATCACAGTTATAGATTTATTTCCTTATTTTGCTATAGACCTCCATATTTATAGTTGCTAACTCAACCCACTTGTGACGAGCCAATTAGATCGTGAGTTCGAGAAAAAACTCGAACTCGAAAACTCAATAAATGAGATTGAGATAAAAACATGAAATTCGAGTGATGTAATTTATGGATGGCCCCTTAGCTGGAGGCCTTATAGTAAGCACTTTCACTCAGCCTCTATTAGGTACATAAAATGAAAATGATGCCTAGCAATCACAATCATAAAGATAAATAGATATTGTAAACGTATCAGGCGTCAGATCACCTCGTGTATATACATATAAGGTATAATATTTATGGCACACGAGTTGACACGAGGCTTTAATTAAAAAGTCCTTATTGTTTCAGGTACACTCTCCAAGACCGAGACTCCTCACAATGGCCGCCGTAAACGTAATAAGAAATCTATCTCTTAAGAAACCTAATCTCGAATGCATAAAAATAATTCTAAACAAATAAAATAAATAATAATAATATAATAAATCAGTCTCTCATATCGTCGGCAAAAACGAGCTCAAAGCTTAAGGGTGGAAATCATTAATAAACAACATAAACGTAAACATTTCACATTCATAGCTAGTTAAATTTGGGGAGCAGATAAATGGTTTTTTAAAAACTAAAATAAAACTACGTGTAGCCGATTCAGAGGCTCTATTCTTAATGAATGTTAATACATATTTTACTTATAACGAAACTTACTCGACTAAGGTGGTCTTATATCTAGGAATGCATATTCAGCGTCTGCACTGCGGTGGCCGTTACTCAGAACCGGCGGCTAACTGCAGTGTCAGCTATTTATTCTAAAGCAGAGGGCTGTGGGGGATACATAACTCCTCCCTCCCTAAGTGGAAAATTATCGGGGCGTTCGATTTGCGAAAGACCTCGATAATTTTGTATACACGGAATTACTTTTAAGTATAAAACATATAGAATAACTAAAACTATACATAGTGCTACGAGTCCTAATGCTATAACACTGATTTTAGAGTCTTTTTCTCTGTTAATCACTTTTTCAAACACGTCACTATTTTTTAGGGCGAAAGCCATATATTTCACTTCGTCTAGTCCAACCTCGTGCATGTTAAGTGCGCGTGCATCGGATAAGTCCTCGGTCGCGCGCAGTCTCGGTAGCTTGATGATGGGTAGCGGCTTAACAGCATCCGTCTCGGTGTAGATTCGGTGATGTCGGATGGTGAGGCCGTTAACATTGACGTCACAGGGCTTGTTTAACGTCACGACGCGCGACGTACGTACCTGATATCGGCTATTTAGAGACTTCTTCCCCATATATTTCCGTAAGGGTGATTTCTGCTTTGGTGAAAAGTATCCAATTGTTGTCATTAACTTTCTGCAGCTTTACGTCTTCTATATGGATAGGGTACTGCTTGCAGCTGGTGATGTTGTTCTCGTACACCATGAGTTTCTCTTCACAAGAGAGTCCGCTGTACAAGGCTCGATTGTCGTCGTTGCAGAGGAACTCGTCTCCAGCAGCGAGTGGGCGGCACGGCTTCACGATCGGCTGGTACTTCAATCCTTTCGCCAATAGGTAAGGGTATTTAGGGAATATGGCTACGGTTAGGTTTGTGGGTTTGAGGAAAATAGGTAAAGTGTACATTTTGAAATAATTATACTTATAGTTATCGGTTAGTGGAATTTCCATGACAAAAGTGATTTGGTCTCTTTTCATATAAGATTTCACAGAAATAGTTTCCTCTATTTTGGCTAAATTTAATTCGGTGGGTACATACACCAAATTCTCTGAATTCGCTATTACTTTTAAATGATATAATAGTTCGGTAGAATTAATAATAGACTGATGTAATATAGAGCTTTTGCTTAGAGCTAGTGCGGTTTCAATTTCACTTAACCTAATGAATATAGTTCTAAAGCTACTTAAAAACAAATTATATAGTCCTAACACATAAGAGGACTCAGCTAAATTATTTTCTTGTGTTATTGTCTCCTTAAGGATTGCTTCAACCCTTTTCAAACGGGTGTCTACTGTTATCGAGTTTTGATAGATTAATTCTGTTGCGTTTATGAGGCTATCTAACATTTTTGAGACTATAGTGATTTTCTTTGAAGTAATAGTTTGGTCGTGGCTTAGTTCGGAGGTCAACTGATCATATTTGATTGCGTCATCATGGTCTAGATTACCGGTTATTATTTTAATTATGGACCCTAATGGATTAATTAATCCTCGCTTGAAGCGTTGTGGAATTAGCTGGTAATATTTATCTATAGTTATATCGCGCATATACTCTGCATGCATGAATATATCAATAAATTTGTGAGGGAAAGTTTTGTTGGATGAAAGTAATCGCTGAAATTCAGTAAATTTCGAGTTGACGAGTTTTAGGTCAATCCAGATATTATTTAATTTAATGGTTTTTAGAATTGTCCAGTTGTCAGTTTGTATGTAAGCTTGACCTTTCTTTACAGGCAGGAGTCCCGGGTTTCCTTTAAGTGATTGAAGATGAAGGGCGGCTGTCGACGTCGCTAGCATCAGACTGCACCTGCGGAGGGCGTTTTATGTTTTTAATAGGAGCTTTCGTGCTTTTCTTTTCAGTTTCTCTTTTAATTGGGACAACGTTTTTACCGGTCATACCTATTATTTTTGCCTTTTTGTACCTCGGTTTTTCTTTGCTTATTCTTTTATTTATGTCTTTTACGAAGACGGTCTCCGGAAGTTCTATATTAGTTTCGCCGCCTCGTTTTTCTCTAACCTTTTCCTTTCCGGCTTTTAATTTCTCGGCTATGTGTGCGTATAGGAATTGCGTTCGTTTCTTGTGGTCTATCAGTTGCTGAGTGTAAAGTTTTTCAAGTTCTAGGTCGAATGGGTTATCAGTGTCGGTGTGTCCAAAGACAACTTCGAAGGGTGTTAATCCTGTCGCTGTGTGTATGGCGTGATTGTAAGCCATGACTGAGTACGTCATGACGGACGCGGCATCCGTGCATTTTTGTTCATACTTGGCCAGTCTATATATCTCTATTATGGTTGAATGAAATCTTTCTACAAGTCCCATAGAGTTCGGGTTATTTACGGTGCCTATGTGTCTTTCTATTTTGTGTAGACTGATAAATTCTTTCATGAGGTCGTTATTAAATTCGGTACCGGGGTCAGAGTTAATTTTCTTGGGTATACCGTAGAATGAGAAATATTTCAGTAGCGCTCGTACGACTTCAGGGGTAGATTTATTTGTAATTTCAATGGCCTGCCCTAACTTGCTGAAGGCATCAATTAGGGTTAGGTAATATTTTCCTTCGATTGTGAAAATGTCTATGAAAATTTCTTGAAACGGGGCATTCTGCGTTTGCGTCAATTGTAACATGGGTTTTAGTGGTTTTCGCTCATACTTTGTCTTTTTACAGGCGTCGCAGTTATTAATTATAGCTGAAACAATTTCGTTCATTTTATTCCAATAATAATTTCTACGGATTCTGACTAATGTTTCCTTAATCCCGCGATGGCATGTTTTACCGTTGTGGTATTTTAAAACTATTGCCTTTTGTTCGCTTTCGTTGTCTACACAGACTACTCTTTCGGTACATTCAAATATATTTATTGTTCCTTTCCTGAAAATTTCTATTACAACATTGCTGAATTGTATGCGGTGTTCTTCGTTTTCGAAATATATAAAATATTTAATTTTTGGTCTAATATATTCCTTGAGGAAGTTTTTCACTAGTTCTACGTTATTAAGGGGGAGGAAAACTTCTAGAATTTTGTGTTTTTCATACGATAGGTTTTTCACGTGGAGTTCATTTTTAAGCCAGGAATATACTAAGATTTGATTTGGTTTTGTATCTATGGCTTCATGTAAAATCGGTATTCCGTTTGAATCTAGATCTTCCACAGAGTGTATAGTCTGTGACTTAGAGCTCCCTGAGGGGGATGGTATAACGGGTTTCTCTATTTCCAATTCTGTTAGCATCTCGGTGGCTTCCGACGAGTCAGATATGCTTATTGTCTCGCTTATTTCTGATACTGTCGTAGTCGTTGAGTCCTGTCGTTTTTTGTCTAGGTTTACTCTCATTGAATTAGCGTCTTCGTCAGTCAGGGCGTTGATTTTGATTCTACTTAAGGCATCCGCGTTTGTATTTTGTTTTCCTTTTTTATATATTATCTCGAAGTCGAAGTCCTGAAGGCGTAGCCTCCATCGGGTCAGTTTACTGTTTGGGTCTTTCAGGGAGTTTAGCCAAGCTAAAGGTCTATGGTCAGTGTAGATGAAGAATTTTCGTCCGTACAAGTAAGGGCGGAAATGTTTTGTTGCCCAGATGATGGCGAGCAACTCTCGCTCTATGGTACTATAGCGTGTTTCTGTGTCGCTTAAAGTACGGCTCGCGTATGCAACTGGTTTGTCACTACCAACTTGTCCTTGGGAAAGGACAGCTCCCAGGGCTACGTTTGAAGCATCCGTTGTCAGGATGAAAGGTTTTCCATAGTCAGGATACTGTAAGAGTGGAGCATGTGTCAAGAGTTCTTTACATTTGTTAAAGGCATCAATATAACTTTGGTCAATGATAATTTTGTTGCGTTTTTTTAAGCATGACGTCAGTGGTTGGGTTACTTTAGCGAAATTGGGTATGAAGCGTCTGTAATAGCCTACGAGTCCAAGGAAACTTTTAATTTCCGTTGTAGTCTTTGGGATCGGAAAATTCATTACTGCATTTATTTTGTCATTATTCGGTTTCAGTCCGTCTTTAGTGATGGTGTGTCCTAGGTATAATACCTCCTTACGTAAAAATTCTGACTTGTCTAGTTGTACCTTCAAGTTTGTCTGTCTCAGTCTGTCGAAAATTAGTCTTAATTTTTGTAAGTGCTCTTCTAAGCTGGATGAAAAAATGATGACGTCATCAAGGTACACCATACAGTGTAATCCTTGCAGGCCTCGTAGGACATGGTCCATTGTACGCTGAAAGGTTGCAGGGGCCGTTTTCAGGCCGAACGGCATTCGTAAAAACTCAAAGTGACCATTTTGTGTGCTGAAGGCAGTTTTCTGTCTATCTCGCTCTACAACCTCTATTTGATGGTAGCCGCTTGCCAAATCAATTGTGCTGAAGTAAGTACTTTTTCCTAATTTGTCAAACAGGTCGGTTATATTGGGGAGTGGGTATTTATCGTCTATTGTTATTTCATTGAGTCTTCTGTAGTCTATTACCATACGAAATTTCTGTTCTCCTGATGCGTCGATCTTTTTAGGTACTAAGTGTACGGGGGCACTCCACGGAGAGTGCGATTCTTGGACTACGTCGTCCTGCAGCATTTTCTCTACTTGTCTGTTAATTTCATCTGCTTGGGCAGGGGCCTGTCTATACGGTTTCATGTAAATAGGGTCTTCATTTTTTGTTCGAATTTCATGTTTTACTTGATTGGTAAAAGTAAGAGGTAGTTTGTCGCAGTGGAAAATGTCTTTGTATTCTGTACAGAGTCTGTAAATTTTCTCGCGTTCCTCAGAGTTGGTATGGTCTAGTCTTATTTTGTTCAGATTTTCAGTCAGTATTTTGTCCATTTGTATGTCTGTAGCTTTAGTAGCGTTAGTCGCATTAAGGTTACACCTGGTGGTTGTGTACTTAGTTACTTGTAAGGGTCGTTTAACCGTAAGGGTTACTATTTCATCCGAAGTGTTTTGTATAACGGTGGTCGCGTATCCGTTAATGCAGTTAACTAGGGCACTGGGCATTCGTACTCCCGGGCCAAACTTTCTATAGTCTAATATAGCTTCACCTAAGTGTTGGTCTATCGGTACTTTGACTCTTTGTTCCGATCGGGGTTGCAGTTGAATTTCATAATCCAAATTCGTATTGATTATAGGGATGCGCGTGGTTTTCGTTATTAGCACAGAGTGTTTCAGGTCTATCATGGCGCCAAGCTGTCTCAGTAAATCATTTCCAATTAGTCCGTCGTATCGTGAGTCGACGTTGTATAGGTAAAATTTGTGAGTTTCATTAGTCTGGAAGGTTGGAAAAAGCGGTATCTCTATTACTTCGTTGTGTCGACTTGACGCGTGAGTGCTAACTACTTCGAAAGGTTCGTTTTTAACGTTCTGAAAGAAAAACTCGTATGCTTTTTGAGGGCTCAAAAATGTTCTAGTACTACCTGTATCTATCATAAACTTTGCGTCAATTTCAGGGATGTAAATGTGAGGTAGTTTTAGTGTAGGGTCGCAGTTCAGTTCTATTATTTCTTTTCCTCTATGGAGGCTGGTGTTATAAAATTTCCAGCCGGTTGTTCCCGAAGGGAATGTGTCTGTTGCGTCTCGTATGTCATCTCGTTATATACGTCATTTTCAGATTCATTCGTATACTCGTATTGTCCGTCGTACATGTCATAGTCAGGGTTATAGTCGTTGTCATGGTAGTAATAATCTTGGTACTGTTCGTCGTCTAAACCTGTCAACTCGTTAAGCTTGAAGCCTTGCGGTGCGGGACGAGCTGTCCTCATAGATACGTCTGTCGATTGTAGGTGCGGAGGGTTGGTTTGAGGTGGTTTGTACCCTGTCTGTGGGGGTCTGTATCCGAACTGTGGTGGTTTATACCCAAATTGTTGCGGTGGTCTGTATCCACTCTGAGCCGGGGGTTGATTCCCAAATTGGGTTCTAAAGCCTAACTGAGGGATGGTTCCGAATTGAGGGCGGAATCCCTGTTGCTGTGCTGAATTAAATTGCGGACGGTACCCAAATTGAGGTACGGTTCCAAACTGTGGGCGGTAGTCAAAACTTTGTGGTTGCGCTTGGTGTGGTTTTGTTGGTGCAGGTTGTGTACCAAAATTGAATTTAGGCGCGGCGTTTACTAGAGGCGCCTGGAATTTAAAACCACTCGCCGTGTGCGCGGGTGAAAAGGTTGGCCTTGGCGCGGCGTTGTTATAGACGTACATGCGTTTTCTCGCGTTATATTGGTCTAGGAAATTAACTTCTTCCAAAACTGTGCTTAAGGCGTCCTCTAGGCTCGTTGGTGCTTTTAGCCGGACTATGCGCACCATATCTTCGGATAGGTTGTATAAGAATACGTTAAGTGCCGTATTGTTATATATCACTACCTTAGCGCGTCGTAAATTGATATCTTCTATCATGTTGACCTTGGAAATAAGCGTGGATCTAACACTTTGAATGCGTTTGTAGAAATCGAGATAACTTTCACCGGATTTAATTTTTAGCGTTTCCAACTCAATACCTATGCAGTGTTCACTTCGCGGGTCCCCAAAATGTTGTTTTAGTACCTCTTTTAGGTTGGACCAGGTGTTTATGTCATCTCGTTCGGACAAGAGCGAAGCCGCTTTGTCATTGAGTCTACTTGTCACGGCGTTGAACACATATAAGTCCTGAGCTGCATCACCTCTATATCTGCTTATTACATATTCGCATTTTCTCAGGTATAAATTTAATTGCGCTTTGTCACCTCCAAAAATGGGGATGAGGTTTAATATTTCTCGAGGGATGGCCCTGAACTCTAATGGTTGCTGTTGTTGTGCCATCATTTTAGCGTATAATGAGCAGGTATAGGCAATTTACACACACGATTTAATACTATAAAATGTTAAACCTATTTTTGACAAAAATATAATTTTTACTTTACTTAATTACACTATTTTAACAATAATTCCGATCGATTTGAGACCCAAATTCATGAAGTTAACCTAATTACACAATTCTAACCGATGACTAAGGTCTGAATATACTAATTACACAATTCGAGGAGAATCTCGGGATAGGCAAGGATGGCGAAAAGGTCTACTCACCAACCGACCAGCATCATTTTTCTCAGCGTCCACTATTTAACACATTTATTTAGTTCGTTGGATAACTGTTCGGCACTTCACCTTTGTTGTAGGCAAACCGCACTTTGCCGTTCTAACGCGGTAACTCGTTGTACAAGTATAGACACTCACGTTAGGACAGCCAGTTATCCTACCGGCTGCGCCAGTTAAATTTGGGGAGCAGATAAATGGTTTTTTAAAAACTAAAATAAAACTACGTGTAGCCGATTCAGAGGCTCTATTCTTAATGAATGTTAATACATATTTTACTTATAACGAAACTTACTCGACTAAGGTGGTCTTATATCTAGGAATGCATATTCAGCGTCTGCACTGCGGTGGCCGTTACTCAGAACCGGCGGCTAACTGCAGTGTCAGCTATTTATTCTAAAGCAGAGGGCTGTGGGGGATACATAACTAGCTACTAGGATACCCTGTGTCGGGGATGCCATGGAACACACACAAAGACAAGGACAACTAAAACCCAGACCCAGAACAGATATTTAAATTCATCATTCAAACATCTGCATCTGCAAACATCTCTTTCACTTCCTTCACCTTTCTCACTACTCAATACATAAACTTTACACTAGTACCTCCCTACACAACATGCTATGTGATTTTCATTAAATCGCCTCGTACCTTACATTCTATAATATTTTATAAATACGAGTAGGTACATATGTATATCTTTAGTATGTTACTGGCATTATGTAGGTTAAGTTCAACTTGCGAAGATGTTAGCATCCGAGATTCAGTTTTCTTCTTGTTCGGATGCTAACACCCACTATTTACAAAAAATGAAGTGTCAAAACTTATAAGGCTAACGATTAAAAAACCATTCTACCATATAAATATATACGGTCGATCTGTTTTCATTCAACCTTTCCAATTGAATAATCATCATTTCTTGCTTTGTTTTATCTTCAAATACGTAAACGTGTCTCGTCCCAAGTCGCCTCCACTCCGGCCGACTAGCGACTCTCAGCCGTGTACTCCCAAGGAGACCCCGACATAGGAAGATGGAAACAGTTGTGAGGAGTGCGGAGTGCAGCACGAGCACTCGAGTGTCCCTGGCGGCCGCGGACCTTGGAGTATTAACGGATATCGCGTCCTGCATGTGTGCTATTATGATAATGTACAATCTGTACCTACAATTCCAAATGTTCCGATATATTTATAATTTTATACCTATTATGTTGTTTTTACAAGCTCACTAAAGATTATATCAACTGAGTTTGATTCTGTTTAGGTAAGTAGGTAATACGCAAGTATTTAAACGGGTCACAATAATAGGAAACTGATTCAGTTTTGCTACAGAACTTGCCGACTTAATCGTAAGTACCTACCTGCCGCGATATGAGGCCTGATACGAGTAATATGATGTCAAGCGGCAGGTAGACAAGAGCTTCTTGGAAGTAAAACAAAACAAATCTATGCAGGTGCTCAAGAAACAAAGTTCGTCACTTTTACTCCTGAAGTTGTTGGCTAGCGGTCTCGGTCTCGTGATATCATGATGATCAGACCGGACAGGGTCTTTAAATTATTTCATGATAGACGATGTTATAAATTAACATTTTCTTTATTGTTTCAGGTGTAACTGATCTTCAAAGGACAAGACATGGCCGCCGTAAATGTAATAAGAAACAAGCCTCTTACGAAACCAAGACTCAAATGCATAAAAATCTTACACGAATTAAATATTAATAAATGAAACTACTTAATTAAAAATATCTCGAATGGACAGTCGTCCGCCTGATAGTAAGCTCTAGAATCTCTTTATATAAAGTTGGCGACCTGCTCACACCTTACTTACAACTAGCACACACTATCTGACGAGCGACTTGCTCGCGTGCTCATACCTACAGTCTGTTTGAGTACTGACTAGCAAAATTTGAAAAACGTATATAACAGTCACTTTCATTGATAAATCACCTACATATTAGGGTTCCAAACCCCCCCATTTTGGAATGGCCGCCATTTCATTGAAAGTACTTTAAATTACCAAGAGAATGACGCTAAAATGACTACTCTTAGTTCCATAACAAAAAAGTTATTTCTGTTTGAATTCGACCCGTGCGATATGCACGTTATCATTGAAATCAATAAATAATTGACTACATAATAATTTAATAATTTAAAAACAAATTTAATTTGAACATTTGTCGATAAAATTGACTGGTTAAAAATAAGCCTTTCAAATATCGCTAGTCGGTACTCAAACAGACTGAACAAACCGCCTGCTCCGGCCGACCTGCTCATGCTACCTCTAGCGCCTCCAGTGAGGTGGACGAGTGTTCAGTCCACATTTTGATTTAACTCGAGATTTTTATGCATCGAGTAAACAGATTCAAGTTTTAGTGAGTAGTATTAGTACCGGTTCTCTCAGAAATTTGAATGAGCAGACAGACAGTTCAGTGTCCCGTTAACAGTAAACACTCTATTTTGTGGTAATCACGCTATGGCTTTTAAAATGAACCCTGGACAGCAGGGTTGCACGAAGTATTAGTATTAGGTACCTCAGCCACGACTTTCCAGTCCTCTGTAGGAATTTCCTACTACTCTTGCAAACCTGTTTAGTGATTTTATTCTTTAACTAGCCATTAGATTTATTCTGCCCACGGCTTCGCCCGCGTGGACATCTCAGGTACCCTTTATTTTTCCGGGATAAGATTAACTTAACCCTCCTTTTTTGGGAGCATGTACAAAACGTCATATAAAGGAATCAGGGACCCCAAAAACCCCGGGATGCACTAAATTAGCCCCTCAGACCATTTTGAAAAATGGCGGCCATTTCTAATCCGTCATCTTGGATTTTCGTCACCTCTTCAAGTAGCTCTCGCAAACCCCCACGACATTTGTTAAAGCATACCCTTACCTCATAGACCCTCAAAGTTTGTATGGCGGCCAGGTTTTTTGTACGGTCATCATCATCATCATCAGCCTGTATCGAATCGACCCACTTTTGGGTATAGGCCTCTTCTCCCTTGTGCCATTTTTCCCTGTCTTGGGCCAATCTCATCCACGCATGACCCGCGATGGGTCTGATGTCGTCGACCCATCGGGCTGATGGTCTGCCAACTGACCGCTTGTCCGCAATCGGAAGCCACTCTGTCGGGGCTCTACTCCACCTGCCATCACCTCGCCTAGCCACGTGTCCTGCCCAGTGCCACTTGAGTCGCATAATACGGTGTCCGACATCCGCGACTTTTGTCCTTCGTCGGATTTCCGTATTACGGACTTTGTCTCGTAAGGCTAATACCTAACATGGCACGCTCCATTGCCCTTTGTGCGACCTTTATTTATTGCACAGCTTGTTTCTTTTGTATGGTGGTCATGTATTTTAAATTTTCCCAAAAAGGTCCGAGGTTTTGGTCAACTTTCAGTTTTAGCGCTTTCCTAAAAATGTTTTTAGTTTTCGAGATAATTAGCAGTTCCACCTTGAGGATGTGACTTTACGAAGGTTTAGGATTTTTTCCGAGATTTATAGACCCACCTAAATTTTAGTAGGTCATAAAGTCATCTGTAAAGTTTCATTGACATAGCATCAAAACAAATTCTCTCTCCGTACTATTTTTACCACGCCATTTCACCCCTATAGGGGTTGATATTCCAAAAATTGTCAAATAGGTTTCCATTATTTTCTTAAGCTTAGTATATTTGTATAGTTTCAAAACCGTGGCATCAAAAAACAATGCTTCTTCATACAAATTTTCACACCCTATTTCACCACCTTAAGGATTGCATTTCAAAAAATCCTCTCTTAGTACTTACACGTTTACTTATCAAGACAAATACTTACACGCTCCAAATTTTAATTTCTACGACCAGCGGCTTAGGCTGCGCCTTGTCTGTCAGGGAGTTCCTTTACCTGTTCCTTTATATATTTAGAAGAAGAAGATGGATAGATATTATTATGTTCTGGAAAGGGTTGAGTGAGTTACTATTTTTTCGTTCTATTATTATATGTAACTATTGCTTCACACAGGTTGAAACAATCACTGAGTTGGAAGCTCTTCTGGCTTACGGCAGTGAGGTAGCGGAGAGAGCGGCTCGCATCCTGCGGATCATGTCGCTGGAGCCGCCGGCGACACGAGACGCGGCGCTGGGTGCCGGGGTAGTGGCGGCCATGCTGCCCTACATGCGCACGGGGGCGGCGCCGGGGACGCTGAGGGTGCTCACACAGACCTTCAGCAACCTGTGCCGGTACTGTTACAAATAATTTATTTGCACAAATAAAGGTAGATTAGTTTAACTAAAATATAAACATGGGAGTAAAAATAGCACATCGACTTATTCATCAGTGCTCCAGTTAAGTTAAACTAAGTTAGTTTAATTCTAACGTCCACACTGCAGGACGACTTCAGAGCAAAATAATTTTAGCTTCTGACTTAGCGTGGATAAATTCTCAATAAAAGAAGTCAGCCCAAGCAAAAACTCGCACGATGAGGGTTCTGAACAATTTTTGTTTAACGTAATTGAGTGACGAGACGAGCAAATCGCTCGCCTGATGTTAAACGTTACATTTGCCCATAACAGGTCTGCGCCACCCAGAATCTTGAACTCGCAGAATTCAGACCTTTTAAGTAATTGTATTTTAAACGAATACGGAACCTTTAAATCGCATCTAAGACAACAAATATCACAAAACAAAACAACAGAACTTAAAATACACAACACAAAAACATTTTTTTTTGGTGCTTCGTATATTTCTTTACCTACTTTTTACTTACTGCTTTTTGTAGACTAATGTGAAAATGAATAGTAAAAAAAAAACCAGTGCCAGTATTTCAAAACTATTCATGAATTTCCTAAATTGTTGGCCTGTCATTATTCAGAACCACTAGTATTTCAAGCCAAGGGCAACAAATGCGCGGTCGATAAGTGTGATCATTCCATTGACAATAATACCTTTCATCTGATACCCTTAATGACCACAAAGCTTGGCTTTTAAATTGTAGGTCAGGATGCCATTTCAGGACCCAATTTTCAGATGAAGACCAATTCTCTTCTTCTTCAATTTCTCAGTATTTTTCTTTACCATTTGTAACATTGTCTAGCGTCATGCCAAATTTAGTTTGTACTTTTAGTTCCTGAGATAATTGGCTGTGACATGCAGACAGACAGCCATCGCAGTCTCGACATAAGGGTTCTTTCGCTGAAGGGGTTCAGAACCCTAAAAATTACAAAATACTTAATGGTTAATTTAGGTAGATCCAATCTAGATCATTGGCAGCACTATGAATTCAAAATAGCGCCTTTGTCACGCCATTTATAATAATTGTTGCAATATATCTCAGCCGCGCCGTTGGCGAGCCAGCAGTACAGCTGGCGCTGGTGTCGCCGGCGCTGCCTCGCGTGAAGGACCTGCTGCATAATGCAGATCAAGATGTTTTGGGTAAGCGCTGGCAATTGGCAGCTAGAACGACAGTTTAGTCAAAACTCACGGTGCTGCTTTTTATTTGTTGACGAGCGGAAAATATTCACAAGATGCCCAGCTGCCCTGGGGTATTGCTGGATTATGTGGGATTGTAACTACAAAAAAACCCCCCGGTGACATGCCTTGATGCTTGACTGAGGGCTCCGAACTCTTCAGAAGAACACACCGGGGTCCTCAGCACCACGCTTCCGCTTCTCCCGGGACCCGAAACAGCTTAATGCTGCCCTGAAACACCACTACCGGCGACAACGCGGGCCACACTCTGTTGTCGTGCTTGCCTGGGCTTGTTTGAGTGGTCTCCAAATAGCGCCGCAAAAGACCGAAGCGATGTGGTTTCACAAGACTCGACGGAGTAGTGAACCTACTAACTCCTCCATAAGAGTGGGTGAGGTGGACATACCGGTGGGTCAGCATCTAAGGTATCTGGGGCTTACGTTAGACAGTCGCTGGAGTTTTGATGAGTACTTCCGGCTCTTGGTCCCTCGAGTCAAAAAGGTTGCCGGTACGTTGCATAGACTGTTATCCAACCTGAGGGGTCCGTCGTCTATATTGCGGAGTGGTCAGGTCGATGGTATTGTATGGAGCACCGGTATGGTCCAAAAGACTATCAGGTGTAAAACACTGTAGGGCTATGTTTAATAGCTTCCAGAGAACGATAGCCATCAGAGTTGCACGAGGCTACCGAACCATTTCCTTTGAGACAGCGACTCTAATAGCTCGATTCCCGCCTCTGGACATCTTGGGAGATATGGACGCTGAAATTTACAAGCGCTTACACTGGAGAGCTGAATCCGAGTCTTTAAGCCAGGCGAAAATAAGGAAGCGGGAACATGCACTCAAAAAGTGGCACGAGCGGCTCTATGAACCACAAAACGTGCGACAACGTGCTGTCGGTGCAATCCTACCTAGTTTTCACGACTGGCTTGAGAGGAAGGAGCCCGTCACTTTTCGCTTAACTCAAGTTTTAACGGCGCACGGCTGTTTCGGAGAGTACCTTCACAGGATCGGACGCGAACCTACACCACAGTGCCACCACTGCGAGGCAGAGATAGATTCTGCCCAACATACCCTCGAGGTATGCACAGCGTGGAGTGAAGAGAGGCGGCTACTCACAGCAAAAATAGGTCAGGATCTATCTTTGCCGAGCGTGCTTTCATGCATGCTAGCCGACAAAGCAGCGTGGAGTGCAATGATCGATTCCTGTGAGAGTGCACTCTCACATAAAGAAGCCGCCAAGAGAACACGCGAGAGAGCAGACCCTGCACGAAGACGTCGTCGCCGGGGTGGCGGCAACGGCCATCCCAGGACTCTCGCCCTGATGCCGGGGCACTAGAATACGGCATCGGTATCCCCTGCCTGTAGTAAGAGCCTACTAAAAGGGGGCCTCTGGGCTCGAGGGTGGTTGAAGGTGGGGCTGCAACCACCCATCTAAACGAGCCCGGGTGAGGACGACAACGTCGAGTGGCCCGCGTTGTCGCCACTCGGAAGATGCTTCGGGACAGCATCAAGCTGTCTCGGGGCGAACGAAAGCGCGATGCTGCTCCGGTGAGTTCTTAGAGAGAGCTTGGAGCCCTCGTCAAGCATCAAGGTAGGTCACCGGGGGGGTATTCGTGGTTACAATCCCACATAACCCGGCTGCACCCCATTGCGGACGGGCATCTTGAGAAGAATTCTCCCTCGTAAACAAAAAAAAAGACTTGTTTGAGTGGATGGTTAGAGCCCCACGTCCAACTGACCCAAAACTCCACCACCTTCCTCTTCGGCCCAGAGAATAGGCAGAGCGGCTCGTCGCCACACCGACACACCTCTTCCCCTGCGACCCCATCGCGTCCGCCTTCAAACGGTGGCGACCCCATTAAGACCACAAAAGGTAGAGAAAGTTGTCCAGTAAAAGTCCTCTCCCGCCGCAGCCACTACTCTATAGTGGCAGTGTAACGACACTCAAATGCGACACTGTAGCCCGCCTCAGTTGTGTTGCCACCGATTCAGCACTGCAGCCTAATAACGCTTCTTCAACGTAGGTTATGGGGGAAAAAACCTAGAGAAGCGGCCCCATTTCGGATTCTTATTGGCTTCACCGTGGGTTACTAGACCAAGGCGGGAATCTTCCTTGTTTGTCCTATAACAACGACCGCCAAGACATGTTAGATGCGTTCAGACAACAGTCTCACGCCAAGGCTGGCATATACGAATTCCAATACTTAGTTTATTTTTTGTACCTACGTACTAGTAATCGTGTCAAATAAATGCCTTTCATTCTTCGTATCTTTATTTTGAACCTTACAGAGGCCGCTTGCACAGCGGTCATTAATTTGTGTCACGGCCCGAACGCGGGCACAGAATCCGTGCAGGCCGTGCCCGGGCTCACGGTGCGGCTGGTGGCGCTGTTGGGCCACGAGGCAGTCAGAGTGCAGGGAGCGGCGCTGAGCGCTGTGAGCAATATGCTCACCGGGACCAATACTCAGGTATGGATTTTTGAGCTATAGCATACCAAACAACATGATCCTTTTTTTTTTTTTTTGTTTACCCAGTGGAAATCCTTTATGGATACCCTCGGCCCGGGGGGACCTCGGGTTATGTGGGAGTCTCCGCCCTGCGGCGGCATACCCACTAATATCTAAAACCACTGGGGCAAGGTGGGGTCGCGTTAGCAATCGCCACCTCGCCCCGGCGATGGGCCCGATTAGGGCCCCCCGCGCCTATGGAGGGGTGACCCTGTTCCCCAGGATCACCCCCCAGACAGTCAGTGTGGGGTCGTGCAGGCCGGGAGAGTCCCCCGACTCTCCCGGCAACCCCACTGCAGGGGAGCGAGGAGACGGGCGAACCGCCTCCTCGCTCCCCCGTCTGCGCCGGAGCGGGTCAGATCGGGCGTCGTCCTCTCTGACCCGCTCCGCGGCCTCCTTCTGCGTCATCACCTCTTCGCAGAAGGAGACCCCGGCCTGCCACGATCTCTCGCCGCCGAGCACGGCTTTCACCACGCTCGGCAACGAGAGATCCCGGCCTATGTAGGCCAAAAGCGTATGCCGCTGGGGGGCCCCATGCGGCACACGCTTCCAGCATCCACCCTCCTTCTATCCTTGCACTCCCGACTGCAACCCACATGCGGCGAGGAGCACAAGGAAAACCCCCCTGGTGGCAGCAATGCCACCGTCCAAACCATCACGCTGTGCCCTCTGCTAGTCAGAGGGACACGCGGATGGGCCCACCGTGTCGGGTTATTGGCCACCGTGCGGTACTACTGCATAAAAGCTGCAATATTACCGCACGCTGTTGCTCAGGGTGCACCACGTGGAGGTTACCCGACCAAACCCAAACAACATGATCCTTTTTTTTTTTTTTTTTGTTTACCCAGTGGAAATCCTTTATGGATACCACGCCCGCCCCGGGGGAGGCAGGGTGGTTATGTGGGAGTCTCCGCCCTAGTGGCGGCATACCCACTAAAACCACTGGGGAATTCATCGTCCGCCTGGTAGGGCAAGGTGGTGTCGCGTTAGCATTGACCACCTTGCCCCGGCGACGGGCCCGATTAGGGCCCCCTGCACCCATGGCGGGGTGACCCTGTTCCTCAGGATCACCCCCCGGACAGTGTGGGGTCGTGCAGGCCGGGAGAGTCCCCCGACTCTACCGGCAACCCCACTGCCGAGGAGCAAGGAGACGGGCGAACCGCCCTCTCGCTCCCCAGCCCCGCTCGCTCGCACGTGGTGGGCAGTGTGGTTAGCACCACCCACCCCGCCTTAAGCCCACGTTCCTTTCACACCCGGCCGCAAACCTCACGCGGCGAGGTGCAAAAGGAACCCTCCTCTTTCCCTTGCACTCCCGACCGCGACCCACACGCGGCGAGGAGCACAAGGAAAACCCTCCTGGTGGCACCGCTGTCACCGCCCGAGCGTGGAGCGCCGTTTCCTCCAGCGTCCACCACACTCGTCACCGGTGGCAGCAATGCCACCGTCCAAGTGTGGAGCGCCGCATCCCCCGGCGTCCACCACACTCACACCCTCCTCCTTTCCTTGCACTCCCGACCGCGACCCACACGCGGCGAGGAGCACAAGGAAAACCCCCCTGGTGGTCCGAGCCATCGCTCAGACCCCGGCTCATCCGCTGTGCCCTCTGCTAATCAGCCCTCTGCTGCCAGAGGGACACGCGGGAGGCCCCACCTCGGGTTCCTCTTCGTTTCACCGGTCTCAGTGCCACGGCTACTTATCCCCCCCGCCACGGAAAGGCGGGAACCCATTCGGGGGGGAAACAACATGATCCTGGTTTAACTTTGCGTATGTCGAATACTTATGTTTTTAAAAACATGTTAGTCGCCATAGTTAGTTAACTGGTGACGGAACGGACTCGTATAAATGGCACGATAGGACGCTATATAAATATACCAACAGCAGATGGTGGAATTCCTCGTTTTGGTTCAATTGAAAGGTATGGGCAAGCTCCCTTTCTTTGTTTTCTATGTATTTTATTAGCATACTAGCTGACCCGACAGACGTTGTCCTTTTTTTTTTTTTTTTGTTGACCCAGTGGAAATCCTTTATGGATACCCCTAACCCGGGGGAGCCGGGGTTATGTGGGAGTCTCCGCCCTGCGGCGGCATACCCACTAAAACCACTGGGAAGTTGACCTCATTCCCTTGTGGCCGGGGGCAGCGGGATTCCCTTTCGGAGTCTCCGCCACCCTCAGCCAGGGTCGGCCCTTCGGCCCCGTCTTCCGTGCGTCAAGAGAGGGATGGCCCTGGTCACCCAAGGCCGCCCCCAGACGTGTGGAGCCGGTGCAAGCCAGCGGAGAGCCCCCCGACCCTCCGCCAGTGGCTCCACTACGGAGAGGGAAGGACGCGATGGATCGGATCGCCCCCTCCTCCCTCCCCGTCGTCTGCGCCGGAGCGGATCCTGCGGGAGTCGTCCTCCCCGATCCGCCCCGCGGCCCCTTCTGCGACATTACCTCTTCGCAGAAGGAGACCACGGCCTGCCACGATCTCTCGCCGCCGAGCATGGCTTTCACCACGCCCGGCAACGAGCGATCCCCTCCTCCTTTCCTTGCACTCCCGACCGCGACCCACACGCGGCGAGGAGCACAAGGAAAACCCCTCCTGGTGGCATTGCTGCCCCCCTGGTGGTCCGAGCCATCGCTCAGACCCCGGCTCATCCGCTGTGCCCTCTGCTAATCAGCCCTCTGCTGCCAGAGGGACACGCGGAAGGGCCCACCGTGTCGGGTTATTAGCCACCGTGCGGTAATACTGCATAAATGCATAAATGTCCCTCTGACTGCATAAAAGCTGCAGTATTACCGCACGCTGTTGCCCAGGGTGCACCACGTTACCCGACCTAGCACCCCGACAGACGTTGTCCGGTCTTAACTATGAATATTGAATTCGAGTTGGCATAATTAATTTCAAAAAATTTGCTCAGCTTCCTTAATTTTTTCTTTCAGAAGAACCTTCTTCTGACAATAATTAACACAACAAAAAAAGAATTAGCGTTTGTTCCATCCGTTCACGCGTGATGCGATGACCGAGGGAAATAGAGATTCATTTTTATATGATTAAAGATAATTAAGTCTGTGCTACATCTAAAGTAAATCGATACAAGTTAGCGTAAAAACAGAGAATAACTCATAAACCAGTATCTAAACTAATATTAGAGCGAGTTCTTCTCTAACAGTACCTACCTACATACACCAACTCAACAGGAAACTAAGCCTGAAAACTTGGAGCTACCTACAAATAACAAGGAAAACCGTACTATAAGTTCCATGTTTCATTATTAGGTAATCAACACTACAATAGCTAAATACCGAGGTAGGTATGCTATCCGGCGAGTTTTGAAATGATTTGCAACATAATTATAATATTACGGTGCTATTTTCAGCTCGATGCAAAGCCGAAAAGGGCTCACATCATGGTACTTATCATTATGAAATTTATGAACAACTTTACTATGGGAATGGGACCAACCCGAAATTCGCAAAATAACAGCTGTTCCATACATTTTGTCGAGTGTCGTTGTCTTTTCTATGGAACACCTGATTTTGTTTTCGCGAATTCCGGGTTGGTCCCATAGTATTGTTGTTCATAATGATGAGTCTACTGTGAGCCCTTTCGGCTTTGCATCGAGCTGAAAATAGCACCGTATATTATGTCCTCTCATACTATACATCGTTATTCAAATTACGAACATCAAATCTAATCTATCAATATATATAAAAGTGAAGGTCGTGACTGACTGACAGATCAACGCACAGCCTAAACCGCTTAAGCTACAAACTTCAAATTTGGACAAAAGTTTAATATCAAAAAGCGGACGCACACTAAGAAAGGAATTTGCCCAATTCAACCCTTAAGAGGGTGAAAAGGGGTGTTTAAGTTTGTATGAAAAATTTTTTTTTCTTTATGCTACGATTATCAAACTTTGCGAATATACTAAAGTTAAAAAAATAATTGACACCTATTTCAACATTTTTTAAAAATCAACCCCTAAAGGGGTGAAACGGAGCAATAAAGTTTGTATGAAGATTTTTTTTTTAATGCTGTGGTTATGAAACTTTGCAAATATACTAAGCTTAAGAAAATAATTGACACTTATTTTTTTGTTTTTTGAAAATCAACCCCTAAAGGGGTGAAACGGAGTATTGAAGTTTGTATGGAGATTTTTTTTTTGATACTGTGGCTACGAAACTTTGCAGATATACTAAGCTAAAAAAAATAATTGACACTTATTTTTTTGTTTTCTGAAAATCAACCCCTAAAGGGGTTAAACGGAGTGTTGAAGTTTGTATAAAATTATTTTTTTCCTAATACTTCGATTATTTAACTTTGCTATTGTAATAAGCTAAAAAAAATATTAGATACCTGTTTCATTATTTTTTGAAAATCCACCCCTGAAAGGGTTAAACAGAGTGTTGAATCAACGCATCAACATTAACAGATCAACGTACAGCCTAAACCGCTTAAGCTACAAACGTCAAATTTGGACAAAAGTTTTATACCAAAAAGCGGACTCACACTGAGAAAGGAATTTTCCCAATTCAACCCCTAACGGGGTGAAAAGCGGTGTTTAAGTTTGTATGAAAAAAATATTTTTCTTAATGCTACGATTATCAAACTTTGCGAATATACTAAAGTTAAAAAAATAATTGAGACCTATTTCAACATTTTTTAAAAATCAACCCCTAAAGGGGTGAAACGGAGCAATAAAGTTTGTATGAAGATTTTTTTTTAATGCTGTGGTTATGAAACTTTGCAAATATACTAAGCTTAAGAAAATAATTGACACTTATTTTTTTGTTTTTTGAAAATCAACCCCCAAAGGGGTTAAATGGAGTGTTGAAGTTTGTATAAAATATTTTTTCCCAATGCTATGATCATTTAATTTTGCAGATGTACTAAGATAAAAAAAAAATAGATTCCTGTTTCATTATTTTTGGACAATCAACCCTTAAAGGGGTGAAACGAGGTATTAAAGTTTGTATGGAAATATTTTTTTCTTAATGCTACTATTATTTAACTTTGCAAATTTACTAAGCTAAAGAAAATAATAGACACCTAAGTATATTTTTGCTTTTGAAAATCAACCCCTAAAGGGCTGAAATGAAGTATTGAAGTTTGTATACAAATATTTTTTTCCCAATGCTACGATTATTTAACTTTGCAAATGTACTAAGTTAAAAAAATAATAGATACATGTTTCATTATTTTTGAAAAAACAACCCCTAAAGGGGTGAAATGGTGTAGTAAATATAGTACGGAGAGAGAATTGTAATGACTCACTGACAGACAACGCACAGCCTAAACCGCTGGCCGTAGAAATTTGAAATATGGAGGGTGTGTTTGTCTTGATGAGTAAACGTGTACCAATAAAGAATTTTTTGAAATTCTACCTCTAAAGGGGTGAAATAGGGTGTTAAAGTTAGGATGGAGAAGCATTGTTTTTGACGTCACGGTATTGAAACTTTACAAATATACGAAGCTTAACAAAATAACGAACACCTATTTCACCATTTTTGGAAAATCAACCCCTGTGGGGGTGAAATGGCGTGGTAAAGATAGTACGGTGAAAGAATTTGTTTTGATGCTAACTCAATGAAACTTTACAGATGTACTAAACTTAAGGCGGGTAAACAACATCAGGAAAAAATCCAAAACCTTCGAAAAGTCATATCCTCGAGGTGGAACTGCTAATTATCTCGAAAATTAAAAACATTTTTACCAAAGCGCTGAGACTAAAAAGTCACCAAAATCTCAGACCTTTTTGGAGCCATTAAAAATAACATAGTCGCCTCAAAAACATGGCCGCCATACAAACTTTGAGGGTCTATATCTCCGAAACGGTTGAAGATGGGTGGGTGTTTGACTAGATGTCATAGGAGTTAGCAAGGGCTACTTGATGGTTGTGGCAAAAATCCAAATGATTCAAAATGGCTGCCATTATTTTTTCTACATGATTCGAGGGGGCTGATTTAGCATCTGTTTTGGCATCTGGGGGTTTTTGGGGTCCCTGCTTCCATTGTATGACGCTTTTTACATGTTCTCAAAAAAGGAGGGTTAAATTAATTATCGGTTCCCGAGGTATAGTCCACGCGGGCGAAGCCGTGGGCGGAAGCTAGTATTAATATATTTTACAAACACAAATCTGAAAAAATTAGGTCAAAATATAACACTTTTTTCAACTGCGCCCCGCAGTTTAAAGTAGCCTATGTATTAATTCAGACCATGAACAACCTTCATTCCAAATTTCATGTAAATCCGTTCAGCTGTTTTTGCGTGAAAGAGCAACAAACATACTCACAAACTTTCACCTTCCTAATATTAGTAGTATTTCGATGCAGAAAATTAATAAATTTTATTTCAAAACATTGATTTCATTTAGATGCTTGTATTTTGTTGTTTTTGTTGTGGTTCACGTCTCGTCCACAAACACACTGCCCCGATCCCCCAGGTGCAGCGCTGCCTCGACGCCGGCTGCCTCGAGCACCTCCAGCGTCTCCTGCAGTGCAGCGAGCCCGCGCTGGTGGAGGTCGCAGTCCGCGCCTCGAACAACATCCTCGCTGAGGCGCACACTCGGCCACGATATGATCAGGACATCTTCGTTCGGCTACTGACCATATTAGCCGATGGAGAGCCCCAGTGAGTTACAATACTTTCGTAGAGCGTAAGTTGGCAGTACCTAATCTCATTACCTAAACTCTGAATCAGAAGGTAATAAGTTCGCATCCGATTATTTCTCGCCGAGAAGAAACAGTTAATCTAATTGATTTAACAATGTACGGTTCTGCTGAAGTTTCTGCAGAACCGTACATTCACAGTTTCGAAATATAGTTTTTGTAAAAAGGTCTACTGACCGTGCTAGGCCTGCTGACATGCTGGCTCCTACTGGAGATTTAGGCGATTACGAACCCGGCGGTTCGTTTCGAAATAAAGCCGCCGGCCGCCGCCTTGCCCGGCGAGTTGCGCCGCGGGCCGGCGCGCGGCGCGGCGGCCGCCTTTTGGTGTGTAGGACGTAGGTAGGTACCTACTCTACCTACTTACTGTGTAGATGGCTTAACAGTCTGTTTTTTGTCGCAGAACAAATTGTCGTGTAATAATAAGGGCTGATATACCTATTAAATACACTATCTTTGGATAATGTCGCCTATTTCTAATCTGAACCTGGTGTCGCTCAACTAGCCCCCTAGTTAAGCGACACCACGAGCAATAAAGGTTGACTGACTGTATTTATATACCAACTGGCCATATATACTGTTACAATTAAAAATAAACAAAATATTATTGATTTGAATTTGGAATCTGTCATTTTTATATGATTGTTCATTGTGTATTCTCATTTTGGCGCCAATATATTGTACAATATTTTGCGATATTAAAATGGAGTGGGGTGGTAAAGAGAACCGAATCGCTGTGATTGCATTAGGTACACAAAGTAGGTATGGAGCCAAATGCAATTTTTAAAACTATATGCGCTTGGTATTAGTCAAATCATTTGACTAATACCAAGCGCATATAGTTTTAAAAATTGCATTTGGTTCCATACCTACTTTGTGTAATGCAATCACAGCGACTCAAACATTTGACTCAAATGTTTGTGTACCGGGCTATTAATAGGTACAATGAGACCTCCTCTGATTGTGACAGAAAAAGATCTGGCAGTCCACGTAGTGTTCGTACGAAAAAGGTGGTCAAACAGTAAGGGAAAGAATTCGAAGAAATCCTGTCCGAAAGCAAAAGAATTTATCTCGGGGGATGAAGATGAAGAAGCACCTAGAACCATGTCGCGTATTTTAAAAGATGACTTAGGACTTGCAGCCTATAAGAGACGCACTGGTCATTTGTTAACTGATAATTTATAAAAGAGTAGGGTGGTAAAATCGAAACAACTACTGAAGCGGTACGCAGAGGGATATTATGTCACAGAAAAATGTTGTTTACGCATGAGAAAATTTTTACAATTGAGCAACAGTTTAATAACAAACAAAATGACCGTATTTATGCTCAAAGCCCTAAGGAAGCTTCTCAATTAGTCGACAGAGTGCAACGTGGACATTATCCGACTTCAGTGATGGTTTGGTGGGGTGTTAGCTATGAAGGAGTGACTGAGCCATATTTTTGTGTAAAAGGTATCAAAACATCGGCACAAGTGTATCGAGATACCATTCTTGAGAAGGTAGTTAAGCCCATTAACAACACCATGTTCACTAACCAAGTATGGTCCTTCCAGCAAGACTCGGCGCCGGGTCATATAGCTCGGTCCACGCAGTCTTAGTTGGAAGTGAACGTTTCGGACTTCATCAGAGTTGAAGACTGGCCGTCGTCTAGTCCCGAATTCCCGATCTTAATCTGCTGGATTATGATTTATGTTCAGTTTTAGAGAGTACGGCTTGCTCTAAACGCCTTGATAATTTGGAGTCCCTAAAACAATCCATACGATTGGCAGTGAAGAATTTTCCCACGGAAAGAGTGCGTACTTCGATTGATAACTTGCCTCAACGTTTAAAGGACTGTATTGCAGCCAATGGAGACTACTTCGAAAAAGCTTTTTATATTTTAAATTGTTTTATATATATGTATTAAACTAACACACTGTAAAAGTAATAAATGTTATTTGCAATAGAAAAAAAAAATCGTTGTTACAATATTTATGGCAAGGGCAAGACTAGGTAGAAACAAACAAATGTTAATTCATACGCATGTCAATTGCCCATGTCCAATTATGTAACTGGACATGCGAAAAATAACCTGTGAAGGGGTTGCTTGATTCAGTTTTATTTGTACAGGTGTCAAATGCTAACAGCGAAGTTGATCGCCGACCTCTGCGACGCTGGGTCAGCAGCTCAGCGCGCGCGAGTGTTGTCGAGCGGCGTGCTGCAGCGCTGCAGCGCGGCGCTCGACAGCGCAGCGGCGGCGGAGGCAGGCCGGCGGGACCCGCTGGCGGTGGTGGGTGCTGCGTTACTTATGGAATCAATTTCTACATAATTTGTTAAGTTCTTGTAATATTATTTTTAATACTTATGTGTGGTATTCTGACAATCACTTATGCAGCAAGTTTGCCGGATCCTCCAACATGTAATGTACGAGTCGGAGGCGGCTGTAGACGCGGTGCAGGCTGAGCCCGGGCTCACGGCGCGGCTGGTGGCGCTGCTGGGGCACGAAGCGGCCGCAGTGCAGGGAGCGGCGCTGGAGGCAGTCATAAATATGCTCGCAGGGAACAAAAGCCAGGTAAAGGGTTATTAATTTACCCTATAACAGATAGGCTCCTCCCTGAATTTCAAAAAGTCCAAGGTCACCCAGTTAGAAACAGTAACATTGGCCGCTTTTAAATGTCTTCTCCATCTCGGTATCTCTAAGCGGAGTTCTGTTTCTGATACCTCATCGTAAAGGTCAGTAAACTTTGAAATTGCAAATTTTAACTCTTCAGTATTTGCCAAAAGTAAAGTCTTTGGCTGCACAACTTCAAACAAAGCTGCATCTTTATGAGATTTTAATCTTGTTTGTAGTTCAATATTGAATCTGTCAAGGCATTCTAACATATCTTTTTGAAGTTCCGCTCTTAGTGTAAGTCCAGCATCGGTGGACGAAGCCAACTCACCGAGCATGCGTTTCTTGCCACGAATTTGTCGTTCCATCGGAATATTGTGTTCTTCCGATTTTTGTACACCCAAATCTATTGATTCTTCAGCAAGATGCATTCGTTTTTCTTCAATGTAAAGACGAAGTGCTTCTCGTTTTATGGCTATCTGATCGACACTCAAGCCTTTACTTTGTAATGCAATCTGAGCATCGTTCATTTCCCTTAGCACAGCATTCCAAAAATAAAGATAGCAAAGAAATGAAAAATTGCACACAGCAGGCATAATAAGGTTTTGTGCAGCTCCTCTGGTGTCTAAATTTGCAGCTCCTCAATTGCAGAAATAATCCCATCAAAATTCTCAGCTAATACTTTTACTCCAGCATAATGAGCACTCCAGCGCGTTGTTGAAAGTCTTTTAACAGACGCTTTGCTATGTTTAAGGAGCACTTCCCATCGGCTTGTAGAAGCAGAAAAAAAGTTGCATATTATGGCCTCTATTGCTCCGAAAAATATAACACAAGTCGCATTTTGTGCGAACGAATGTTGACCACATAAATTAAGTGAATGATCTATACAACCAAAAAAATTGCTCTTTTATTTTTTTCTTTTATGTTATTTTTAGCTTGCACTCTTCCGTGTACGCCACTCATAACTGCTGCATTATTGTAGCCTTGCGATCGACACAAATCATAATATCTAAACCATCGTTTTCAAGTTTTTTAATTATTTCCGCGCTTAAATCAATAGGTCCATGTAAAATCAATCCATATAAAGGAAAAAAAACCTAGATATACTTCTTAGACTTCTACTTTTCTATTCTAAATTTTCACGTAACGAATCACTTCAGACATTTGATCGACATGTGAAACATCAGGTGCGCTATCAAACATGATTCCATAGCCTAAGATCCCGCTATACATTGACCTTCACCGAGATGCTTATTGGATGAAACGTATTTTATATGTAATTTATTATGCCAATAAATATATTGCATATGGGTTGCCTAGCAAATTTCAGTCCAGTATATGATTAATTAATAATTAAAAAAAAATTTTTTTTCAAACATTTCACCGGTTTGCTTATTGGACAAAATCTATACCAATCGAAAGTATGAAGCCCATAGAATATTATATGCTAACGTTAGGTTGCCTATTCTATTCCGGTCCAAACCTAGGGTTGCCAGGTATAAACAGGTACATCGAAAGTAGCATTTTGCACCGGTCTGCTTATTGAATTAAAATTAAACGAAATTAAAGATTATTTAATTATGAACACGGTGGTATAGGGTTGCCTGCGAAAAATCAGTCCAGAATGCCGGTTGTCGAGCTTTGAAAAGTGAAATATTGCTGCGAGTGATATTGCTGCGAGTAATATTGCATTTTACTTATGCTGTCCAAGTCATTTTTGGGTCAACAATCCATATAAATAAATAAAATATTGTATTTTGTTGAGCGCCTGAATCGATTTAGCTGAAACTTTCTATGAAAGCCTTCAATTTAAACCCTAAATATGCAAGACCAAAGGTCAATCACTACTATATTGAGTTGAAAGCCCCGGAAATAAGCTTCTTAAAAATAAATTTCACTTCTTTCTCGATATAATAGTAATTTTGAAGAAATTATCATACCTATAACACAGAACATTTTCAGGATCGATTCTTAAGGTTTTATTAGAAAAATAATAGTTAAAAAAAAACTAAAAAAACACGCTTTTTATAAAAAACCGAACTAAAAAAATAGAAAATAAAATTTTATAAATTTAAATTAAGAATAGGGTTGAAAATTTCAATAAATATAAATTAATAATAGTGTAAATAAATAAATATATGTATTTTATTTTTAAAAAGCGTGGGGTGCATGGTCATGGTCAATAGATATATTATATATTTTGTAGATACATTTTGTATTGACAGACATGAGTAGAGTGATTAGCATTTTGATAATATCTAAGAAAGCACCCCACGCTTTTAAAAAAATAAAATACATATATTTATTTATTTACACTATTATTAATTTATATTTATTGAAATTTTCAACCCTATTCTTAATTTAAATTTATAAAATTTTATTTTCTATTTTTTTAGTTCGGTTTTTTATAAAAAGCGTGTTTTTTTAGTTTTTTTTTAACTATTATTTATTTTTCGCTTTTTAGTTCGATTTGCTAACTATTAACCATCCTTAATATGTACAAATGTGTTGGTGTTATCCGATTTTGGCCGTCTGCTCAAGCAAATTAAAAATAAAATTGATGCGTAACAAAAAATATTGAGCAAAAAGATTTGTAGCCGCGTGGTTTCGATCCTCAGACCTCATAAAATAAAATTGATGCGTAACAAAAAATATTGAGCAAAAAGATTTTTAGCGCGTGGTTTCGATCCAGGGACCTCTGGGTTATGAGCCTAGCACGCTTCCACTGCGCCACTCTGTTCTCTGACACGAATGACGAAATTACCATTTGTAAGTTAAACGATATTAAAAGTTAAAGAAACTTTATAGAAAAAGCGTGTTAAAAAAATTAATCTATATATATAAAAATGAAACCCGTTTTCCTTGGTCACGGCCTCACGCGTGAATGGCTGGACCGATTTCACTAATTCTTTTTTTGTTGTATTTGTTATTATTAGGAGAAGGTTCTTACGGAAAAAAATATTAAGAAAATCTCTCAGAAATATTGAAAAACTCTAAAAACAGCCCTTTTCTTTTTCCCATACAAACGTTTTCTAACTAAAACGAGCTTTATTGCTATCGTATAAAGTTCATATTGAATTGCAAGCACTCACTGTTGTTTAAGCAATGTAGGTTGTAAGTTTATAAAGTTATTGCAATTTAATTAGGCAGTACCATAGAGAAGTACTGTAGAAGTACTGTGTATGGCAGTACGAAGTCTGCCGGGTCAGCTAGTAGTTAAAAAAACTAAAAAACACGATTTGTTTAGTGTATTGTCATCGGTCCTCGATATATCTACAAAGTTTGAAAGAAATCTGACCGTTTAAAGTGGGTCAAAAACGCGCTCAAAGGAGTCGGTTACATACAAACAAACATACAAACATACAAACATACAAACATACAGGTGAAGCTAATAAAAGCGTGTTAAAAATATGCATTTAGACGTGAGATAAGACTTTAAATAATTTAGAAATAATATATTTCGGACAAAAAAACACGTTGCTTTATTTTTTGGTGAAAACATAAAAGCAAAAAAGATAATTTTTGAAAACTTCACTATAAATTAGTGTGCCACCTGAAGATAAAGTCGTAGAGTTCTGATTTTTTGCACGAATAAGACTTACTTATGGGGTCATCGATCGCGGATACAGGAGTTTCGAAAAAAGAAAAAAAAATATTTTCGCCGGTTTCGCTCCACTCTAGTGCGCATGCTATTTATTTGTTCTTGAAAATGAAAAGGATAGCAATTAGGGGTTGCAGTACCTACCGGTACTATGGAGAGAATCTGATTTCCCGGGACTGAGCGGGTAGTACCGGGAATTCCCGGGAAATTAGAAAAAAAATGTTTACTTAATTTTTAATAAAATGAAGTAACGTAACGTAGGACGTTCGGACTATTTGCTTATTTATTTTAATCAAAAATAATTTAATAATTATATAATAATCATCATCATCATATGCAACCTTTAATCCTCCCACTGCTGGGATACAGGTCTACCCTCGAAGGGTGAATAGGCCGTATTCCACCACGCTGGCCAAGTGCGGGTCGGTGGATTCACATACGCCATTGAACTTCTTCTCCGGACATATGCAGGTTTCCTCACGATGTTTTCCGTCACCGAAAAGCCAGTGGTATGTAAATTCGTACATAAGTCCCAAAGAACTCATT
Source organism: Alcis repandata (assembly GCA_949125135.1). NCBI lineage: Eukaryota > Metazoa > Arthropoda > Insecta > Lepidoptera > Geometridae > Alcis > Alcis repandata. Next base: position 2,022,805 of record OX421244.1, read on the forward strand.
GGTACGAGTCGGGGTTTGAACCACCTCGAGAATGCGAAGCGGCTGTTCTCCCACTGAGCTACCACGGCTTAATAATAATAATTTAATAATTATTTAATTTTATAATAACTAAATCCAACTAAATCCTCTAATCTCCTATCCGGCGTATCTCATGTTTTAGGTGTGTCAGAAGCTGAAGGCATGACATTGTGTTGAAGACATGTTCTATAATCTTCCAGAGTGATTGGACAAGACTGAGTATGCCGGTAGTAAGCACGGTGGGCACGATTTTTTTATTTTTTTTTGTAAGAGTTGCACTTTAGGATGTCTCCACGACTTTGGCAAAAGAGGCATTTCGACACAGGAGACAACTCCAAGACATATTCAGATCTATGGCCGGAATATCATCTGGGCTATTCACGTCATGATTTCGTAGCATTTTAAAATTTCGAAATGCAATTGTGTTCTATCAACAAATTAAAAGAAATAATCGAAATTATAAGAGTAAATAAAAAGATGTAGGTATGTATGTGTCTGTGTAATACAATCTAAAAAGTAAAAATAAATAGTTTTGGATAAGAATACACATTTACACAATTGAAAATGATTTTTGATTAAAATAAATTAGCAAATAGTATGAACGTTACTAAATTACGTTACATTACTTCATTTTAGTAACTAAAATTCAGTAAAAAAAAAATATATTTCCCGGGAATCCCCGGTACCTACTGGGTTGCCTCAGTACAGGGAAATAAAATTCTCTCCACAGTACCGGTACTGCAAACCCTAATTGCATGGGATGGTTAGTTGGGACCTCTCACTCGCAGCAATATTTCACTTTTCAAAGCTCGACAACCGGCATTCTGGACTGATTTTTCGCAGGCAACCCTATACCACCGTGTTCATAATTAAATAATCTTTAATTTCGTTTAATTTTAATTCAATAAGCAGACCGGTGCAAAATGCTACTTTCGATGTACTTACCTGTTTATACCTTTTTTTTTTTTTTTGTGACCCAGGGAAAATCCTTTATGGATACCACGCCCACCCCGGGGAGGGCAGGGTGGTTATGTGGGAGTCTCCGCCCTAGTGGCGGCATACCCACTAAAAACCCTGGGATGTTCCTCCCGGCAATGGGCGGAGCCGCGGGCCCATTAAATCACCGCAGCCCCGCCCAGCCGACGTCCGCCCTAGGGCGGACCCACCTCGGGTAGGGGGTGTTAACCATCCCCTCCCACTTCGTGGCGACGCGTCGAACATCAGACGCGTCGACCACCCTGGAGGGCCCTAAGCGGCGGGTGTCCTCACACCCGCCACTCCAGGCCCTCCTAGCGGAGACGGAGTACACATGCCCGACTGGCTCGCACCCGTCTCCGCTCCGATCAACCGCAACGGTACCAACTCGCCTCCCCACGCCCCATGCTGAACATGGGGACCCGTGGAGAGGCCCCGCAGCCACTCAAGGCCGCCTAGGCTCGGACCGCCGCTTCCCAGAATGTCCAGGGCGCCGGCCCGAGCCCTCACCTCGGGTTCCTCTTCGTTTCACCGGGCTCAGTGCCACGGCTACTTATCCTCCCCGCCACGGAAAGGCGGGAACCCATTCGGGGGGGAACCTGTTTATACCTGGCAACCCTAGGTTTGGACCGGAATAGAATAGGCAACCTAACGTTAGCATAATTCTATGGGCTTCATACTTTCGATTGGTATAGATTTTGTCCAATAAGCAAACCGGTGAAATGTTTGAAAAAAAAATTTTTTTTAATTATTAATTAATCATAATATACTGGACTGAAATTTGCTAGGCAACCCAAATGCTATATATTTATTGGCATATTAAATTACATATAAAATACGTTTCATCCAATAAGCATCTCGGTGAAGGTCAATGTATAGCGGGATCTTAGGCTACCAAAATATTTAGCTGATTTAATTTCGTTGACAAGCTGACATTTAACGTGATTAGCTAAAACATTTATAAACTCATTTTGTATATCTAGCGATAAATACGTTACTTTAGGTGATTTTTCCCGCTCTGAATACAAAATATTATGTTCTTTCAATACTGCATCATACTTTGACAGTAGTTTGACTAACTCTAAGAAATTACCTTTATTTTAAGAACCTTGCCCCTCATTATGTCCACGGAATGCTAGGTTGTGTTTAGCTGGAAACAAGGTTATATCCAATAATCTAGATAAAAGATTTTTCCACTTCTTTTACTTTTTTCCGTATTCATTAATTGCAAGGCTGCGTCATCTATTGTAGTATGTACCTAATTCTAATCTCATTTCCAAAGTTTTCCACTTTTCAAAAATTTCCAAATGTTCACATGAGGTTCATGATCAGATACCTACTTTGGGATTTAGTTTCCACCACTTTTTAAATCCAGTTGTAAATGCCGTTTCTGCGTTAGTGACAGCAAAAACAGAACAAATTATTTGTTATAGGAGAATAAACCATCCATGATCGCAGAATTTTTTCACCACTAGGCATCACTTTATAAAACCATTCCTTTGAAAGATCACGACATGTCGAGATACAGTAGTAAACGGCCCTTCTTTGTTCTGAAAATGTTCACTTCCCTTTTTTATAATCTCTAAAAAAAATAAATCAAAGACCATATTATTATTAGCACAAAAATGTTATTTCGATTGACAAAAATTTCCTGACATTTAATGATGATTAAGCAATTGACATTCCTTCTCCAATATTTAATAAAGATTGACTGTAACATTAGAAATAATAATTGACATGTTGTCCTAATTCATATAATATTTAGTTTTAATAAATAAATTCTATTACATAATTTAACATTAGCTACGTAGACAATTTTTTTGCATTTTTTTTGTCATTTATATTATTATAAATATTATAATCTTCATTATACTAATGATACTAATATCTGTTCACCACACGTGGCAAGAACACGAGCATCTTATATTCAGCGCCTTGCGCCACAGAATACGTAATAGTAACTATCAATGGTGCCCTGCACCACAGAATACTAGATTGTTAGTATGAGTTGGTTAACATAAACAAAGAATGATGTTTCATGGGCAGTCCGCCCTATACTATTGTATCGAATAGACGCTGAAAAAAGTACCTATGTAAAATTTTATTTAACACATTGTATGCAGGTTTGTTATTTTTGTATACTACCATGCGTTCTGACGAATAAAATATCTGAATCTGATCTGAATCTGAACCTACGAATTAAAGAAAAACTGTATGTAAGTAGGTACAAGCCAAGAGTTAGGTTAGCTAAATTTTAATAACCAGGCCGTAACACCAAAATATTAATGTACGATACGATAAGTTACCTAATTGTAAGTATAATAGTATAACCGAACTCAAAAATAAATTCAAACGGGCACTTAATTTTTTTTTTTATATTAAACCATTTTTACCCTAATTCTCTATAGTGAAGAAACGACCGCTAACGACGTGTTTTTAAATCATACGATGTGTATTCGATGTACTTCTTCGTAAGAAGTTTAGTTGCTATAAAATGCAACAGCGCTATGTGTACCTATACTTGCTATGCCTATTTCGGAAGCGTCTGTAGATTTAAGAGAATTCTCTAGGTACCGCTTGAATTTTTCTCTATTCAGTTTTTTTGTTTTGCGATTTTGCTTAATCAGAACAGTCAGCACTCAGCAGTTATATGACTTAACTTACGACATGATTCATAGCGCTTGATTGGTAGTTTACATTGAAAAGAGAGGTGCCGTTCTTGTGAACAGTTGCAATATTTAATGGATTTAACATTTTAATTTACAGGCTTTTAGGCCCATCTTCTGTTGTCGAAATTGCTTGGTTGGTTAGATTTGATTCTTTAGGTTTCTTTGTTACTTTCACATTCCTAAGGAAAACTAAAATCTTATCAGGTTCTGTAAATTGTAAAACTTCAGCATTCTCTTATGGATCTACATTTAATTCCGAAAAGCACCTATGCAATCAGTTGTATTATTTTCATATATATTATAACGACTCAGCAACATTATTTTCTTTCATGAAGTATGATTCTAATGATTCATCTAGCTCTGCAAGCAAGTTCGTCAACAGTTTTCCATAGGTTTCGTCACTAGAGAAAGCTAATCTTAATAGGTATTGTTTGATATTCAGACTAGGTATTAAGAATAGTAGGTAAGTTAGGTCAATCTTGATACCATTTTTGGACAAGACCTGTTAATTTATGAAAAGCGTATAGGATGATTTGGCTTTCTGACCAATTATAAATTGTGGCAAATTCATTATCTTACTAATCCAATCGTCAAAAGTTTGATTCTTTTGGGACGGATCGAATTCTGGTATGACATTAAAAATAGGATAACGTTCATTACTTCCACCTTGCTTATGATCTGAATCAGCTCTCTTAAAGCTGTTATTTGTATATTGGTAGGTACTGCTGTCCGAATTAACTCGCCGCTCGCTCCTCGATTTCCGTGACCGTCGTATCTGGGAAGCCTACTCCCGCTGTTCTCCGAGTCATCGGACATCTGAGCTCGTGACTCTCGCTTACGTTCGATGTTTTCTGAAATGCACAGGATTTCAAGCAGTAAATGTCCCCTATATTTATTACCTTTGCCTTCAAAACATAAGTAAGAGTTTTCCCATATACCTACCTATTTATGTAGATTATAATACATAAAAATTTAAAATTCTAAATTGCTGCGTACGAACCTCTCAAATATATAGCATAACACTGCTTTTGTGTGTCTTGTTACTCGAGTAATTTATTTTGGTTACTAACATACACCATTCATAATCCAAAGATAAATAACATTAAAAAAAAGTCTTATAAATAAATTTAAATTTTTAATAACTATTACTGGACTTAGACCCGCTTAAAATATTTTAATCAGTGCTTTACATATGTATGTACAGTTATTATTATTATTTTTTTATTTAATGTAGTTTTACTCTATTTAAAATCTGTTTTATAGTAAGTACCTACAACCTCTTTGCTGAAACTTACTTCACACTTTACTTTTGTTACATGGATTATTGGCTGTATATTATTGCGGCAAACCCAAAGTACTGTGCATTTTATGCATTAACAGCCAACGTAATATTATAGCACCCCAATCTCAATAAAAATAATTATGACCTAATTTAGATGCCGATTTTTTTTTTGGTACTCTTATGGCACGCTAAAGCTTAATTTTAATGTAAAACAATCATTAGTATTCTATGTTGTTTAATGTAGTTGTAGGGGTTGGCTATAACCCTGTCGTGTTCTATTTACTCACCACTGGCTCGGCAATGCCCACGCTATTCACGTATCTAGTCGTTACCTCGCGTCCATCCACTCTCGCCCGCGGCTCTCGTGACAGTGACGTTTAGCTAACCGACTAGGAGCACACGAGACAGTGTATGTATGCTAATAGCGCATACACTACATCCCTCCCTTTGTGATAAATTTGAAATAACACAAAATATTATCATCTTCAACTACTTCCCTCTACTCTCTTTAGATGCACAACATTCCTTCTCAGTAAGTATTTAATTTTGTCCCATTTTGTCATTTCTTACTGTGACGTCTCCTTCATTAGTGCTCTGTATAGTTTGAGGTGTTTAGTTGTAGTTTGATGTGAGCTTATTGATTTTATACATATCTACCTACTCTTTAAATAGACTTTATCTCCTTCGGCCAAGTTTGATTCCGTAGCTCCTCTCCTAGTGTCTTTTTTTTTATTCAGTTATAGGCTTGCGTTTGACCGCCATCTCGCCTGATGGTAAGCAATGATGCGGTCTACGATGAAGCACGCTTGTCTAGAAGGAACCGATTCACTCGCGACTTGAAGACACCCAAATTATATCGATCGGGAAACACCCTTTTGGGCAGAGTATTCCACACTCTGGCAGTGCGCACAATAAAAGTGGAATCTTTTTTTTTTTTATTATTCAATTATAGGCTTGCGTTTGACCGCCATCTCGCCTGATGTTAAGCAACGATGCGGTCTACGATGGAGCACGCTTGCCTAGAAGGAACCGATTCACTCGCGACTTGAAGACACCCAAATTAAAACACGTTTTTTTCACGTCACAATCAAAGCGTTTCGTACGAGTTTTTGGTATATCTACCATAATACGATGTCGCTTTTTTGTGCCCTTTGTGGTCCGATAAAAGAATGGGCTAGAGGGAATAAGGGCATGCAGGTCAGAACAGATGCACACTCCCCGAAATGTATCCGATAGAATACCAACCTTGCGGCGATGCTCGAGACTCTGGGGCTTAGTCCGAACAAGTGAGTCTTTGCCTATGAGCTTTTTGGCACGTTTCTCAATGGACTTCAACGCCTCAAGCTGGTGTAACGAAACAGCCTTCGTATCTCTCACAAAAATAACAAATAAAAATATTTATAATAGGTTGATTTTTGATAAATCATAGCAATGCTCTAGTGTTTTGCAAAGGATGCTCAGGATCGAACGCAGACTCTAAAAGTGATGCGAATAAAGGTTAATAATGTTAAACTATTATTTAAATAAGAAAATAGGATTAATTGTACTGATCTTGGTATATTTAGAATCCGTCTATCATTAATAGTTAAGTAAAAATCAGTCAATCAATTCAAAACTCGTAGAATGTCCCGCCGTTGTAAAATTGTATTATGTAGTATTTTGTTGAGCTAAAATTAGGGATTTTAAAGTATTTTAATATTAAATTAGGAATTGTTGCATCTCATAAATGCACATTAAGGCTTTCATTGGAACATTTAGGATAGGAATTTAGGAATTTAGGACTTTCATTGGAATATTTAGGATTTAGGATATTTAATCGTGATAGTTTATATCACGAATAAATAACACATGCCTGTTAGAAACATAAAATAATGCAATGGCAATATTCTAATTTTCTGGGTTTTTTAGAATCCAAGGCATGGCAACAAATAAACTGCGTAGAAAAGAACGTTTCGTAATTACTTGTTAAGAACTTAGTTCTAAAACCTTGGGAATCTGCGTAGAACGGTACGGTTTTTGCAATACCGATGTGTGTGGTCACTAGGAAGTAATTAAGATACGTTATTTTTCATAATTTAGTAATATTAGGTATTGAGCTATATCGAAGATCTCAAAATACATTATTATTAAAATAAGGAATTGTTACGTCTTATTATTATAAACTAAAACCTTAAATCAACAATAAATAAGTTAACACGGCAGGATGCTCAGTAGCAGGTACTCTAGCCAAAAAGGTATTCATTATAAAAATTCAAATAAAGAAACATTCTTATTTAAATATGAGTACATGGTTATTACAAAACAATAAATCAATTAGTTATCTCAATCGCAAATATCACATTAGTGGATAGATCTCAGACACAGGGAGAAAATGAATAAACGCGCCAATTATTTATACTTGATTTGAAATCCAGAAATGTAAGGCGCGTCCTTGACGGCGCGGCGGTGGCGTGTTGGTCGAGCGTCCAATCATAAGGGAGCATTGGAGAATATGTGATTGTGATTGGTCGTCGACGGATGGTTAAGCAGAGCTTGGAACGAAGGGGGACAGACAGCGACGAGCGGCTTGGGAGACGTCGGCCATGTTTTTGGATTGCTTTTATTTCGGTAGATTTTCAAAGTTTAAGAATAGGAATTTATGTGTGATTCAATAAGTACAGGTAGAAAAGAAGATAGGTAAGCGATGTTCCAGCCGTCGGGAGTTGCCAGATAAGGATTCTAAGATGGACTGCCGAACTTTTAAAAGGTTTGATGGAACTGCAACGTGGTAAGTATTGCGTCGAGTCGCCGTGTCGTAAGAGAACGCCGCACGGGGTGAGTGACCTTAGAATATCTTGAGGAGTTCTTGTGCGCATTATAACTATGTGTAATTTCATATCAGTGATTACGTTGTTTTAGAATCTAGTGATAATTTTAAAATAGTTTAAAAGTTAAATTCATAACGTAATGATGTGGGCCACTAAAGATGGAGGTTTGGTTATGGATATTGATCAATAGTTTGATTTAGGATCGTGTAAGTATTTTAAGCAAAGATCATAAACATCGTTGATTGTTGATCTTGGGCTTCCTTTCGGTCCGACAACAAGGTAGTACCTATTAATATAGCACCACAATTTACTAGATTATTTAAAAGACGTCGTCATAGCTTTATCAATTCAATTCAATTCATTTTAATCATACCGTAGGATGCTATTTACAACATTTGGTAAAGTCAACTTTGTACAATAATAAAACATGTCCTAATATTAGAAGAGTAATAAATCACGTCACATTAATTAAAAAATATAAAAGATAAAACATGTCATTATGAGAGTAATAAAACATGTCACAATAAATATAGAGAATAAAACATGTCATAATAATAAAGGTAATAAAACATGTCACAGTAATAAATATATGGTACTTGTCTGCTATTATGTAAATACAAAAGAAAGAGAGCTTAGAACGTAGTCTTGGTCACTGAATCAGAAAATACTGTGTCCTTTTGTGTTTTAAGATGTGTTTTCTTAAGGGCTTGTTCCTGCCGACGGGGAGCTTACTTACCTGAGCTTATTTAACTCCATTTATTTAATTGAATTTATTCCTTGTGCATGTGTGTTTGGTTTTAGAATCTTTTATTTTTGCATTTTGTGTTCTTTCGGTGTTTGTTTTCAGGACGTATCGCGTTGTGTGTGTTAATTGTGTGAAATACCTAGTGCGGGGATAACATGCTTAATAAATAAAATCGTACTAAATAAAATAAAATCGAATTAAATCAAATAAAGTGAGATTAGATTGAATTAAAATAAAATCAAATAAAATCGTACTAAATAAAATAAAATCGAATTATTTCAAATAAAGGGAAATTAGATTGAATTAAAATAAAATCAAATAAAATCGAATTAAATTAAAATAAAATAAAATAAAATAAAATAAAATAGGGTAATCAGGACCGGTGGTATTATGTTCGTGTTAAGGGCCGGAGGTCTCGGGTTCGATTCCTGGTCCGACGGTTGTTGAGTAATGAGGTTGAGTACCTGTTCTGAGTCTGTTCGTTAGTTAGGATCTACTATAGCGTATACACGATTACGTTTATGTTAGGTCGGGGGTTCGATTCCCGACTGATATGTTATTAGAGTCTGGGCGTTAGTAGGATCTACTATAGCGTATACACGATTACGTTTATGTTAGGTCGCGGGTTCGATTCCCGACTGATATGTTATTAGAGTCTGGGCGTTAGTAGGATCTACTATAGCGTATACACGATTACGTTTATGTTAGGTCGCGGGTTCGATTCCCGACTGATATGTTATTAGAGTCTGGGCGTTAGTAGGATCTACTTTAGCGTATACACGATTACGTTTATGTTTAGGTCGCGGGTTCGATTCCCGGCTGATATGTTATTAGCAGAGTCTTAGTTAAGGTTAAGCTTAGTCAAGTCTTATTTAAGTCTTGGTCAAATCAAGTAAATCAGACAGCCGATCAGTCTGTAGAATCTGCTGTAAAATAAATACGTTTACGATTAAAGTAAATCGGACAGCCGATCAGATTGCCGAATCTATTATAAGATATACATGTCTACAATTAAAGTAAATCGGACAGCCGATCAGATTGCCGAATCTATTATAGGATATACACGTTTACGATTAAAGTAAATCGGACAGCCGATCAGATTGCCGAATCTATTATAAGATTCACATGCCTACAATTAAAGTAAATCGGACAGCCGACCAGTTTGCCATGTTAGCCATTCGAAGTTATACGAACTATCGCGAATGGTTGACAATAGTTGCTGTCAGATGAGCGGCCAACTATAGTTTGACGAGTAACTATTTAATATACGAATAAATGTAAAGTAGATCGGAAGTCTCTTTACTATTTTAATATTATTTACATAACGTGAAATCACGTGATGTTTGACTCACCATGTCTTACATATTATAATATTCTGACTCACCAAGTCTTACATATTATATTTTGACTCACCAAGTCTTACATTTAATGGAACATAGGTTCTGAATCGACACGATGACATTTAAGTCAATTTACCTCTTCAATTCGAAGGTCAACGATGATCTTTCTTTACACACTACTTTTATCAAAGGTTTCTATGGAAAGATCCTTTTGCTGATAATTATCTGAGCTATAACATGGAGCGATATCTCCGAGGTTACCCTTGACTCCAACGGGATGACAGGCACCTCTTATGTCTATGGTTTAGTAATTGTTGGTTGTCTTCGTAAGATACTAAAGGCTTCCACGGAAAGTACCTTACTATTAATTATCTAACCTAAGCATGGAACTATGTTTCCGAGGTTACCCTTGATTCCAACGGGATGACAGGCACCTCATTATGCCGATGGTTTCTTAATTATTAGTCTTCTTCATTTAGTCTACTGATAGAAAGTTCTATCATTCATCTTTATCACACTATGTGTTAGACTTGGTTATCTAATTAGATGCTTTTGGATAAAGGTTCCGGAGTATGTATTTACACACTAACTTCAGAATAAAACGATATTCTAGTTGGTTGTTCACTGCAGTCGCTATATTGCGTTAGGCAGTTAGGTGGTTAGGTAGGGATCGAAAGGGATTGCATTCGTTCTTCCGGGACCAGATTCATTACCTTAAGGTAATGAGTAAGCTCCTTGATGAATAAATGTGTGAAAGGTAAAAAATGAAGGATGTAATGACTGACAGACTGACTGACATTTGCCAAAAGATTAAGTCCTCTTCTCTTAGCTTTTGGGTTGTTATAATATTCAAATATGTTGAATATGATAGTTGAATATGATAACGACGTTTAAGTCAGGCGCTCTAATGTTAGGAACACACAGAGGTGTGTATTTGTACACGTAAAAACGGAAGAGTGTATCCAGTCTGGGCCGAAACACATTGCTTACCGCGGTGGAGGGGCGGGGCCATAGCCAACAATTTATGTGTACAAATACATACAAACATAATACATAAAAACATAAAATAAATGACAAAAAAAATATTTGATGTAAAATCTTAGTAAAGTCTTAGTAAAATATTGTTCTGAACTTATTAGGCTTCAACCTAGTCCAAAACTATAATTTAGAATATATTTCGTATCATATTTGATAATTATTTAAGTCAATTCTACATTAGGAATACTAAGAAAAATAGTTAAGGGTTAAACTTAGTATACCCTTTATGAATAACCCTATATAACTTACGTAGTAGGAATCTTGTAGCTTTAGAGTAAGTCAATCCGTTAGGAAATCTATTCAGGTAACTCGGATGCTCATACTTATTCGTAACTTAGGTTCTATGATCACAACGCAAGGTTTTCCCACTAGACAATCACTCGGCCAAAACAGTGGATTAACGTTAGCAATCGGAAAATTTAGGTATAGCTAGTAATACATAATTTGCATATAGGTAGATAGGATAGATATAAATAGTTAAGTAGATATGTTTTTAATAATAGGGTAGGGGTTTTTACACTGGTATTTGGCTGATCCGTCCCAAAAGTGCGAACAGTACTCCTTGCACGACCGTCTGCATACTCTTTCCCTTTTCCTTTCTGAATTTTGTCCTTGTCTCGTACATTAAGATCAACTTGAATACTTTCCAGCCTATCAAGTGACGGAATTTTGTCTCTGTCATGCTTTCCAAAAAAAATAAGAAAAATTCTGATAGTGTTTTGCCTATGAGCTTTTTGTATGTATTTTATGTTTTTGATATTCATAAGTGTACACTGTACATTGATGTACCCATATTTAAATAAATTATGTTGAATCAGAATTTAGTAGGTATTACAATTCGGTTTCCTTTGAGTACAATATTTTCGTAAAAATATAATTCATATTCGAATAATTAGAAATTATTTAGTTTCGCCTTTGACTGATTCATACCATTCTATTTCATAGATTCCTTTCTTAAACTCGTTGATTTCTCTGTCACTTCCTGAAATTAAAATTTAATGGAGGTATTCATATGAACTGCCGGTTTCCAAACCAATTCCAATTTAATGGAGACATTCATATGAACTTCAGACTATTTCCAGTTTAGTGGGGGTTTTGTCAACCAATTCCAACTTAATGGAGGCATTCATAATATGAACTGCCGGTTTCGAAACCAATTCCAATTTAATGGAGACATTCATATGAACTGCCAGACAATTTCCAATTTAATGGGGGTTTTGTCAACCAATTCCAACTTAATGGAGGTGTTCATTTGAACAACCCGACAATTTCCAGTTTAGTGGGGGTTTTGTCAACCAATTCCAACTTAATGGAGGTGTTCATTTGAACAACCCGACAATTTCCAGTTTAGTGGGGGTTTTGTCAACCAATTCCAACTTAATGGAGGTGTTCATTTGAACAACCCGACAAGTTCCAGCGGTCCTTCAATCTTCAAGCGGTCGCGTGGTCATTTGTAACTGAAACCTAAAAAGACCTATGTGAAATATCAGGGATTTTAAACATCCAATTAGTATTAGTTCATTATCTTTGTGTTAGGACACAGTTTGTCGAAAAAACGTGACAAAACTCATTTAAAAATCAAATCAGTGTTACTCCTATTTTCTTTGGATTGGAAAATGATTTGGCAAAAAATATTGGATTTAAATAGTACTAGCTGCCTTTCAAGGTTGTACCCGCTATCCTAAAGGATTGCTATTTGTTTTCCCCGGAATAACCCAAAAGATAAACTATTTGTTTAGTAAATTACATCCAAATCAGTTCAGCCCATTTGGCGTGAGTGAGTAACAACATTAAAACATGCAAACTTTTGTGTTTAAAATATTAATAGAAAGTAGAATAACACGTCTTGCTTGATTTCATAGTAAGTAGATAGTTTCCTTTAGAACAAGACTGTAGTCTAAAACTTTAAACTTTGGGCATTGAGCTTAGATTCAGTATTTTCAGCTTATTGTTGTATTTGCGAAATGTCCTAATTAGGTAATAATCTACCTGTCATTTCCATAAAAAAAAATATTATTTTAAGCTTAATTCGGTAAAATTTGTCAATTAACATAAAAAAAAACTGGCTTTGAGAGTCGCGCATAACTTTTTCAACGACAGGCGCGTGCGACGTCTTTTCGACGCCTGCGCTGCTGCTGAAACAAATGTGATTTATACGTTCCGGGAGGTACGGGCAGGGAAGGTGAACTGTCTATTTCGTTCACAGTGAAACAATGAAAAACTACTAGGAAAGGAGCATACATACGACCAATAATATTTATATTATAAAAAAAATATGTCGAGTGTGTTCTATTACACTCCAAAGTATAATAATTATATATTTTTTTCCTTTAGGACTAGAAAAATAACAGATTAAACAGATGGATTGCTACTTTGTAAAAAAAAGAGCAATATGGCACGGTTAGATGGCACGGATAGAAAACACGGTTGAAAATAATAGTTAACCCTTAATTTGTTTTTGTAACCTCTCGGCTACAGCTATTTTAGACAAACCTACAGGTCACGGTAACAATTTTTTTTTCGAAATCGATTGATTCAGTTGTTAGGATGAGTTAAGTACAACACTAGAAAAAATAATCGACTAAATTTTTCTATCCTTACCCATCACTATTTCCGTCATTCAACTGCCATGTCGCGCAGAGTGAGCACAGCAGCCGTAAGTTTTCTGAATTCATTTGTTTTTTATGCTAAAAGTGCTTGTGTTTTGGTGTAATAAAACTAATACTGAAGTAAACTAACGTTATCAATAAAAATCTTACTGAAATATATGCTTACTAAGCCATTACAAGTTTCCTAACCTCAATGTGGTAAAAAAGCAACATTGCCAAAGAGCGGTAAAAGTAGTTCATTTTGTGTTTGTTGTAAAAAAGCAACATCACCAAAGACCCGTCAATGTAATGCATTTTGTTGTTGTTGTAAAAAAGTAACATTGCCAAAAGTCTTTACAATTAGTAATTTGAAAGTTTTAACCGTAAAGTGGCAATGGTAAATCAACTAATTCTTTTTTATGGAGATGATGTTTGTGGCTAATGCATTAATTAATTATTTTTTTTTATTTTTGCTTGGATGTGGTTTTTGGTTGCATGTGGTGTTTTTTTTTTTGGTTCGTAGGTGCTTCAGCGGGCTAGAACTAACCGCATATTAGCTTTAGTTCCGGTTGCTAATGCGCGATCTGACGATAGTGATGGCTCAGACAATGAGGATGATTTAACACCACATAATCGCTTAGACCAAGATGAATATTCGAGCTCTCCAGCACCTTCACTTAACTCATCCCTCGAACGTATGAACCTGCTTGGAAGTGGAACTGAATACGACACTGATCAGACACATTATTCCGAATCAGACCACGACGTCCAATTATCCCCTATTGTGCGTACTGTATTTCCTTCTGCAAACGAAGTTAACTACGAATCCATACCGTCTTTATCGGCACTGCTTTCACCAGCAGTTCAATCACCACACTCTGTGCACGCCACTCTAACCGCATCTCCGACCGCATCTCAATGTTCACAAAAAAAAAATAGTAACTCGATCCACAAGATCCAAACCCATCTCCCGACCACGTCTGCTTCCAAAGAGAACTAAACGTATAGCCGTTAACTTCCATTGGAAAAAGTCACATTTCATGCACAGTGCTTCCATCGAGCCGATTCTGTTTTCTGATCCACCCGCTGAGGAGATGACACCACGCGAATACTTCAAACTGTTCTTCTCTGATGAGATAACTTGTGATATTGTTGAACAGACAAATATATATTCTGTTGCAAAACTGGGGCGATCCATAAATGTAACGAAGAAAGATATCGAGAACTTCGTTGCTATTCACATTTTGATGGGAATAGTGAAAATGCCTAGTTATTTAGATTACTGGAGTTCTCAGTTTAGATATGCCCAAGTCGCAGAAATAATGCCGTTGAAGATGTACCAGCAAATCCGAAGGTTTATTCATTTCGTAGACAACACTGAAGTAAGCACTGACAGGTTTCATAAGGTTCGGCCAGTAATCGAGAAGATCCGATTGAATTGCTTGCACGCTGCGGAGGAGGAACAGAAATTCAGTATTGACGAAATGACTCTTCCATATAAAGGGAAGAAAGCTGGAAACCGTCGCCAGTATAACGCTAGGAAACCAAAGAAATGGGGCTTTAAAGCATTTGTCCGATCTGGTATTTCTGGTTACATTTATGATTTTCTTTTATATGGAGGAGAAGATACTTTTCGCAGCGTCCAATTTACTGAGGAAGAAGAAACGTTAGGGTTTGGAGGAAAAGTCGTAGTGGCTCTATGTAAATCTATCAAAAATAAACCGTGCTTCGTCTATTTTGACAATTATTACACGTCTCTGGAATTGGTGATATATTTGCGAAATCAGCTGGGCATATTTAGCCTCGGAACTATCAGAGCCAACCGCTTGCGTGGATGTGAAACTTTGCTGAAATCCGATAAGGAGCTCAGAAAGAAAGGTCGGGGTACATTTTCCCAAATTGTTTGTAACAAAACCAAAGTAGCTGTCGTGAAATGGCATGACAACAAGGCTGTCACTTTGGTAAGCTCCTTTGCCGATGCATATCCTGTCAGCAAAATAAAGCGCTTTTCCAAAGAGAAAAAATCAAAAACTGATGTGACATGCCCACAGGTTGTAAAATACTACAACGCGCATATGGGAGGAGTGGACTTATCGGACATGCTCATTGCGCTTTACAGGACCCATATAAAACCAGGCGGTGGTATATGGGCGTTTTTGCTCAGGTTCTCGATATCTGTATCAATAACTCTTGGTTATTGTACCGCCGGCATTGTACCCAAAAAAATGTAAAAAATATCCTGAGTCTGAAGAAGTTTCGGTGTCAGATTTTCCTGTCGCTGTCATCAAAAACAATTGTAGAAAAGAGAGACATACCCGGTCCAAGTAATGTGATAAAAAAATCAGCAGTGCCTCGACCAATTGATGACGTTAGGTATGACGGAATGGGCCATCTGCCTCACATTGTAGAGAAAGGTCGTTGTCGTTTATGTAGGGCGGGATATTCAACGATGGCATGCATAAAGTGCAATACCCGTTTATGTTTGACTAGAAACCGCAACTGCTTTTAATTTATGATTTTCATATGAAAAAATAAAAACTTACCTCATTATTATTATTTTATTTCTATCCCCATAATTTGGCAACGTTGTAAGAAAGCAACATAGGTTTTTCGCGAAATGGCGTGTTTTTCAATTTATTTTTTATTTTTTCTGGCTTCTATGTGTTCCTATTGTTCGACCCAGGTAGGTTTTTGAACAAAAATATAATTTTAATCTTCTTGCCAAATTAAGGGTTAAAAAAAAACTAAAAAAACACGCTTTTTATAAAAAACCGAACTAAAAAAATAGAAAATAAAATTTTATAAAATTAAGAATAGGGTTGAAAATTTCAATAAATATAAATTAATAATAGTGTAAATAAATAAATATATGTATTTTATTTTTAAAAAGCGTGGGGTGCATGGGTCAATAGATATACATATTATATATTTTGTAGATACATTTTGTATTGACAGACATGAGTAGAGTGATTAGCATTTTGATAATATCTTAGAAAGCACCCCACGCTTTTTAAAAAATAAAATACATATATTTATTTATTTACACTATTATTAATTTATATTTATTGAAATTTTCAACCCTATTCTTAATTTTATAAAATTTTATTTTCTATTTTTTTTGTTCGGTTTTTTATAAAAAGCGTGTTTTTTTAGTTTTTTTTTAACTATTATTTATTTATCGCTTTTTAGTTCGATTTGCTAACTATTAACCATCCTTAATATGTACAAATGTGTTGGTGTTATCCGATTTTGGCCGTCTGCTCAAGCAAATTAAAAATAAAATTGATGCCTAACAAAAAATATTGAGCAAAAAGATTTGTAGCCGCGTGGTTTCGATCCTCAGACCTCATAAAATAAAATTGATGCGTAACAAAAAATATTGAGCAAAAAGATTTCTAGCGCGTGGTTTCGATCCAGGGACCTCTGGGTTATGAGCCTAGCACGCTTCCACTGCGCCACTCTGTTCTCTGACACGAATGACGAAATTACCATTTGTAAGTTAAACGGTATTAAAAGTTAAAGAAACTTTATAGAAAAAGCGTGTTAAAAAAATTAATAGTTAAAAAAACTAAAAAACACGATTTGTTTAGTGTATTGTCATCGGTCCTCGATATATCTACAAAGTTTGAAAGAAATCTGACCGTTTAAAGTGGGTCAAAAACGCGCTCAAAGGAGTCGGTTACATACAAACAAACATACAAACATACAAACATACAAACATACAAACATACAGGTGAAGCTAATAAAAGCGTGTTAAAAAGAGAGACACACATTTCATTTTTTGTCCCCGTTGCTGTAACCGTGCCAAGGTGCGCAAACCACAGATTAGGAATAATAGTTACAACGTGAGTCTTCTACGATTTAGTGCTGCCAGGTTGTGAATTATGTTTGCCCAGGATTGCATCCAATAAATATTTATTGGACTATTTCAGATTTCCTCCTCACCCACAACTAAGACTAGGTACAATATTTTCGCGATTGCAAGGTTGGCCTTTTAATAAAAGCTGTTCATAATTATGAGTAGATTAGTATACTAGTACTCATTTTCCTACTATGAGCCATTTGCAGCTTAGCATCCTTTCCTTATAACCTTGTATGTATAATAATGTTTTATTTTGTGAAGTATAAAAATTTGGAAAATTTTATGAAATTTTCCCCTAAAATGGGGAAGCATTTCTATCCTGGTATCATTTAAAGAATATAGCTGTTGCATGTGCGGTTACACTATGGCTCCATCTTTAAGTAATATATCTATGGGAAAAATATTTCTCGGACACGGTCCGGAAAATAATTTATCTGTACTTATTTGGTTCAAACAAAATCAGTCGCGTAAAACAGTACATACATTATTGTGCTGTGCATTATTTGCCGTACGTTATCGGGGCTGTTATTATTTGTCACTATTTCTATTATGGCGGCAAAATATTCGAAAAATCTATGACAAAAACCTGGCATATCAACCAATTTGTTTGAGAAAAATATTTTTCACCAAAGTCATAAGTAGGTAGTCATTGAACTTAATAATTTTGAACAACAGCTTTTGCATTGTCCATTAATGGCATTAACCTACATCTACGCTCACAAGTCATCTACGACAATGTTTGCATGCTTTATCATTTTATTATTCGACTACACTGCTATTTTTTCGTATTATTTTAAATGTGTTACCTTTTTTCCTCGTCGCCACTGATCTCTCCAGATGGAGCGCTGCCTCGAGGCCGGCTGCCTCGAGCACGTGGCGCGCCTCCTGCAGCGCAGCGAGCCCGCGCTGCTGCAGGGAGCCGCCCGGGCGGCGGGACACATCTTCACTAGCACGAGCTCCCAGATAGAGCAGACACTGGAGGAGGACATTCTCATTTCGCTTCAAAAACAGTTTATCTTTGGAGAGTTTGAGTAAGTCACGATATAATTGTTTTCGAACCATTCTAGCACGAGTTGAAGTTGAAGGCGAGGGCGGATATCTAAGTAAGCTTCGCAGGACATTTTTGCACTTTCAATATTGAGAAACATTACTGCGAAAGAAATATCAAAAAATGCTTATTACGGCCACGTTTACCCTCACTTAACGTATGGAATATTTTTTTGGGGTAATTCAGTTGATGTCATTCGTACGTTTAAATTGCAAAAGAGATGTTGCAAAAGAAATGCTGATGTTTATACAAGCTTCGAAGAACTGACTCAGTAAGAAACGTGTTTAAAGAAAATGAACTGCTAACACTAACTGGTATCTAACTGGTATAATGAGATTCTTGGAGAAGGAATAGACATTGACATATTTGCGCCTAAATTCTTGTCTTACATTTGAACTGTAAAGGATATTTATTATCCAAAGCACATCAGCTCAGACTCTACCTCCGGCACGAGTCTGGCTGTCCCAAACACTACCCTTGATTGATGAGGTTGGGGAGGGCGTGCACCTACGGTCGAGCCCATGGGTACGTTCGTGGGTGTGCGTTTTCTTCATACCTGCCACTTATATATACATATATATATATTTTATATACTTTCTCACAAATTAGTAGATATTAATAACGTAGATAACCTCAACGTCGCTAGTAGTACTATTGTTTTTCTGACTACACATTAGTTGAATTGCAATCTAGATTGTGACTATGTACTATACTTGTTTATATTTTAATAATTGTAATTTGTTTTGTGTGCAAATAAAATAAAATAAAAATAAAATCTTTATATTAGAAAATTAAATTGAGTTAGCATCGAAACAAATTCTTTCTCCGTACTATCTTTACCACGCCATTTCACCCCCATCAGGGTTAATGTTCCAAAAATGGTGAAATAGGTGTCCATTATTTTCTTAAGTTTAGTATGTATATTTGTAAAGTTTCAAAACCGTGGCATTAAAAAACAATGCTTCTCCAAACTAACTTAGCATCCTATTTCACCCTCTTAGGGTTTGAATTTCAAAAAATCCTTTCTTAGTATACGTTTATTTATACGAGACAAACACACCCTCCAAATTTCTACGACCAGCGGTTTAGGCTGTGCGTTGTCTGCCAATGAGTCAGGACAATTCTCTCTCAGTACTATATTTACCACGCCATTTCACCCCCATAGAGTTTGATATTCCAAAAATGGTGAAATAGGTGTCCATTATTTTCTTAAGCTAAGTACATTTGCAAAGTTAAATAATCGTAGCATTGGGAAAAAATATTATGTTAAACACTCCGTTTCACCCCATTAGGGGTTGATTTTCAAAAAACAAAAAATTACAAGTGTCTATTATTTTCTTTAACTTTGTATATTTGCAAAGTTTCATAACCACAGCATCAAAAAAAATCTTCATACAAACTTTAATACCCTGTTTCACCCCTTTAAGGGTTGATTTTTCAAAAATAATCAAGTATGTGTCTAATATTTTCTTAATTTTAGTATATTAGCAAAGTTTTAAAATCGTAGCATTAAGAAAATTATTTTTTTCATACAAACTTAAACACCCCTTTCCACCCCTTTAGGGGTTGAATTGGGCAAATCCCTTTCTTAGTGTGCGTCCGCTTTTTAGTATAAAACTTTTGTCCAAATTTGACGTTTGTAGCTTGAGCGGTTTAGGCTGTGCGTTGATCTGTTGATGTTGATGCGTTGATTCAACACTCTGTTAAACTTTTTAAACTTTGTGCAGAACTTTTTGAGTTTTTGAAGCGTACACAAACAAACATAAATTTTTTATACATGTATGTATATAGATATATTGATTGATTGATGATAGGTATAGGAAATTATCTCAGCTTATTATTTTAGGTTATTTACTACAAGTACTATTTTGTTTGTTTGCTTACTTAGCTTATTATTGTTTAAAAAATGTTTAATTTATTTTTTGGTTAGTTTTTGGTTCTAAAAAATTGCCCATTGTTTATAACAGATACCACATTGTATGTCCGCTAGGATAGACTGTTGAGACTTTACCTATAGGTACTAATTTATTCCACCATTGTACACAGTTCTATGCAATAAATTTTTACTTCACTTTTACTTTACTAGGAGATATTCTTTGATATATGATTCTCTTAATAAGTATACTAAACAGTAAATTTTGTGTTAAATTTAAATAATGTTTAAGGTTTACAAAATGTTTTAAATTCATACGTGATCTGTTCACTATTAGATCACTAAACGACGTCAATGCAAAGGATTTTCATATTATAGGCCCAAGTTTGAAGGCTTTTTAAGACAGATCTAAATTTTCTAAAACTATTGGCATCCTTGTCTAATGGCTTGCAATGATAAAGACAGATATATTTTTAGTTAGTTTAGATCTGTCTTAAAATGCCTTCAAACTTGGGCCTAATAACGGTACAGACACATTTAGTAAAGAAGGAGCCAGTCAGACTCGGACCAAACGACTGACTGTGGGGCGGTGGTCCGGAACACTAAGTATAAAGATTGAGACGCACTATTATTTGTGCACAGATGTCAAGTTTCAGCAGCGAAGGCGATCGCTAATGTCTGCGCACGTGCAGCTGCAGCCGAGCGCGCGCGAGTCGCGTCGAGCGGCGTGCTGCAGGGCTGCAGCGCGGCGCTCGGCAGGACGGCGGCGGCGGAGGCAGGCGGGCGGGCCGAGCTGGCAGTGGTGGGTGCATTTCATTTAGACATAGCTTTGACTGGAGGTACGGCCACGATCGCCAACTCATTATGTGTCTAATATCAACATGTTCGCTATATGTTAAATGTTGTTTAAGTAATTCGTTAAGTAACTATGTAAACAGTGTTTTCATAGTAAACTGACTTAGTTTTACATGAAATCTCACATGAAAATTTTTGTGCTTGACCTTGACTTGACCTTAAAGTTTACATTATATGTTTTAGATAGAATTAAGTGATTTAGACACGCGGTAGCGTGTCAAGCCAAGTTTAAGTGACAGTAGGTACTGGCGAGCAGCACCGTGTGTTATTACACAAACCATTTGGAGCCAGTTTTGACCTCCTCATAAATCAAAAACTATTTCACATAAACGTGTCAAATTTGGCTCATATATTATGACTTGCGAGATACATATGTGCTCCAAATTTCATAAACACATCTCAAACGGTTATTTAGATATTAACGTCCAAAAATCGTAATTTTTATCATTGACCTAACTATAGACCAAAACTCTAACCATGTTCCAGATGACTTAGAAAGTTCAAATTTGGCATACAGATAGGTACCTAAATATTAAGTGAATACAAAGGACTAAATCAGAAACTGGTAAATTTGTATCATCTTAATCTATAATTATAAATTACGTGTCACGTTGTTTGTCCGCTATAGACTCCTAAACTACTTAACAGATAGGATAGCTCACATCTCAATTTATATTGTCTACCCGTGCGAAGCCGGGACGGGCCGCTAGTTTTATTATAATTTTGGAACACTTAACTTATACTTAGTGCCTCAGCAATCAGCAATCAAAACTTATAACAGCCGGTCTTTATGTGGATTTTAAGGTCTTCACGTGATTAAAATATAACGAGTTGAATACCATCCTTATTTTTTTTTTAAATCCAAATATATTATTTCCGTTTTAGTACTTATAACTAAGAGTATAGTCGACTTTCGTATTGATTACGTTATAACTGGGATTTAGTATTAATGCATAAACAGGAAGCGTATTAAAAAGGTAGCAGATAATGAATGGGCAATGCGCACTATTATCTCTAACATTCAAGAGAGTGTAGACAACATAAAAAAGAAAACCACGCAGCGGAAACGCAAGAAAAACATTAAATCTCTATACCTGCCTAGTTTTCTTTAAGTACAAAAAGTAATGATATCCCACCAAAAACATAAATGTAAAAAAGGAGAGCCAAGTTCAATACAAAAACTATGCTTGGCTGTGGGCTTCGCCGCAAAAAGAATGGAGATCTAAATGAGTGCCAAGTTTGATGGTCAGTCCTGAAATTTATTTATTATCATTTTTCTTATATCTTCTTCTTATTCTAAGGTTTGACTTGGCTAGTTTTCATATACGAATTATATAGGGTTATTCATAAAGCCGAAAGGGGCTCATAGTACTCATCATTATGAACAACTTTTACTATGGGACCAACCCGAAATTCGCGAAAAAAAATCAGCTGTTCCGTAGAAATATATTAAAAAAAAGAAAAATAAATATATAATAAAAAAAATAAATAAAATGTAATGGAACAGCTGATATTTTTTTCGCGAATTCTGGGTTGGTCCCATAGTAAAAGTTGTTCATAATGATGAGTACTATGAGCCCCTTTCGGCTTAGCATACCCTTTATGAATAACCCTGTATATAAATTGTAAGGGACTTCAGGTTTCAGGTTTCAGAATTAAAATCCCTCTTCACATGTAGCAATTTATTTAAAGGTTCAGATGTTCACAGGTCGGAGGTCGGCGCACGAATGAATTCAAAATGGCGTCGACCCTCCTTAAATACCTTCCTATATTTATATAAAAATAAAGTGAGAGCGAGAAGACTCTTCTATCTCGCTCTATCCTACGCTAATATGGTACATGGTCCGAGAGCAGTAAAAATGAAGACAATCAATTATCGTTAGGCTTCTTGTCCGTAACAGCCTCCCCTCGGCGTAGTTCATCGCAGCCATCATCCAAAGGGAGGACAATAAGCCTCCTCACAGGTCGCCGGAAGATTCCACCCCGCGTCCGCACATCTGCGCTTCGTACCACGCCGTCCGGTCCTTCATGTGTCTTCTCCACTTCGCCTCTCGGCCATACACCGCGCGGTAGCAATCTGTCCGCGATAATGACTACGTCGCCGTTCCTAACGTTCCGCGCAGGCCGTCTGACAGTGAGCACCTCGACCTCCTCTACGCTTTCAGTTTCCTCTTTCGGCCATTGGTTCTCCGGAGCTCTCAGGAAGGACGGGCCTACGAACCAGCGATCCGTGCTTTTCAGCTGAGTGTTGCCTGCGCGCGTCGCATCGTCGGCGACGTTGTATGCGGTTGGCGTCCATCTCCACTCGTTGACCGCTGTTAGCTCTGCGATCTCGCCGAGGCGGTGCGCGACGTACGGCGTGTAGCGCGTTGAGTCGTTTCGTATCCAATGAAGCGCCGTTTTCGAGTCGCTCCAGTACACGACGCGCCCTGTATATTGGTGTTCTCGTTTTATTTCCGCCGCTAGCCTCGCGCCGATCAAGTTGGCTTGTAGTTCCATGCGCGGTATACTCTGCGGTTTCATTGGCGCCACTTTCGCTTTTCCTGCGATTAGAGTGAGGTGAACGCTTCCGTCGTTGTGCGAATATCTCCAATATGCCGCCGTCGCGTAAGCCTGCTCGCTGGCGTCGCAGAATACATGTAGCTGCCGTTCTTCAGTAGGCCTCGGGCTATAACAGCGCGGAAGTCGTAGTTTTTCGATATAATCCAAGTCGCGAATCCATTCAGCAAAGCTTGCCGCCTCCTCCGGCGGTAGCGGGTCGTCCCATGACATTGCGTGACGCCACAAGCTCTGCAGTATCACTTTGGCCGAGATGACGTAGGGCGATATCTGGCCTGAGGGATCAAAGACGGACATAACGGCTCCCAGCGCTTCCCTTTTCGTAGGCGTGCGTACGCCTGACTTCACTTCTTTCGGTATTCTCGGCATATCCGTATTAAACGCCAGCTCATCCGTGACAGCGATCCATTTCAGTCCCAAAGTTTTTCCGTACTCGTTCCCGCTCGCACCGAGTTCCTTAGGAGTAGTAGCGCGGTTGGCGTCATCCACTCCCCTCAGTAGTTGAGGCCGGTTTGAACTCCATCCTGCGAGCTCGAATCCTGCTTTCTTATGTACCTCGGTGACCTCTTGCATCGTCCTAGCCGCAGTGTCCTCGTCGTCGAAGCTCTGCACCCAGTCGTCCATATAGTGGCTGGTGGTTATCGGGGCATAGGCTAGCGGGTGAGTGTGCCGGTGCTCTTCCGCATTTCTGTTGCGCACGCTGTGTGCCAGGAACGGCGAACTTCTGGCGCCGAAGATCATTGACGTCATCTCGTACACGTCGGGTGGTCGCACTCGCTCTGCGTCGCGCCATAAGAAATGCTGCACGGCTCGGTCTTCTTTTCTTATCTTTATTCTCAGGAACATTTCACGGATGTCGGCTGTTATCGCAACCGGTCGCTCTCGGAAGCGATAAAGTATGCCGTTCAAGTTGCTCAGTAAGTCCGGGCCGTCCAGTAGCTCATCGTTCATGCACACTCCGTTTGCTTGTGCCGCTGAGTCAAAAACTAGACGGATCTTCCCCGGCTTGTTCGGGTTGGTGACCGCAAAATGCGGTAGGTACCACATCTTGGTATCTTCTCTGTGGTCCGTGTTACATTTAATTGCGTATCCTTTCTCAATTAACTTATTTATTTCCTTTGTATACGACTCCTTGAACTCGGGTGATCTATCCATTTTTCTTTCGATCGCCTTCAAACGCCGGATCGACATGTCGTAGCTCGGTGGTAGGCGTACATCGTCGGTTCTCCATGGTAAGCCCACCTCGTAGCGTCCTTCCGTCCTTGTCGCTGTTTGGTTAAATATTTTAACCGCTCGTTCATTGGCAGCGACCGGCTTGGGCTTGTTGGAGATTCCGATAGAGTCTAACTCGAAATGAGCCTTCACTAGCTGATGCAGCTCGCCGTCTCGTTCCTGCGCCGTCCTGATGTGTAGTGCACGTTCTTCGCGTGCCACGAGAGTGCTCCGTGGCGTGCATCCGTGCAGCACCCACCCAATCTCGGTGCGGGATGCTGCCGGCTGCGTTTTCCTTCCCGTGAGCAACTCCCGTGACACTATTAAGTGCCAGTTGTCTGCGCCGATCAGGACGCGCGGCGTGGCGTTGGAGTAACATACATCTTCAGCGAGCAGGCTCTGCAGGTGAGGTTGGTCGAGCTGCTCCCGTGGTACCGACTGACTTCCTAGCTTCAAATGTTGCACCGTGCGTGCTCGGATAGCGTGGTAGTCCCTCTGTCGTTTTCCCTTAATCTCGATGTCCACCGCTCTGCTGCTCGCCTCTCTTTGGCTCGACGTCACCCCATGTATATTGAGCGGTCGTGCGGGTCCCCGGGCTCCTATTTGGTCCGCTAACTCCTGGTCGATCAGGCTGATGGTCGATCCTTCATCCATTAGTCCAAAAGTTTCCACCTCACCCGCGGGCCCTTTTATGACGACCGGGCATATTTTCAGCAGGACACCCCGATCCGCTCGTACATGCGTGGAGGCCGTGATGGCCGAGTCCTCACTCGGGGGAGGGTTCTCCTCCCCTCGTTTTCTCGGTAAGTGTAGCAGCGCGTGATGCGACATTCTGCACTCGTCCACTCCGCATTTCTTGGCTTTACACGAGAATTTCCGATGCTTGTTGTTCACACATAAAAAGCAAATCTTTGCTTCCTTCACCCAGCGCCACCGGTCCTCCGTGGACATTTCCTTGAGTTTTCCGCACTGCGTCGTGACGTGCTCCTCTCCGCAGCAATAACACGTACCCTTTCCTGGCGTGTCGTTTGTGGCGTAGACGCTCGCTCGTGCCGGTCGGTATCGCTGCGCAGGAGCGCCCGTTGGTCTCGACGGGGCGGACGGCGTGGTGGCGGTGTAGCAGTGTCGAACTGCTCGGTCGGCCTCCCTCATGAAGAAATGCGACAGCGTTTCTATCTCAGCCTTTCCCCTCGACGACGCGTGCTCCTCAGCGTAATCGCACCATCGCGCTCTCAGGTGTTCGCTCATTTTCTCAGTGATGCTCCTCATTAGCATCGGGTTCTGGAGGTAGCCCTTTTCGTCGAGGCACGCTATCACTGTCACTATGTTTTGTAACTTGATCGCAAAGTTGTTGAGTTCGGCCGCCGTTGTTCCTATACGCGGCAGTCTTCTCAGTTCGTCGAATGCTTGGTCGATGATGATCTCTGGTCGTTGCGGTGTATAGTAGCGCGACGACGCATTGACGCGCTTCTCCTTTTAGGCACGCGCGTAACCTGGCGAGGTTTTCGGTCGGCGGGATCCCGTAGATGGCGCTGGCCTCTCTAACTGCGACCTTAAACGGCAGCCATTCTCCTGGGGCTCTGCTAAACGTCGGCAGGTCCGGCGGTTTTCGGTAGCGGTTACCTCGTGACATTTTCTCCAGTGCGTCAGCTAGTCGGTCGATGCCACGCTCACGCGGCGCTGCACGCTGCGGTGACGTAGCTCGGCGTGGCGACGCCGCCCGTCGTGGCGATAACTCGCGATGCGGCGATGTCGCGCGGCGCGGCGACGCGCGTCTCTGGGCGGCTTGGTTCGGTGCCGTCTGCGCGTTTTCCACCCACTCACTGACACGGCGGTTATTCTCGTACACGTCACTCACGCTACCTTGGTCCGACTCTTCTCTGATCGTGTCGATGTCGGCAGCTAGCTTCTTCTTAATCAAACTGGCTTGTATCTGCAAATCTTTCCTCTGAATTTGCACCAGTCTCTCCTCTGCTTCGATCTCCACGCGGCGGATCCTCGCGCTGATGCTGGTGGCAGAGTGCTGTGACCGGACGGACGGCGCTCGGCCCGGCGGTCTCTCGCTAGTAGTGGCGGGCGCGAGTGGCATCGCGGAGCTCGTAGTCGCGAGTCCCGGCGTGGAGAGCGGATCGTGTGCGAACGCGGCTGCGGTCGTGAACGCAGGCGGATGTGGACGTGGCGGGGCGGTGGACGGCGACGCGGGGTAGTCAACGTATACCCGCATGTCCGCCTCATCGGCGGCGGCTTTGCTTCGCGTCGTCGGCATCTTCGACACTTCACTGTCCTACGTCCCTACCTGCCTAATCTAGTTACCGACACTTAATGCTATCCGTGTTCCAGCGCTCGCCGGCCGGATCTCGCCTGCCCGTCGCACCGTTGGGTGGACCTTCCTTTTTCCAACTCCGGCGCTCGTTCAGCCGGATCTCGCCTGCCCGTCGCACCGTTGGGTGATCTTCTTTTTTCTAACTCGACGACTCGGAGTTGTAGCACCGTTGGGTGATCTTCGAGCACAGCGCTCAGCCTTCGTTTTCACGTTCACTCGTACAGGAAACACGGTCCGGGCAAGTTCAGGGAAGCCCGTCCGTTGATCGCACCGCACACGCGTTCGGGGCGTGCGGCCGCTGTTTCCGATGATCTTCTTCACGTTCACTCGTACAGGAAACACGGTCCGGGCAAGTTCAGGGAAGCCCGTCCGTTGATCGCACCGCACACGCGTTCGGGGCGTGCGGCCGCTGTTTCCGATGATCTTCTTCACGTTCACTCGTACAGGAAACACGGTCCGGGCAAGTTCAGGGAAGCCCGTCCGTTGATCGCACCGCACACGCGTTCGGGGCGTGCGGCCGCTGTTTCCGATGATCTTCTTCACGTTCACTCGTACAGGAAACACGGTCCGGGCTAGTTCAGGGAAGCCCGTCCGTTGATCGCACCACACGCGCGTTCGGGGCGTGCGGCCGCTGTTCCTGACGATCTTCTGCTGCTGGAGTACTGCACGCGTGTTCGGAGCGTGCGGCACTCTTCTTCGGCCCACGAGCGAAAGAGATGGAGAGAGACGCGCTCAGTGGGCTCCTCGTGTTCACTCTTCGATTTTCACAGCTTTCTTGAGACTGCGCCGACTTTTCCTGTTCTTTATCCGGCTCGAAGGACCAGCTTGTAAGGGACTTCAGGTTTCAGGTTTCAGAATTAAAATCCCTCTTCACATGTAGCAATTTATTTAAAGGTTCAGATGTTCACAGGTCGGAGGTCGGCGCACGAATGAATTCAAAATGGCGTCGACCCTCCTTAAATACCTTCCTATATTTATATAAAAATAAAGTGAGAGCGAGAAGACTCTTCTATCTCGCTCTATCCTACGCTAATATGGTACATGGTCCGAGAGCAGTAAAAATGAAGACAATCAATTATCGTTAGGCTTCTTGTCCGTAACATAAATTATAGCCTTCGCAAGTTCTAAACCTGTTACTTGTCGGTTCTTATTTTATTATTTCGAAAATTTGGCATGCTGGTAGAAACTAGCCATCGAACATAATAATTCGTATAAGAGAACTAGCCAAGTCAAACCTTAGGCTACAATATAATATCCTAAGTTATAAGAAAAATGATATTTTATGTTGTAAGTAATAAATACATTTCAGGACAGACCATCAAACTTGGCACTTCATTTAGATCTCCATTCTTTTTGCGGCGAAGCCCACAGCCAAGCATAGTTTTTGTATTGAACTTGGCTCTCCTTTTTTACACGCTTTATAATATTAGCTTCACTTGTATTGTAAACAAAGCGTGTTTTTTAGTTTTTTGAACTACTAATTTTTTTTATTACATTTATGTTTTTGATGGGATAAAAGTTAAATGGAGTAGGTTCAAATAAAAAAAAAATAGAAATATATTTCAGGCTTTGACACCCATAATTACACACAGGCCTACAAATTATTCAGAGTAAATTAAATTAGATACATTAAACAAGAATTCATTGCGTCAACGTTACATTCAATTCAATTCAATTTTTTGTTAAAATGGCTTCTGCGGGGTTGCCACAATTTAGCCAATGTCAAGTGGATAGATTATAATATTATAAACGTGCCCCAGTAAAGTAGTGGAGACTTTACTAGAGGCTTTTCTAAGGAGTTTTGGAAGCAACACGAAATGACACGATTCACTGCATTTTATGATTTGCCCACACTCGTGCACGTCCTCAAGCACTTAATGGTTATTTTCCCCACTTAAAATAAACATTAAAACTCAAAATTACACAAGTTTAGTAAAATAACAAAATGAGGCAACTTGTCTCTTCCACGTTCCCGCCAAAATAAAATACAAATTGAAATTGCAGTTGTGGGTGTTGCTCCCTACCCTAGTTTGACCAGAAATATTTTTGATTTAAATCGTTTTAAAAGTACTTAGTACCTAACATTAGAAAACTCATTTGTCGCGAATGCATATAACATTAGTACGCGTTCAGTATTTTTACATAATAATTAGTTTAGTTGAGTAGCGACGCCTTATTTTCTAAAAGGTACTTCTGGCACTAATGTGTGTAACTGATAGAAACTTACAGAGCAAGTCTGCCGGATCCTCCAACATGTAATGTCCAAGTCGGAGGCGGGTAGAGACGCGGTGCAGGCCGAGCCCGGGCTCACGGCGCGGCTGGTGGCGCTGCTGGGGCACGAGGCGGCCGCAGTGCAGGGAGCGGCGCTGGAGGCTGTAGTGAACATGCTCGGCGGGAAGAACAATTCTCATGTAAGCTAAAACTTTTAATTCGGCTTCTTAGCAAAATGTTCGGTCCAATCTGGCAGAAAGCACGAAACTTGGCATGCTGGTAGCTTTTGTATGTGTAATTAAATCCCGAAGTAGAAACACATCGGGAGACGATTATTTCCCTCCCTCCCCTCCCTTTTTGTGTCCTAAAATATGTTTTTATGAGATTTTCTTAAAAACGGTTCCAGCTACGAGGAAACTGTTCTAGACAAGTATGTTTTTTATAATATTTCCCACAATATTGCTCTTGGATGCATGTTGATAGGACTTATGGTTTTCGAGATATGCTGATATTCATTTCAGACTAGACCAAAAATATTATAATTTCTCTTAAGAGGCCTCGGTCAGCAGTAGATCATTATCACCAGTTTGAAAATGGGTTTCATCAAAGTTTTCAACATCGTTAAATCTGTCAATCACAAGAAACACTTTGAAAGATGACTCCTTGTGTCTCAAATCGGATAAATGATGATGATGGTTCACGAAAACTTGAACCTCTCGTATAGCTCAGAAACAGTAAGAGATAGAGTTGTGCACCAGGCTTTTCAAATGTAGATCAAGTATGTATCTTGTTGGGGAAATGATAAAAAAAGATAGCCGCCATACAAAAAAGTGTGACAGCCATACAAATAAACACTTAAAAAGGAAATGCTCCCATAGCTATGGAACCGCTGTAGATAGATGGAGTGTGCTTGAACAAATATTATATAAGTTTATAAGGAAAATTGAACAAAAATCTAAGATGGCGGATTTTATATTCCCGTCAAATTTCAATAGATCATTCAAATTTTTAAGTGATCCTAGGAGGGTGATATTTTGAATTTAGGGGCTCTTAGGGTCCTGAAATCCGTTCCTGAAATTATTTTTTTGAATCGGCCATTTTTCAAGATGGCTGCCATACACTTGAAATTTTCCAAATGCCAGTTTGTATGGAAACTGACCTAAAAAATTAAAAATCTAAAGATATTTATTATTTGTTCGCGACGGACTACAATAATACGCGTAGCTTAAGAATGCATGATAGATTTAAGAATTAAAACACAATTTTATAAGTTCCTGGACACATTATTTTCAATTTTAAATTGTTTTTTTGTCAGAAATGAGGTTTAAATAAACAATAGTCTTTGTGGTGTTTTGTTTGGGGGGAACCCCCTGAGAGCGAGAAAGTTAACAAATACAGCCCCGTAAAAAACAATAGACGTAGCAAAGGCCATCAGCTTTCGGCAGATTCTTAGTAAGAATACTTCATAGGAATCCTTCATAAAAGGAATTGGCTTCCTTCTATGAAGCCGACTAAGATCGCATGAGGTATAATGGCACAAAGGTTTTAAAGACATTGCCAGTCGGACTCATACATTTCGCCGAATCCCAGCTGCACTTTATTAGCCTCCTAAAGTGAGACCGGGAATAGAACTTGTTAAAAACAATAAGAATGGGATACGTAAGCGAGCAGGCGCGCCGATCGTCCTTTCTCGCTTACTCATAAATGCCGTTAGAGCGGGAACGCTCAGAGCGTGCCCTTCCATTCTTCCCTGCCAATGCCGCGAACGACTGCTATTGGATACTTGCGGGTGACGTAAAATATACCTGCGTCGCGGCCATGGCAGCGCAAGGGCACGGGCACATATACCCTAGCGGAACGCCGAATACGATACACGCCTCTAACAACTCGCTCTCAGTCTCAGGCCCTTCTCGAACAAGCCCAAAAACTGTGTCACATCAAGCCTGTGGTTTTCTTCAATCCCAGCAACGTTCCCTCGATATACGCCGTCTCATGTACTCCACTTAGCCAATTCGCCATCATACAGTCCACTACGCCGAACAAGTGGCCGATTGTGAGGCGGTGGTCCGGAACATTATTTTAGAAACAAATGAACAGATCCTGAAAAATCCTGAATACAACAAATTAACCCGCCTTCAATCATCTTAAAAAAAATTCCAGGTGGTAAAAACATGTTTGTTTCAACAAGTTGCTTCATTTAAAATACGGTCCCATGCGGTAGAAAGCACAAAATTTGGCATGCATGTAGATTTCATATGCATACCGAATTCCCGAAGTAGAAACACCTCGAGAGATGATTGTTTCATTCCTTTTTGTGTCACAAAATATGGTTTTTTGAGATTTCTACGATTAATGATTATTATACTCGTAATAAGTAATTCTATATTCAACCCAAGTGATGCCGCGCAAATATGTGACATGTCCCATGTGCATTGGTTGTATCTGCCGCTCTCCCCAGGCGGAGCGCTGCCTCGCCGCCGGCTGCCTCGAGCACGTGGCGCGCCTCCTGCGGCGCAGCGAGCCCGCGCTGCTGCAGGGAGCCGCCCGGGCGGCGGGACACATCTTCCGTCACAAGACTTCTCAGATAGAGCAGACACTGGAGGAGGACGTTCTCAGTTCACTTCAAAAGATATTGACGCACCAAGAACTGAAGTAAGACACGCTATAATAATAATATCCGCTTACAGTGATGAAATGGTGAAATAGTAGATTGTGTTAACTTGTTTTTAAGAGTTGTTTTTTTTTATTGAACCCTACCAGTCGGTAGGGATAGGTGTTCCTACCAAGCGAATAATGCAGCTGTGCTAAAACGAAAATAATAATTTAATGTAAATAGAAATGAACCATTCAATTCCCCAAGAAAGTGTCGTTGGATGCATCTTAGTTTTAATCAGTTTAATTAAAATTGACCCGTTTGTTGTTGTTTTTCTATCTTGTTTCTTGTAAAATGTTGTTTTTTAATGAATCTGCCAAAGCGAAAACTCGCATGTCGAGGGCCCTGAACTATAATAATATAATGTGCAGAACCCAACATCGCATCTAAGACAGCACAAATCAATACGATACGATACTAAATACGGAACTGACATGATTCGACTAATATGGGATACTATTTGGGATGTACCTAATATGGGACACTTGACTAGACATGAGTAAAGCCTATGATAATGTGCAGTCTCACATCATGTTCTTGTTCTAAGAACTGTAGCGGTTAACATTATCTAGCGTCATGAATAATGTCAGACTGCTAGCTTTTATGATTCCTGAGATAATTGGCTGTGCCTGTGACATACAGACGGACGGACAGACACCGAAGTCTCGCCTTAAAGGTTCTTCCCCGAAAGATGTTCAAATAATTCTAAAAACGTTTTGCCACAGTATATAGGTATAAGGGTGGCTCTGGCTGTATGATAAGCGCCTATATAATAATGGGCCATATTGTATTTGAGAATAAGAAGTCAAATAGTAAAATTAAGTAAATATTATGATTTATTTGCAATCGCTCTATCATTCACGGGCGCGGCGGTTCAACTTTACTACCATAGACAATCCATGGTATAGATTAGTTTTTATTTAATTTACAAATATTATTTTTATGTGTCATTCTACTCCAAAAAGCTGCCGTACAGTCAGGTGCAAAAATTCTAATTTGAAAACTTGTAATAAAACTGTATGTTATCTGTCGATCAATTATGTAAGATGTTATCAGGAGTTTAAATAAAATACATAATAATATACATAATTATATTACCTATGGTAGTTGATAAGCATTTGGCACAGGACCGGAAAAGATGGCGCGCTGAAAAGGAGACCTATACCTACTCAGCAGTGGGGGAAAAAAGATTGATGATGATGATGACTTGATTAGCAATATCTTTTAGAAATGATGAATAAAAAATATAATTACGAGCTTACTTTTTATAATAACAAATTAAGTATATATTTATGGATTTACAAAATCAGTCATAAAAAACAGTCTTAACATCTATTTAAGAATAAAAAAAAATAAAAATAAAAATAGCACGGTCACTCAAAGAACCGTTGCCGAGAGAGGTCCTAATACAAGAATAAAAAAAATAAATAATCTCGTGTAAAAAAAAAACTAATAAAAAAATTACTCATAAAACAAACCATGGGCAAACGTGACGTTTAACATCAGGCGAACGATTTGCTCGTCTCGTCACTCAATTACATTAAAAAAAAAAACCATAATCATATAAAAACGTAAGTAGGTAGGTACCTATAACAATAAAAATCATAAGTAGGTACTAGAGCAGTAAATAATTGTAAAAAGTTCCAAATTGGAACTTTATAATAACGTAAAATCCAAACGTAAAATTCGAATTACGAACTTTAAAACGAATCTATAATGACACACTTTACTTTACAAACACAATACTAAAATTGAAAAATAGTAGTTTCTGAATCTGTTGCATCATGACAGGTATTAAAACACGAGTATGCGTTCAAAAACCGAGCCGGAGCCGAGGACTTTAATAGTATCACACGAGTGACACGAGTCTAGTTTAATTTCCCGCCAGATATTGCCCTGCATTGATCACTCTGATTACTGTAACAGCTAATTTAAAAAGCAAAACTAGGTAATGTATTTTCCAATACGTCGCGTCGTTGTCAATATTGTCGAAAATTCTAAAAACTGCAACTGCGTGCATTCTTTTGTTTCTTCCATGTTACTAGTAAATGTGTGTTTGCTTTGTAACTCAGCATATTGTAATTACAGAGCTAATACTTACGTAACCGACTGTACCTCTCAACATCTCATGGAGTAAAATGAAACCTGTTACGATTAAAATGAAATTTCTATTGTTGTCGCTGGAGCAGTTTGAAAGTAGATCTCGGAGTACGTTGAGAATTGCCTAAGACGTTCCGGACCCACGGTACCACCGCCCGTACACCTAGTGGTACGGTGGGTATTTTTTCCTAAGATAGATAGATAGATAGATAAACTCTTTATTGTTCACACCATAAATTACAAACAAAAAGATAGCCGTGGAGTAAAATGAAACCTAGAAACAGTATTTTAAAATAAATTAATTTTTAATAACAATTCTGTGGAGCATTTTGTGAATTAATGTTTGAGATTCTAGTCTTTTTGAAACAAAAGAATGGAGTACTCAGGGAATAAGCCTAAAAAAATAGTTTCATAAAAGGCACTTACGTTTATATTAATATACTTTCCTAATTAGTCCACGGTTTACACCACTATCATTGAATCGTGTTTTGCAATAGGACTGATTAAGTTTCACTATTATTTATATTATACAGGTGTCAAGAGTCAGCAGCGGAGGCGATCGACATTCTCTGCAACAATCTCAGCGACGCTGCGTCAGCAGCTGCAGCTCAGCGCGCGCGAGTGTTGTCGAGCGGCGTGCTGCAGCGCTGCAGCGCGGCGCTCGACAGCGCAGCGGCGGCGGGGGCGGGGGCAGGCGGGCGGGGCGAGGTAGTACTGTAATATTGTGTTAGGTTTCACAATCCAGAAACTGAAACCACAACAGAAACTTTAATAAAATCTTGTACGTCGGCACCAGTATGTAGGTGTACAATGTTATAAAGTATGCGTACCTATGATAAGTGGTTGTTTGGGTGATATAGATACCTACCTAGTTAATCTTAAATATAAAATTCTCGTGTCACAATGTTAGTTCCCAATCCCATACTCCTCCGAAACGGCTTGACCGATTCTCATGAAATTTTGTGAGCATATTGAGTAGGTCTGACAATCGGCCAACATCTGTTTTTCATACCTCTCTTAC
The DNA here is from genome assembly GCA_949125135.1 of Alcis repandata. Lineage (NCBI taxonomy): Eukaryota > Metazoa > Arthropoda > Insecta > Lepidoptera > Geometridae > Alcis > Alcis repandata. The sequence goes on from OX421244.1 coordinate 2,057,984, forward strand.
TATTTTTATTTTTTAGACTATTTTTTTATTTTTTATAACGTGGCTTATGTGGCATTAAAAAATACATACAACCCTGAATTTTCCCCCTTCTATCATCAACCCCTATTTTTTAATAGTCACTAGAAATAATTTATATGGCAAAACAATATTTGCCGGGTCAGTTAGTATATAGGGTTATTCATAAAGGGTATGCTAAGCCGAAAAGGGCTCATAGTACTCATCATTATGAACAACTTTTACTATGGGACCAACCCGAAATTCGCGAAAAAAAAAACTCGGCTGTTCCATACATTTTGTCGAGTGTTATTGACATTTTTCTATTATGGAACAGCTGATTTTTTTTCGCGAATTTCGGGTTGGCCCCATAGTAAAAGTTGTTAGCATACCCTTTACGAATAACCCTGTATAATATTTTAGCTTTTTTTATTCTAATTACATAATATCTTAATTTCATAATTTATAGATGTCGATGGGTTACCTACTTTATTTTGTTCTTAAATTAATGAAAGAATGAAACTTGTATAAACCATGGAGTCGCTGACGACGTGTAAATTGACGTTTTACAAATAAAATGTATTTTTGATTATTACAGATGTGAATTATTATTTTTATTACTCGTGGCACTAATATGTTCAACTGATAGTCACTTACAGAGCATGTTTGCCGGATCCTCCGACATGTAACGCGCTGGTCGGGAGGTGTAGCCGCGGTGCAGGCCGAGCCCGGGCTCACGGCGCGGCTGCTGGCGGCGGGGCACGAGGGGGGCGGAGTGTGGGGACCGGCGCTATGGGCAGTAAACAACATGCTGGAGGGGACCGATGCTCAGGTAATTAATCATCTCTGCGCCCAAACATACCTAACCGCGAGGTTTTCACCGCAATTTTCCAGCTGTTGTAGATACAGACAATAAATAGAACGATATTTATTTACAGCAAAAATATATAGAAAATAATTTTAAACGCTAGAAAAAAAATTGCCATAAACCAGTTTCAACACAGATAAATGCCGGTCGTAAACAACCGGCGCTGGTGTTCCGTTGAGAGTTGAGACTGGTGAGTGACGTAACGCACGTGCACGATACACAGTAACAACCTTATAATAACAAAATAATAATTAATATAAATAGTTTATTGTTAAGTTATTGTCCTGTTTTTTGTCCATGTTGCATTATCAACTCGAATTTCCACAACAGGTTAAATCACGATTTGTTCAGCCGCGGGGCGCAGTGAATAATGCTATCCTACTGACATACCCTTTTCTTATAACCCTGTAAAATAATAATAATACAGGGTTTTAAGAAAATTGTTAATCACACTCATCATTATGAACAATAATTATTATAATACTTTGGGGCTTACCTTGAGATAGCAAAATATAACCAGTTCCATAGAAAAATTACTATGTCCTTCGACAAAATGTATGGAACAGCTGATTTTTTTTAAATTTCAGGGTTGTTGCCATAAGTAGGTAAAACTTGTTCATAATGATAAGTACTACAACTTATTTTCTGCTCAGCGCTTTATAGCCCAGTCGTATGAATCATAATGAAAAGTGGCTTTTGAGTTATTTTTGAACCTAGATTATCTACATTCCAAATTTCATCAAAATCGGTTCAGTTGTTACGACACGCGATAGGTACGTGGTATGATGCGAAAGTACCTAAGTGTGTGTGTGAAAGTTTATTTCCACGTGTCACCGCAACTACTCGACCGATTTTGATAAAATTTGGAATAGAGACAGTTCATGTTAGTTTGTGAGTGTCTTTTGTTTAATTAATGCTTTTTATCATCGCTGCGAGGATAAACCCGGTCACGGTTAGCAAATAGTAATATAGCATAATGTAGAAATTTAATAATGTAGGTACCTACATCAATGCATTTATAGTGTTATGTATGATCAATGTTCAACCGTGAGTAGGACTCGGTTGTCTCTGTCACTCATCGATGATGAAGGTTTATCTGAGGCTCATATTGGCGGACATAGCATAAAGATCCAAAGATATCTTCATAAGAGTAGATGTGACATGCATGTCGCGTGTTGTCGCGTCACATTGTGCCTATCTCCCCAGATGGAGCATTGTCTCGAGCTCGTCGCGCGCCTCCTGCGGAGCAACGAGCCCGCGCAGGTGCGGGGAGCAGCCCGGGCGGCGCGCTCGAGCTTCTGGTACCCGGACTGTAGACAACGAGCTCTGGAGAAGGACATCCACGTCCTGCTAGGGCACGTCCTAGCCGATGGAGAGCTTCAGTAAGTAATGTGATACTTGAGGCGTAAATCATTAGTTGCTGAGCCGCGGAGCAGATAGTGTGGCTCAGTCCCGTTACGTTATTTTAACCCGATATAGGTTGATTATAGATATACAAAGATTGTCCATTGGGCTGATCTAAAGGAAGCCGTACATTTATATATACAGGTTGACTGGTTAGACCCTTGACATGTTCCAGGTTGTCGTTGTACTCATCATTATGAACAACTTTTACTTTGGGTTGGGACTAACCCAGAATTCGCAAAAAAGTCAGCTGTTCCATACAGTTCGTCGAGTGTCATTGACATTTTTCTATGGAACAGCCGATTTTTTCCCGCGAATCCTGGGTTGGTCCCATATTATAAGTTGTTCATAATGATGAGCACTATGAACCCCTTTTCGGCCTAACATACCCTTTCTGTACAACCCTGTATAAAAACCAATCTCTGTTCGTTAGTCTCGCTTAAACTGGAGAACAGCTCGACCGATTTGAATAGTTATTTTTTGTTTTGTTTGCTCTAACATAGAGGTCATTTAAAAGAAAAAAATACAGCCAAATGCGAGTCGGACTCGCGCACAAAGGGCCGTAACATTATCTATAAAAACGGCAAAAAAAACAGTTCGTTGTATGAGAGTTGTATGTTAAATATTTATTTTATTTTGTTTTTTAACCGACTTCAAAAAAGGAGGAGGTTATCAATTCGTCTGTATGTTTTTTTTTTTTTATGTTTGTTACCTCATAACTTTTGACTGGGTGAATCGATTTTGATGATTCTTTTTTTATTAGAAAGCTGACGCTTCCCATTTGGTCCCATTTCAATTTAGTCCAGTTCTGATAATGGTATCCATGAGAAAACCATATAAGGCTTAAATTTGCATTAAGTACGTGCGCGACAAATAGATGAATAACTCAATAGTCGGTCTTTTGAAGTCGGTTTTTGTTTTTTGTTTTGTAAAAATAATGTTCTTGTTAGTATTTGTTGTGATAGCGGCAACAGATATCCATCATCTGTGGAAATGTCAACTGTCTAACTATCACGGTTCATGAGATACAGCCCGGTGACAGACGGACGGACAGCGGAGTCTTAGTAAGTTAGGGTCCCATTTTACCCTTTGGGTACCTAAAAAAGCGAGTGAAACCGTGGGCCGCAACGAGTTATAAAATACAAATCAGAACTTTATTTTACTATTGGTACAAAAGAAAAATAATTAAAATTTAGTTATCCCGAATGAGTGCTCACTGGCTGATGAGATAGCTTCATGTCGGCAGAAGGCTAATTTGTGATCTTATTCTGTGCGACATTTTCGCTTGCGAAAAAGCACGTTAAAAAATTTAAAAAAAAATGCTGACGGTAACCTTGCGGAGTGAATTCTAAATCAGTCTCGGCGGGACCGTCTGAGTATCTATTACCACGCCTTTCTGTTTCACCAGAACGATGTGACGTCGCCAGCCCTGTGAGTACTTCACTCGCGGATGGTGACTTGAGCTCTGTTTCTTATCTGTCACATTTTGTTTACTAACTCCAGCCGCAGAATAGGTGTTGTAAGTTTGACCGCTGTGTGTGTCTGTCTGTGGCACCGGAGCTCTCATTAAACAGCTGAACCGATTTGGATGCGGTTTTACTCGTAATCAAGTTTCCTAGCTTGGTTCTTTTTTATGCTATTGAGTAACGAGACGAGCAAACAAATCACTCGCCTGCGTTTGCCCATTACAGGTCTGCAGAGAATTCATCTACAAATCATCATCTAGTTCTAACACATGTTTAATCAAAATCGGTTCAGCCGTTTCAATGTTGAGGATTTTTTTTACTGCTATGTTTATATAGATGGAAAGTACGTGTTTTTATGCCAATCTACATGTATGACATAAAACTTGGAAATTTATCAGTTATCATTTGTACAGGTGTCAGCAGCTGGCGGCGCGGGCGATCTATACTCTCTGCTCGCGCGGCTCGGCGACGCAGTGCGACCAGCTCGTGTCGAGCGGCGCGCTGCGGGGGTGGGGGGCGGGGCTCGCGGGGGGGAACGGGGGGGTGGTGGGGGGGGTGCTGCACGGACTGGACTCGTTGTTAGAGGTAGGCACAACCAAGGTCAGGATTTCTGTCGGCAGCTGTATTGTGATTAAAATATGACTAGTCGGGCTCAGATTCCTTCTCGTTATAACATGGTAGCTATAGCTGCACAAGTGCAGAGATACAAACACTGGTATATAAATGTATCTGTTCAGATGAGGCTCGTGTGCTCGCCAGGCGCGGCTCCGGTCCCGTCCTACTAGTACTACAAGCTGGCTCCGGCGGGTTCACCCGCTATAATACAGGAACCGTTGGTTTCAATCCAGTATACAAGCTACCGCCGTATCAAGTTTCATCCAAATCTGTTCAGCCGTTTTCCGTGATCGAGTAATAAACAAACAAACATACATTTTTCTCATACTATACTACATAAAACTACTGAGTAATACTGGGGTATAAGGAAAGGGTATGCTAAGCCGAAAGGGGCTCTTAGTCAATGAGTCCTGACAAAATGTGTGCAACAAATGATTTTTTTGCGATTGCCGGGTTCAACCCATGGTACAAGTTGATCTTTATTATTATGAGTACCTACTATTTGCCTTTTTCGGCTTAGCATACCCTTTACGTATAGCCCTGTATTATAAAATGAGACAGTTTGTGTGTGTGAGGATGTTTGTTACTTATCTGATCTCTGTAACTACTAAACCGACTATGATGAAATCCACAATGGAGATAACTCATGATCTGGATAAACATAATAAACATATGTTAGGTTACTTTTCATCATCACCTTCGCGAGTCACACACATTATGTGAGTGTTTGTATGTTGGATGTGTGCTACTCAATCACACAAACACGGCTGAACCGATTTGGATTAAATTCATTATGAAAATAATATATTTCTGCTTCTGCGTATACCCTCGAATCCCAGATCTCATAGATTTCTTTAATTCTAAAAAACCTGTGGGAAAGTAGGCAAAACCGTGGCGCGCATCTAGTCTGGTTGTGAGTCGTCACCAGTCCCGCCAGGTATCTACGACATATTGTCCGGGATACAACCTACGATCTCCCGGGTGTAACCTATCTCCATGTCTTATTTATCCAAATCTGTTCAGCTTTAACAATATTTGCTGTTTATTTTGTTGTAAAGGTTTGTATTTGTCGTGCAGTGTTCGCAGGCGAAGCCGCTGGCAGGAGCTAGTTAATAATGTTGGTATAATCTCTACAGAAAGCGCGTAAGGGCGGCATGAAGGAAGAGGCTCTCCGCGCGCAGTTGAGGGAACTCGGCCTCCGCGACCGGCTACAAGCACTAGCGGGACAGGGAAAGACATACGTATGTGATGTGTACCTGTTGCTTACTTAGTAATAAATAAATATGCCAGAGCGAAAACTCGCACGTCGAGGGTCCTGAACTATAGTATTTTAAACGAGCGCGGAACTCTAAAATCACATCTTAAGGTCAGTACTCACGTAGGGTTTTACTCGATCGAGCTAAACTGTCGAGTAAAACCCATGGCATGGGCTTTCGTTGATCTATCGAGTGAGGCGCGCCGTTCAGTATTCACCGAACCGTTCGAGCCAAAGGATGTCTGTGCAACAAAGGAGACGGTGGCTGTATTTAGCAAGTCTCACAGTGCTTTATAAGAAAATCAAAGAAAATGAAAAGAAAAAAAGTAAAAGGAGGTACTGGGTTAAACATTAGTTAGATCGCCGTTCTGATTACAGCCACGTGAACTTGATCCTGTAGATTATAACAATTATTTAAGGATGCCTCCAGAGCTATATGAAGAATTACTTTCTTTGATTACCCCATTAATAAAAAGGACTGACGCTCCGCTCGCAGTCACGTACACACGTACGAGTCAAGATTGACGGCTCGCTTCGAGTAGGTTCGAAGGAAATTACTTTCATTTAATTCCATCGAGCCGCGAGCCGGCTCGGTGCGAGCCTTCCAGCTGTGAGTTTTGCGGTCCACACGTTGATTTTTACTCGACTTCGAGTAAAACTATCGAGTAATACCGTATGTCAGTACTGACCTTTAGACCACACAAATCACAAATCAATACGGAACTGAGATGATAAGACCAGGGCCGTTGAAGGAAGACCCTTTTATTTTTCATATTTTTGTAATAATTATGAAGAAAAACTATTTAGTTGGATATGTTTTCTGTGTAGGTCACGTAATTACCTATTAACTAGATTTTTTCTTCACAACATATTGGAACTAGCTTTTACCCGTGGTTTCGCTCGCATTGAAGCCATTAAATAAGTATCAGAGATCATTACAGTATAGGGTTATTCATAAAGGGTATGCTAAGCCGAAAAGAGCTCATAGTACTCATTATTATGAACAACTTTTACTATGGGACCAACTCGAAATTCGCGAAAAGAAAATCAGCTGTCCCATAGAAAAATGTCAATGACACTCGACAAAATGTATGGAACAGCTGATTTTTTTTTTTCGCGAATTCTGGGTTGGTCCCATTGTAAAAGTTGTTCATATTGATGAGTACTATGAGCCCTTTTCGGCTTAGCATACCCTTTATAAATAACCCTATATTGCAATGATTATAAGCTACCTTCATACCAAATTTCATGTAAATCCGTTGAGCCGTTTTAGCGTGAAAGAGTAACAAACATACTTTCACGTTTATAATATTAGTAGGATGTTGATAGCTCTGCTTGTTCGGGTGGAGTCTTGCCACTTCAGTTTGAAACACTTCCCGATGTCTGTAGACACTCGTATAATATTACCTTTGTCTGATTGAGCTGGGTATACGAGTATGTAGGTACCTAATTATGTAACTTCGATGACAATGAAAGCTTATTATAAACAGTATTTTTTTAAATTTACTTGCTCACACGCCATTCTGTAGCACCTTGCATAGAAATAATCGACCGAGCGAGCGAAGCGTCTCTGCAACGACTGGCCAAATTTCCTTTCATCTGTCCGGATGTTTGTTTGTCGGTGCTCGCGCACAGGTCGCGTTTCTCAACAAATCTCTGCGAAACTTGGTTTAACGATTTAATAGAATTTTTTAGTCGTCGGGATTTTTTTGTTAGGGGGGTATTTCCCTCAAAAAGCGGGGAAATTTGCTGCAGCGCCATTTACCGACCGATTTTCATAAAATTTGGTAGAAGTATAATTATGGTACCTAATTCTAAACAAGAATTTCGAATATGAGTAAAATCGGTCAAGAGGCTGTTGAGATAAAACACTATGATTCACCACATTGTGTGCGTGTACCGGGTTTCGTGGAGATTTGTTGAGAAGTGCGACCTGCACGGAGCACCGACATGCAGACATGCGGACTCTCGCGGCGGACCGCGGTCTACTGCTCGCGGAACCACTAGGAATAGAAATACGGAACCCTCAACGAGCAAGTGCTTGCTCCATATTTGACAGATTTATGTGACAAATCTACTTACGATATGTTTTTTTTTTTCAGATTGGTGTTGATCCTGGCACATTGTTAGAGAAATACTCGATCTGGTTCTAAAATAAACGTGAGAAATTTAATATAAATACTATAATGTACTCAGAATGTACGATGTGATCAGAATGTACGAGGACTACGCTCTAAAATAGACAAATGCAAAAAGGCGCTGCTAAATGAGTCACCCGACATTATTGCATTTACGGAAACTTTTTTGATAAGCAGCGTTTATGAGGGCGAGGTTATTCCGGCGGGATACAGGGTGTGGCGCCGCGACCTGGGAAGGCGACGCTGGAGGGGAGGCGTGCTGCTCGCGGTCCGGGACCGCTACAAGCTCCGGCAGGGGACCGACGCGGACGGCTGCACTCCCGATGTCGAAATACTTATGGCAGTAGTCACTTTAAAGTATAAGGAATGATTGTGTTGTGTTGTTTACATTCTACCAAATTCCAATGATGTAGCGTACATGAAGGCTTTATAGTATTAGAGAACGCTGTAATCAAGTATTCGAAATTGGATGTCGTAATTTTGGGCGATTTTAACCTAAATTCTTGCAGTCAAAATATTAGTCTGCAGTTCAATTACTTGTTAACTTATTGTAAAATGAAGCAATATAATACGATACCTAACGCATTTAATACATTATTAGATTTAGTGCTAAGTAGTATAGGAGGTGAGTGCGTGAGTGTGTACGGTGGCATAAAGGTCGTGGAGCCGGAGGATGCGTACCATCCCGCGCTCGAGGTGCGCCTCCGTCGCCGCCGCCGTCGGACACGGCTCCGGGGTGGAATTTCCGAAAGGCTGATTTTCGGTCGCTTTATGCCTCATTTGAAACTACTAACTGGGATGATATTACCTCTACTGATAAAGTTAATAGCGCAGTAAGTCGATTTTATGAAAAAAAAAACGTGCTTCTTTAAATTGTTTCGTTCCGTTAAAAAGTAGACCCAAATTTAATCCAAATTTTAAGTACCCAACTTGGTTTACCCCAGAAATTATAAAAAGTTTACAAGATAAATATTTCCATTTAAAAAGTTTAGAGAATTTGGCAAAGATTTTAATTTAGAAATGATTAAATATTATAGACAACACGCGAAACGGCTGATTAAAGAAGCGCACGCGTCTTAAATCAGGATAACTGAACTCGGTATTTCCAAGGACCCAAAAAGTTTTTGGAAATTCGTTAAGGACCAGCAGGTCAGTAGAAATGCTTGTGACGAGTTTGAATATAAGGGAAAATTATTATGTAGTCGAGATGCAGCTGACGCATTCGCCGAGTATTTTGAGTCTGTTTTTATAAGTGAAGCTCCCCCCACCTTATCTCCTGAGGCTGATGCGTATAACGCTGCCGCGAACTCGCACTGCTCGCCGCGCATCGCTAGTGATAATGTCAATTCATAATATGATATATACTATGCGGTTAAACGTCTCAAGACTCACTCTGCTACCGGTCCTGATGGTGTACCACCGTTCATTATAAAATATTGTATTGATACTTTTGAAAAACCTTTGCTTCACATTTTTAATTTGAGTTTGAAAACCTCAGTGTACCCGACGGAGTGAAAAACATCGCGGGTTACACTAAGAATGAAAACCTAAGAATGACATCAAATCTAAAATAGAGAACTACAGGCCAGGTAAAGTGTTTGAGACTATTTTGAATCGCCGCATTTCCTTGCAAATTCGGCCACAACTAAGTGAAGCTCAGCACGGTTTTCGCGCTGGGAAGTCTACCACAACTAACCTCATCAACTTTGTGGACATTACCACCACCAGCATGGACCAGAATAAGCAGGTAGATGCGGCGTATTTTGACCTAAAAACGGTTTCTGACCGTGTGGACGTGGACATTCTTTTATGAAAATTTGTCGAGATTGGGTTCTGCCACAATTTGGTCAAATTATTTTGTAGCTATTTTGCCAATCGGCCACAATTTGTTTATTTATTTGGATATAGATCTAATCTGTACATCACTCTGTCAGGAGTGGGTCAGGGAAGCACGTTGGGTCCAACCCAGTTCTCGGTCATGATAAATGATCTGCCGAGTGTTGTCAGGACGGCTGGGTGCTTGATGTTTGCAGATGACTTGAAGTTGTTCTTGGGTATAGATAAGCCCGCCGACTGTGAGGCGCTGCAGCGCGATATCGATAGTATAATAGAGTGGAGTGAGAGAAACAAGTTAGAATATAATATAAATAAATGTAAAATAATAACCTTCACTAGATCTCACTCGCCTCATTGTTTTAACTACAATATGTCGGGTGTCGCGCTGGAGCGAGTTACACAGATAAGGGACCTGGAGTTGAGTCTAGATTCGAAACTCACATTCAATACTCATATCGCAGAATTGTGTAAACGTGCTTATAAATCGTTAGGCTTTGTAATGAGGCAATCTGCCAAATTTAAGAATATTCAAACGATTTTAACTCTTTATTATGCTTTAGTCCGTAGCAAATTAGAATTTAATTCACTTATTTGGGACCCGTATGAAGAGAAATATGCGTTATTACTGGAAAAAGTACAACGGAAATGCGCTCGACACCTGTATAAAAAACTATATATTATATATGGTTACTATCCTACTTGGTACTGTCCATCTTTATTTGTTTCGGGAATGGTGGGCCTGAACACGCTCCATCTTCGGCGGAAGTGTGCGCTCATCATTCACTCTACCTGCTATTGAACAATAGGATTGATAACCCTACTGCGCTAGCTCAGCGCGCGCCTCCTGCCCCGGCGCGGCCGGCGGCCCCTGCCGCTGCTCGCGCCGCTCGTCCGCCGACCACCGATACCTCGCGTGCGCGCCTCCTCACCGCGCACTCACCTTAGTTAACGAGCTGATCTCTCACCAGCCCGATGTTGATCTATTTTTTGCAAAGATTCTCTTATTCTCTTATTCTGAATTGTAATATTTATTTTAGTTGTAATTCGATATTATAATAGCATCAAGCATTCTGTTAATTAATTTATATATTAGGGTTATATTTAAATTGTCTTAAATACGTTTTAGTGAAATCTGTAAGTGTTTGAGAAATTGATATTCATAAATAAAACTTACGTTTCAGATTTTAGTGTTTTGTTTCATTTGTAAAATTAACTTCCCCCCGCTGCTTCACCTGTGAAGTGAAGATCAGTCTCTCAGAGAGTGACTCATTTAGGGGCGGCTGTTGTGTCGACTTGTTTATTGACCTGTCAAATTGGTTCAAATGAATCTGTCTTCAACTTTACTCGAGTTATCGTTGGACAAATTAGTATCCAAAAGCCAATTTTATTTCTTAGAAGAATCTAAGAAGAAGAAGAAGAGAGGTCTCAGAAGAGACCTCTCTTCGCTAGGTCAAAGTACCTACTAGGTATACCTAGTGGTTCACGAACTAAACTTCGCAGCACTTATATTTCTTCAAGTGCTTAACCAATTTAACTCTTATTATAGATACTTAAAAATTATATTGGGACGAACTACCTACTTGTCTGCAAAATTTCTTGAAGATACAACCATACAAACGATTCATTATCAGATTTCCAATTCTTGATTTTTGATAGACTGAAGGCCTTTAAGTACTTACATATGTTTGTAAAATGTTGTGAAAACTTACCGCTTCGTAGTGAAATGCAAAACTGAAGTCCAATTTTGTACACAAACCATTATGTATACCTACACAGTTTATCACATAACACAGCTTTCACACACAACATATTAGCACAATAAAGAGAAAATTAACTAAACACACCATGAAAATTTTCACAAAAGTTCATTACAACAAAACATATGACAATCATAAACATCTGAAGTCAAAGTTTGGCGGGAAGCCGGGAACAGTCTCGTGACGCCTAGCGCCGCGCGCGGAGGGAGAAGGAAACTCGGGCGTGTGACCTCCTTACTCGTGCTCTAAATAGGTTGTGTTCAAAAATTTTAATGGTTAATATCAATTTAAAAAATCAGAAACATCTCAGATCAAGTAGAAAGTATTAAATTTGATAATCTTACTACATCATCATTAGATCGTTTCTTTATATAATTTTAAAGTGTTAAAAAAGCTAGAGAGAAAAATTAGTAGGTACTTACTGTAGTAGGTGACTACAAACAATCTACGTACAACTAGTCGTTGTACCTAGTGCTTATCTAGCGTAGCTTTCTAAGTATTTGTGAAGTAATTTGAAGAATGTGAAGTAATCTGACTCAGCAGCTCCGAAACTACTTCCTGTAAAATCTTCTTAATGGCCGGTTTACATTATTCCAGTCCAGTGATCTAGCGAGATTCCAGTCCAGTGCTGGACTGGATCTGTAACGTCTACATTATTCCAGTTATTTAGAAGCCGTTGAAGTGTGAACACTACAGTGACAATGATTTCAAGAAGAGATCTGTTTCGAAAATGTTTCGAAAATGTTCTCGCAAAAAAAAGTCCACAAAAACAACCAACACGTGTGGCCAACCAACCGGCCATAATGGCCGGTTTACATTATTCCAGTCCAGCGATCCAGTCCAGTACTGGATTGCTTACTGGAAAAATGTAAACCGGCACTGGAATGAACTGAATCCAGTAAGCATTCCAGTCCAGTAACTGGATTCGCGGTCTACTTTTGAATCCAGTGCGATCAATCCAGTGCAACTGGAATAATGTAGACGGCCAATCCAGTGCCATTCCAGTGCTGATAATGTAGACGGCCAATCCAGTGCCATTCCAGTGCTGACGAAGTACACACGTGTTGGTTGTTTTTGTGGACTTTTTTTTGCGAGAACATTTTCGAAACATTTTCGAAACTGATCTCTTCTTGAAATCATTGTCACTGTAGTGTTCACACTTCAACGGCTTCTAAATAACTGGAATAATGTAGACGGTACAGATCCAGTCCAGCACTGGACTGGAATCTCGCTAGATCACTGGACTGGAATAATGTAAACCGGCCATTACGTCTATATTATTCCAGTTGTTTAGAAGCCGTTGAAGTGTGAACACTACAGTGACAATGATTTCAAGAAGAGATCAGTTTCGAAAAAGTTTCTAAAATGTTCTCGCAAAAAAAAGTCCACAAAAACAACCAACACGTGTATACTTCGTCAGCACTGGAATGGCACTGGATTGGCCGTCTACATTATTCCAGTTGCACTGGATTGATCGCACTGGATTCAAAAGTAGACCGCGAATCCAGTTACTGGACTGGAATGCTTACTGGATTCAGTTCATTCCAGTGCCGGTTTACATTTTTCCAGTAAGCAATCCAGTACTGGACTGGATCGCTGGACTGGAATAATGTAAACCGGCCATTATTACAGATCCAGTCCAGCACTGGACTGGAATCTCGCTAGATCACTGGACTGGAATAATGTAAACCGGCCATAATATTTTTTCAGTTTTCCATAGAAGAGTTTTCATGCCACTGGATGAAATGTTTGAGACAGCTGATGTTTTGCGATTTCAGGTTTGATCCTGAAAAAAAACTGTCCATAATGATAAGTATAATGAGCCCTTTTCTGCTGAGCATGCCATCTTTATAGTCCTATCGTAAAGCAGCTTCTCACAACGGACTATCTCAGACTTCTTTCCTATATCAAAGAAAACTAGAAAAAATTTAAACAACTGAAGCTTTATTTTGTCTGTATGAAAGAGATAGAGTCATAGTTCTGTTCGCATCTAGGAAGGTTGGCGTCTTCAGCACTAGCTTCCTCGAGTCGCTGACCATTTAGATTTAGGGTGAGTTGGGGGAAGATTGAAAGGTTTTTTGATGAGATGAGCAGTGTTGTATATAAAGGTAAAGCCCTGTAGAACAATACGTATCAGCTTATGCTTAAAATATCGATAGAGTCGACGTAGAGCAAAGAGTATATTTTTCTATCATGTTAATAATATTTTAAGCCTACCGACCACAAACCGTTGATATACCTACGTGTTTAAGAAGACAGGTGCCGATAAGGAGACTCCACGGCGAACCAAACTAACACTGTAAAAGTATTAAATGTTATTTGCAATAGAATTTTTTTTTCTTTGTAACAATATTTATGGCACGACTAGGTATACCTACACTAATCTGAATGAATAATAAACCAAAAAATTATTTACGACATTTTTATTGATTAATTTTTATCAGAGATTGATCAATCCAATCATCTTCGAATTTTTTCTTTGATAAGTTTTTTTTCGAATTAGAAACTCTAAACTTATGTGAGTAAGTGAGTGATCTATTATGTAGAACTTAGTAAGTATGTTTTCTTTTTACAGCTAAACATTAACACAAAAATATTTTTAACTTAAAAGTTTTACCAAATTTTTACCAATTTTTACCTAATGCCAAAAGATATTCAAACATACAAAATTATTAGAGAACATTTCATTGCTAACAATGTTTCGCATTACACTTACCAGTTAAAAAGCGAAAAAGCTTACCGAGTGGTTCTACGTGGACTTCATGCTTCAGAGGATACAACAGCCATTACTAGAGAACTAGAACCCATGGGGCATAAAGTAAGACAAATAGTCAGCATTAGACATAGATCTACCAAAGAACCACTTCCTATATTCTATGTAGACCTAGAGCCACAGCAAAACAACAAAGAAATATTTGACGTCAAATATTTAAACCAAATGAAAATCACAATCGAAGCACCTTATAAAAAAAAACAAATAATTCAATGTAAAAGATGCCAAAGATTCGGCCATACAAAAAATCAATGTTTCAGACCTTATCGATGCGTCAAATGTGGTGATGAACATCCTACAACACAATGTATAAAAAAACCTGACACTGAGGCTACCTGTGCAAATTGCAATGAAAAACACCCTGCCAGCTACAAGGGATGCAAAATCTACAAGCAATATAAAGAAAGAATCCTAAAAGTCGTTTCTAAACCTCAACAAAAACAACCAATAATGAGCCTTGACAATAACAAAATAGATAATTCCAAATCACAATATCAACTTCAACAAACAAATTCAAGCAAAACTTATGCTGAAATTACTAAAACTGGACAACAAACTCTACCTGCACAAAAAAATAACACTCCATATAACATGACAAACAACGATTCCAATAATTTCACTAATATCATGGAGACTATGCTAGAAAACCTACAGCATACAATGATTACAATAGTTGAAAAAATGATGGACAAAATGTTGGACCGCATGGTCCAGTTAGTCAGCAGCCTTTTAAAAAAATGATCCAGAACCTCCGAGTAGTTACTTGGAACGCCAATGGCTTGACGGACAGACGTCAAGAACTGGAAATTTTCCTTGAAATGGAGAAGATTGACTTAGCACTGGTCTCAGAAACTAGGTTCACATCTAAGTCTCACGTAGCTTTTAATAACTATAAAATCTATACAACAAACCATCCCTCCGGAAACAGCCACGGAGGAAGTGCAGTTATCATATCATAAAAATAATATCAAACACTATTCCATGGAAGAATATCGCACAGACAAAATTCAGGCCACAACCATAGTTGTCCTAGGAAAACACATTGAGACGGTTTTCTCTGCTGTCTACAGTCCCCCGAGGCATACAATCACAGTTCAAGATTTCAAAGATTACTTCTCTACTCTTGGTACAAGATTTGTAAGTGCTGGAGACTGGAATGCAAAACATCTGCATTGGGGCTCCAGGTTGACCACTACAAGAGGACGGCAATTACACATGGTAACACAGGACATGAAACTGGATTACTGGTCTGGGGGAGAACCCACTTACTGGCCCACAGATAAAGATAGATTACCTGACTTGCTTGATTTTTTCATAACGAAGAACATGGACGGCAACTACTTAACAATAGAATCTTGTACTGATCTCACCTCAGATCATACTCCTGTAATCTTGAATGTTAATTCTACAATTCAATTAGTAGAGCCTTCTTCAAAAATTTATAACACTAAGACTACGAACTGGGAAAAATACAGAGATGTAATTAAATCAGAAATCAATCTTAAAACGAAAATCGACACAATAGAAGCTATAGAAAACGAGATTGAGAAACTTAACATGCTTATACATAGAGCAGCCAGCTTATCAACCACTAAACGAAAGGGTCAGCCATCAAAAAAAAACAACTATCCAAAAGAAATAAAGGAAAAAATCAAGAAAAGGCGACAACTGAGAAAAATGTGGCAAAATACAGGATAGAGGAGGTTAGAGGTTTACTAGGTATTGAGCCTTTCAATGAAATATGGATTAGAAACGATATAAAGTTTATTGTTTAGACACTTTATTTTTAACACACGCACGATAGGTACATGGCAAATTTTCCAAGAGAGTAAAAGTAACCTAACCTAACCTTTTCACACGGAAGTAACCTACATTCTATCTCTCTAAATATAAATAAAGGAACTGACTCACTGACTGACAGACAACGCACAGCCTAAACCGCTGGTTGCCTGAAATAAATACTTAGATTTTATTTTTAATTTATTAGGAACCTACTCTTATTCATTGCGCAATTTACAGAACTATAGGTAAGTAGTGTTTATTGCACTCAAAAACCATAGTAGGTTTGTCGCAGTGCTCATATTTGCCTCTCGCTTAGATACACTATTCAATATACAGACGCTGACACAAAAATGCTAAAAAATGTTAAATGTAGTTCTATACGTCGCATGTTTCATCGCCGAGCACACGCAGCAGCATGTCGTGCAGCGCGCGCCTGTCGAGCTTGTCGCCGGCGCCGCGCGGCAGCGCCGGGACTACGTGCACGCCGCCCGAGAGACGCATGCGGAATGTGATCTGCGGGAGACGACGGGAGAGGAGGAGAAATGTAAAATGCCCTTTCATCGAAAGTCTTTTCGCCGAAATACAACAAGGGGTGTTTTAAAAAGTGTGCCTACAAGCACCTCTGCGGGCTGGCAAAGTATCAGCAACCCCACTAGTGTTGCGGGTGTTCATAGGCGGCTGTGTTTACCATCAGGCTGCCTGTTTGCCGCTATTTTTTTAATATATTTTTAGCTGTAAAATTGCAGAAAAATGTGATGTAGGAAGGGGGGAGCCACTCGCCTTCACTCGCGCGAGAGTGATCCGAGACTCGTGTCGTGAGCGATATCTATGGTGCGTAGTAGGTACAAGTACATAAATGAGCTTTACTTCTGTACTCTTCAAGTGATTAGGCTGAAGTGCCTTACGTTGCCGTGCAGGTAGTCCCTGAGCTCCGCCGGCGTGGCACGCGCGTGCGGCTGCAGCGCCACGAGCGCGGCCACGAGCGAGCCGTGCGCCGCCACGCCCGCCTCGCGCACGCGCGGCTCACGCTCCAAGATGGCTTCTAGTTCCGCTGGCGCTATCTGTCATTATCATTATAAACCATTATACCGGTCCACGTAAGAGCTTTAATAGCGGACAGGCTGCGGCATCAGCAAATTGGTAGTATAAAAAACCTCGAATATAGAGGTATTAAGGGGAGTCTCTTATAGTTATAGAGGATAGGTATCGTATGTAAGCAACTCACCGATATATCGTTGTATTTGATGAGCTCCTTGATTCTGTTGATGACGTAGAAGTATCGGTCGTCGTCGTAGTACCCCACGTCGCCCGTCTTGTAGAACCCGTCCGAGTCCAGGTGATCGGTGTTATTCACGCCAAGATATCCTGGAATACGTCAAAAACTGAGCCCCCTGATATCCGACATCGGTTTTTGTTCAAAAGATTGAATCCGCATCCCAGAGCAATGGGGTTGGCCCAATGGTAAAAGTAGTTCACCATGATAAGTACATACAAACCCTTTAGTAAGTATCATAGTGGCATAGGTTGGCCTGATCAGCCAAACCTGTCGCTGGTTTTCCTGGTACATCTGTTCCAGTTGATACACAGCTCACCTGGTGTTAGACAAGGCGACTTAAGGCAGATCTCCCCGCGTCGGTGCGGACCCAGCGGCTTCCGCGTGTCAATGTCTACCACCTGGAAAAAACTTTAAATTAAGGCACAACACATTTAAAGTACAGAAGTGAAGCATAGTAAGCGCGCTCGACAAACGCACACATAGACATCGCTTACGGACGGTAGCAACTGCCACACTATATGTTTTGTGGTCAAGGTCCTATTATTTTAACAATTAATTTTCATCTCGTTACCAGAAACAACAAAAAAACACATCGTACATTTGTCTAGCACATAGGCGTAGTCAGTACACGAATATGAAATTCGCCATCTTGGATTTTGTTACTGAATTTCGATTGTCCTTATAAAAAAAAACACGTTTCACACTCATAGCTCTCACTAGGCAGCCAGACCCAGAACAGATATTTAAATCCATCATACAAAACATCTGCCCGGCCGGGCACCCCGACCCCTATAATAATTATTTGTTCAAGCATACTCTATCCATCTGAAGCGATTCCATAGCTACGAGTACCTATAAGCATTTACTTTACTGACGTTAATTTGTGTGACTATCAAACTTTGTTTTGTATGGCGGCCATCTTTTTCTATCATTTCTCCAGAAAGGTACTTGTTTTACATATTAACAGTTAGGTGTACCTACTCCTGTATCTCTCGCCGTTTCCGAGAGAGCGCAACCCCCCCCCCTCCCCCTTCCCCCAAATCCTGGACCTGTCACTTTTACTAGGTATACCTTGACGATGAAGCCATGCGAGGGCGGGCCGACGCTGCCGTCCCTCGGGCCGAGCGGCGCGCGCAGCTCGTTGCACACGCTGCCCGCCTCACTCATGCCGTAGATCTGGTACACGCCGCGCAGGTTGGAAAACCTTCAATTTTCAGTAATATTATCTATCTATTTATTGCCCGTAACCGAGAGATTAGACACTAACGTGAGAACAACCATCTGCCTCCCGCCGCGTCGCAAGCTATTTTCACCTACAGCAAATGTGGCCGCATCGGAAATACCGATGTTTTATTCTAGTGCCCCGGCATCAGGCCCATCTGGCCAGAGCCTCTTCAGATGTTGGTTGAGACTCTTCGCTATAAAGCCAGTTCACCGAAACTACTATCGGGACAATGATCGTCGAGACAACATCTCACATAGCGGTAACCTCGTGGGCGATTCGATTCGTGGCTCTTCTTCCCTCCATTGTCAGGGAAGGTCAGGAAACACTCCGATCGTTTCGATTTTAACTGTGGCTGGGCGCTGGAGGCAATTACTTCCAGGGAATCTCGGAGGGTGCGAGTATCCGGCCCGCCCGTGAGGGCGGGGTCTCTCAAGCACCATCTTGCCAAGTCGGTTGGTTGGCCTTCTTGGCTTGGTTGGTCATCTTCTCTACTCCTACTTATTGGGCTTCATCTTGACTGGCCGCTCTGCCCTCTTTGTCTTCCTCTGCGTCGGCCAGCAGGAGATCTCTAGGGAGGACTCGCCAGGTACGTACTTCAGCCTTGTGAGCCAAATCAAGGTACTTGCTGAGCTTATAGATAGATAGATAGATAAACTCTTTATTGTTCACACCATAAATTACAAACAAAAGGGTTATAGCACCTAAAACTAGTGCGACAACTGGCGGCCTTATCGCTAAGAGCGATCTCTTCCAGGCAACCTTAGGATGGTTTGGCTTATCCTCCTCGAGCTTCACGAGGTTCTCGTCATGTGGGACGGTGATGTCGACGAGCACTGCCCGGTGTTGGGACCGGTCGACTATCATATATGATATTAGGCTTATTGGCTACAATGGGATCGCTCTACTCAGACAGCCCTGTCTGAGTAGAGCGATCCCAATAGAGCAAATTATTGTTATTATTTCTATATTTAATTCACTTACCTTTCCTTTATTGCCTCAACCCGTTCTTTCATGACCGGGGAGCTGGAAGACATTATGATTTCGACGGATGTGACGTCATACTGGTCGAGAACAGTAGACTTGATCAGCTGGTTGATGGAACTTGGAGCCGACTGGAGGATTTTCACCTGAGGAGTTATTTTTAGAAGCTTTTATTAAAATAATTTATTTGCAATGTTTGTCAAATCAAATCAAAAATTGCAACTGAATTTTGATCCACTTCTTGATGTCCGATTGAGCACTGAGCCGAAATTCGGTATACCTGTTGAACTCCGATGACAACGCAATATAGGCTTGTTAAAAAAATATATAATTATATCGTCGGGTCAATGGTCAACTCGCCAAACTGCAAAAGAGTAATTGTTGGGAAAACGCGAAAACAAATTGAACACACACAAATTGAGTTCTTATTCGTCTGGGGATGCTGTTAGTAATTCAAGAGAGTGAGTACATCTTATATAGGCTTAGGACTTTAGGATTAACATAATAAAACAATAAAGATATTATTATTAACTAAGATAAATCAGATTGGAGTCTTTACCTTGGTCAATTTATTAGAGTACGTGTTTAAACTGGCACAGGTAAACTAATCAATATGGTAGTTAACTTAGTTTACGGTGGTTTGATGATTTTTTTTTTCTAAAATTGAGCATAAACTACCCAAATTGCAATTATGTTTAATATTTTTTTACTCGAATTAGTCTGCAATAACTATATGCTTCGGTAATTCCTGGTTTTCAAGTTGATTCAAACATTAGTTTTTACCACAAAAGTTCGTCATTTATAATTTGTTATAAAAATGATTAGAAAATTTATTTTTTAGTTTAAAGGAAATACTCGCAGATGGCACTGTCAATAAAAAAAAACCAATTTAAGTAATTATTATTATTCAGTCATTTATTTCTTTTTTTCTTATCTATTATTACGACATTGCAATCACTTGAATTTGACGTTAAAAGTAGAGACAGTTGTCTTCTGTACTGTCTTTTTGATTATTTATTTTAATCTACCCACACCAGGACACTAACCATGCTGGGTTAGAGACGCGAAAGCTTGCTTTAGTGTAGATCTCACCCAGCTGGTTCGGGAGGCGACACGGGTACCTGACGTTGAGTCTCATACGCCTTATTGCTTGGACCTTCTGCTGACAACTGATCCGGACCGATACTCGGTGTCGGTCTCTTCCCCGTTAGGGAAGTCCGACCACTGTCTGGTGAAATCTGTATCTGTCTACTCCCCGCCTGATCCCAGCCCTAGAGGCAGTCGGCGGGTGTGGCGATACAGGTCAGCAGATTGGGATGAGATGCGAGCTTTCTTTGCGTCTTATCCTTGGCAGCCTGTATGCTTCTCTTCGGACGACCCCTCAACCTGCGCGGATGCCGTAACTGATGTGTTACGTTTGGCAATGGAGTATTTTATTCCATTTTCTGACGTACCATTAGCCGGCAAAGCTCGCCCATGGTTGGGCCCTCGCTGTGGTGCTGCTGAGGCGCGCAAACAGGAGGCTTTCTTTGCCTGGGTTGATGCTCGACACCGCAAAGCGAGGGATATCCGTCAAAAGAAGAGAGCGTTTAACGCAGCTGCCAAGTCTTGCAAAAAGGTATTACAGAGGGCTCGTTTTGACCACATTAGCCGAATAGGGAACAAACTGGCTTCATACCCAGCGGGTAGTAAAGCGTTTTGGTCCCTAGCTAAATCGGTCGAAGCGAACTTCTGCCGCCCCTCACTACCTCCACTGCTGAAGCCTGATGGGACGCTGGCTCACACCGCTGAACAGAAGGCAAACTTGTTTGCTTCTCTGTTTGCGGAGGCTTCGCGTTTAGATGCTGGTAGCGCGACACCCCCTACTCCATCGAATAGCTCGACATTTATGTCTGAATTTCGCATTCGTCAAGTGGAGGTGCGCAAAGCGCTACGCGATCTCGATGTGAACAAAGCCAGCGGTCCAGACGGTATTCCAGCCATAGTACTCAAGACGTGTGCGCCTGAATTGTCTCCTGTGCTGACACGCCTCTTTCGTCTCTCTCTCGAGGCTGGTAAAGTGCCGAAGTCGTGGAAGCTTGCTAACGTGCAACCTGTGCCTAAAAAAGGTAGTCGTGCTGACCCTGCCAACTACAGGCCTATCTCGGTCACGTCCATACTTTGTAAAACTATGGAACGTGTCCTTAACAACAGGCTCCTGGCGTACCTAGAAGCAAATGACCTTCTCAGTGACCGACAATACGGATTCCGCCGAAACCGGTCCACTGGTGATCTTCTAGCGTACGCCACGTACATCTGGAGTGAGGTCATCGAGAAGCATGGAGAGGCGCTCGCCGTTTCCTTAGATATCTCGAAGGCTTTCGACAGGGTTTGGCACGACGGCCTTATAAGTAAGCTTTCCTCGTATGGTTTGGCCACTGGTCTTGTTGCGTGGATTTCGGGCTTCTTGCGGGATCGATCGATTCGAGTAGTCATTGATGGCTGCTGGTCCGATCGAATGGATATTAATGCCGGTGTTCCCCAGGGGTCGGTGCTCTCTGCGACACTCTTCCTGCTGCACATTAACGATCTGCTAAAGCCCGGTATTTTTGGGTATGCAGACGACAGCACTGTTGTAGAGAGCTACATTTCTAACGCACGGTCCAGTGGTCCTTAAATCCAGACTCTGAGAGAGGCCATGGTCGAGCGCATGAACTTGTCCCTTAAGGCTGTCTCAGATTGGGGTGATGCCAATCTGGTCAAGTTTAATGCGACTAAGACTCAGGCGTGTCTGTTCTCCGCAAAGAGGAGCCCATTTCAACTGGCTCCTACTTTCCGTGATGTGTCCATTCCGACAGCTGACAATCTAGAGCTCTTGGGCGTTACTCTGACGTCGTAACCAACCAGGGTAAAGTAACAAAAATGCCAGATTGGCTTCTTTACTTTGGTCAACTTTCGGTTTATATCCTTATTTGGCTATGGTAAAACAATGAAACTACCAGATCGGCGAGTTATGACTGTGCTCTTGTGAAATTATAGGTGACGGTAAACTAATACATCTACCACTTAGGCTATTTGACTGATGCATTTATTTAATATTTAATGGCAGTTGCGTTAGAGTAAACTGCTCAATGTTCACATAGAATAGTTTACTAATGCGAAATTCCGAAATTGTGCAGATAGGCAATAAAGATAATTGCTATAACTCTCCGACCCATGGAGCTACAGATACAACTCTTTGCCACAGTATTCTTTGAAAGGAAACACATTTTTTGCCATATTTATCTCAAAAGTGCCAAAATGGCAGATTGGCGAGTTTACCATTGACCCGACGATATTCTGAATAAAGTTGATGGTATAGTGGCTATCTGCCTATATCTCGCAGTTAGAATTTAGTCAAGATTTATTTAAGTAACTTCTTTATTCCAGATGTCAAAAGTAAGAAACCCGACGCCAACCCGGGGCGAACTGCCAAAATTAGTATTGCTATTCAACGAGGTAACGTCGCCAACCTAGCGGGTACTTTACCCGCGACTTGAGCTGTGTTTTTTTATCTGTAATTTTCTAATTTGTTTATGTATAAATGGAGAAGAATATTATAATTATGTACTTACTTTATATTTCTATAAAGCGCGTAAACAGTCATGCTCTTCGTTTTTGACACTGAAGACGCAAGTGGTTCCTTTCTTCAGGCAACTTATTGTTATGAACAGACCATAGGTGTAGTACCACTCTCGGGTAATTAGAATTGAAGAAAAGGAAAAACTAAAACATATAAAGTTAAGTTATTGTATTTTTGTACTTATAATGGGATTACTCGTAACGATTATAGTGGTGAGACTAATAAACGGCTAATAAACAGTAATAAACAGTTTGATGACCACCAGTTTGTCACCAGAACCATGATTTGTTTGCTCGGCCGAGAATGCCCATTTACTGTCTCGCTATTGTACTCGTCACGTCTAATCAACCCATTACCCACCGAGCAAGTGGGTCTAAGTAATTTAGTTATTTTTCAGTCCTACTATTGACCAGCGTTGTCTATGGATCAAAATTTACCTTTCATTAGTACAAGATTCACTGTTAATCAATGTCGCCAAGTGAGTCCACGGAACGCCTTTTGGCAGTCCAGTTGTCCCAGAAGAAAACAATATCCATGTACTATCTTTCCAACCATCCACTGGAGTCGGCACAAAGTCTGCCACGTCAGCAGTTTCTGTTAGAAAATCTTTGAACAAAACGCCGCCATCTTTGTTTTCGTCGCCATAGACAATGTATGTTTCTATGCTGCCCACTGAATCGAATACTGGCTTATGCAAGTCATATGCGATCGCCGACATGAACATAACTTTTGGCTTTGATATTTGTACTCGATGAACAAGTGGCACTGGAAAGAAAACAATATATTTAACTGAAAAAAAATTGACAAAAAAAACTCTCATTTGTTTATGTAATGGATATTTTTTATAAGACGTTTTTAATTTATTTTAATAACATTTAATGTTTATGAACAGCTACTGTTCGAGTAAGCGGTTCCGTCACTTTTTGTTAGAAAAATAGACTGTTCCGTCTTCAATGTCGGACCGTTATTATAAGGTTTTTGGTTGCCAGATAACTGGCAACATTTCTTTCTTCTTGTAAAATATATGGTGGTGAAAGCAAGCAAGTTCTTTTTATTGATCGAATAAATTGGAATAAACAAAAGTCTAAGGATATTAGCGGCCAGGACAAATTAAAAGGAACCCAGGAAGACCCTCAGTACAACAATTAAACATAAGGTCCTTCGATTCGGATGAAAAAACAAGAAATTGTGAGTAAATCACAGGTTGGTACGGGGGTGCCACTCACGAGAAAATAATGCATGTCCTACGGGGGTCCCAATAAAACACGTCCCACGGAGGTCCCAATAAAAGACGTCCCACGGAGGTCCCAATAAAAGACGTCCCACGGAGGAGCCCAATTATCAACCCCCTAATAATATACGACACTATTATTCCAATTCAATATTTTGGAATATCACGAGGAAATAATATTCGTATAGCAAGATGGATAAAGAGTTAAGAGTATTGGAAGATCTAAAGGCCCAAATAGAAAAGGGACGGACCAACTTTAGGAAGACCCCGAGGGAGCGGCTGACAAAGGAGTATATTCTCGCAAGAGTTGATGGACTGGAGCTAATTATAACCCAGTTTCGTGCAAAACACGAAGCCCTTATAGCAACGTACAGTGGAAAGGAGTTCGAAGCAAGTGCATACATTAAAAATGAAACCTTTGATCTGTGCTATGAACTCTACATCACCTACAAAGGGGAGCTCAAATCGAAGTTGGCATCGATGGAATCAACGGCGGATCCAGGGGGGGGGGTCATGGGGGTCATGACCCCCCCCTGAGCATGTTCCAGGACTTAGGTGGACCACTAATTGAACATAATGATTTTATTTATATATTTTGTCACCATACTGATTTTATGTGACTACAAACCTTCAATATTTAATTAATTTAATAATATAATAACTTTGTATGATGGCAAACGAACGAACGAACGCATCGAAAATTTGAATTTTACTGCGCCACATTAGCGCGCGCTTGTCGACTACGTAACGTCAGTGCTGCCAATTTAGCGACTTAGTCGCTAGATCTGGCGACTTTTGCTCAAGTCTTAGCGACTAAAATGAAGTTTTGACGACAAAAATTGTTTAGCGACATATCTGGCGACTTTTGAAGTACAAATTAAAACAGCCCTAGATTTCGATATTTTAAAAAATATTCAAAGCAACACATCCAATTTTCTTTCAAATCTAAGTTCTGCTATTGAATACGGCCAGTTGTCCAATAATTTTCCAATAAATATTTTTAAGTACAGTTAATCGGGGCAAATTAGACCAAAAAATAGGAGTAACCTTACATTAATTCCCACCCAGCTGAAAATTGGTAGAATTGTTCAGAACACCATCATAAATGAAACCTAAAAAGTCCTCATTGATGCGATACGTGCAAAAATTTTTACTCCGGGTAGAAGGTCACCAAAACGGGTTTTTCGCGATTTTCTCAGAAATGGTTCAAGCTACGAGGATACTGTTCAAGACAAGTATGTTCACTATAACATTTTCTACAGTATTTCTCTAAAACGCATGTTGATAGAACTTATGGTTTTCGAGATTTGTCGATATTCATTTCAGACCAGACCAAAAAATTAACAATTTCTCTTAAGATGCCTCAGTCAGCAGTAGATCATATAAAAAAGTTTGTAAATGAGTTTTCCCGAAGTTTTCGACATTGCTGAATCCGACAATCTCAAGAAACACTTTGAAAAATGACTCCTTGTGGCTCAAATCGGATAAATGATGATGATGGTTGACAAAAAATTGAACCCCTCGTATCTCGGAAACGGTAAGAGATAGAAGCGTACACCTTGCTTTTAAAATGTGATCAAGTATGGACCTTTCTAGGGAAATGATAAAAAAAATGGCCGACTTACAAAAAAGTTTGACAGTCATACAAATAAACAAAAAAAAGGAAATGCTCATAGCTGTGGAACCGCTGTAGATGGATGGAGTGTGCTCGAAGAAATATTATAGAGATTCATAACGACAATCGAGATTTAGCAACAAAAATCTAAGATGTCGGATTTCATATTTCCATCAGGTGTTATTTTGGATCTGGAGGCTCTTAAGGTCCTTAAATCCATTTCTGAAATGATTTTTTTGGTTCGGCCATTGTTCAAAATGGCTGCCATACACTAGGAATTTGAATTTGATTTTTGATTTGAATACCAATTTGTATGGAAACTGTTAAAAACTAATTACCTATCTACGAAAACAAATTTTTCAACCTTGACCTCATCATTATATTTGAATAAGCGCATTTAAAACTAATTGGTATTTGGAAAATTTCAAGTGTATGGCAGCCATTTAAAAAAATGGCCGAATCAAATCAGGAATGGATTTAAGGACCTTCAGAGCCTCCATATCCAAAATAACACCTTCCTAGGATCACTATAAAAGATCCATTGAAATTTGACGGAAATATGAAATCCGACATCTTGGATTTTTGTTGCTGAATCTCGATTGTCGTTATGAATCTCCATAATATTTCTTCGAGCACACTCCATCCATCTACAGGCGGTTCCACAGCTATGAGCATTTCTTTTTTTTTGTTTATTTGTATGACTGTCAAACTTTTTTGTATGGCGGCCATCTTTTTTTATCATTTCCCAAGAAAGGTCCATACTTGATCTACATTTTAAAAGTCAGGTGTACCCCTCTATCTTTTACCGTGTCCGAGATACGAGGGGTTCAATTTTTCGTCAACATCATCATCATTTATCTGATTTGAGTCACAAGGAGTCATTTTTCAAAGTGTTTCTTGAGATTGTCGGATTTAACAATGTCGAAAACTTCGGGAAAACTCATTTACAAACTTGTTATATGATCTACTGCTGGCTGAGGCATCTTAAGAGAAATTGTTAATTTTTTGGTCTGGTCTGAAATGAATATCGACATATCTCGAAAACCATAAGTTCTATCAACATGCGTTTAAGAGCAATACTGTAGAAAATGTTATAGTGAACATACTTGTCTTGAACAGTATCCTCGTAGCTTGAACCGTTTTTGAGAAAAACACGAGATACCCGTTTTGGTGACCTTCTACCCGGAGTAAAAATTTTTGCACGTATCGGATCGATGAGGACTTTTTAGGTTTCATTTATGATGGTGTTCTGAACAATCCTACCAATTTTCAGCTGGGTGGGAATTAATGTAAGGTCAGATGTCTAAATTGCCCCGGTTAAGTACTTATTACGTACATTAATAAAATATCTACTTTTTACTTGTATCTATTGTTATCAAAATTAAATTATAAGTTCTTGACTTGACCACGACTATGTGACCCCCCCCCCTGGCGCCAAAGCTGGATCCGCCCTTGGATGGAATCAGCATCAGGCAGCAGCACCCAGATGAGCGCGTCGGGCAGTTCAGTGGCAAAATTACCTAAGATAAATATTCCTACATTCAGTGGGAATTATTCAGACTTTCTAACTTTTAAAGATTTGTTTAGTTCACTAGTTCACAGTAGCCCAGCACTTGATGATGTTCAAAAGTTACATTACCTTAAGACACAGTTGAAAGGCGAAGCAGAACAGTTAATTAAGCACATCCCTATAACTAGCTCTAATTATAAAAAATGTTGGGATCTACTTATGAGTAGGTACGACAACAAGCGTTTTATGTCGAATTGTATATTAAAACGTCTGTTTGGACTACGTACTTTGAACGGGGAATCTGCTCAGGGGTTAAAGGAACTTTTGGACACAACGTCTGATTGTATGCATGAACTGACCAATATAGGCATTGATGTAGAGTCTTGGGATGTAATCATTATTTATGTTGTCAGTCAGAAATTGGACCCTGAAACAAGGAAGCAATGGGAGTTGCACGTAACTCAAGCAGCTCTAGATTTACCTTCCTTAAATTTGTTCAAAGAATTTTTAGAATCGCGTTTCCGTGCTCTTGAGTTTGTTGAGCCTCTTAAAGGTAGGTCCAAGTTAAACAATTCCACTACTAAAGTCTTGCATACGACCAATTCCAACATCACTTGTCCGCATTGCAATGAAGGTCACAAGCTGTACTCTTGCAGTACGTTTACCAAAGAAGACGTAGCTACACGTCAGGAAATAGTAAAGTCTCTTCAACTTTGCTATAATTGCTTAGGCAGTAATCACTTTGGTAAATCGTGTCGTGTAACAATGAAATGCCGAATTTGTCGCGGAAAACACCATACCCTTCTTCATGGGAAACCGAAACCTGAAGTTGCTGTATCAGCTTCAGCACCTGAAGAAGAGAAACAAGCAGAAGCATCGTCTGGTTTTTCAAAACCATCACCATTATCCTCGTCGGAGACGAAGGAAATCACCAACATTCGCAACCATTTTGTGACAGGACAAAGCCAGACGTTACTGGCCACAGCTTTGGTTAAGGCTGAGTCAAAGGATGGTTCGAAACTGATACTAAGAGCTCTCGTAGATCAAGGATCTCAAGCATCTTTCATTTCAGAGGCAGCTGTACAATTACTACGGCTGAGGAAGATAGCAGGAAAAAGCTGTATATCAGGATTGGGGGATACACAGGGTGGCTTAACCTCGAAAGCGACGGTTATGGTCAATATTCAGTCACTCTGCGACCCTAACTTTACATTACAGATAAAAGCACACGTGCTCAACACGGTCACAACTCTTTTACCTGAAAGAAGATTCGTTTTGCCAAAGTGGGCGGAATTCGGGCGCATCAAGTTAGCTGATCCACAATATAATACGCCTAATAAAATCGACATTTTACTAGGCTCTGAGGTATACTGCGCTATCTTGAAACAGGGTTTGTTACGAAGCCCTGCAGGGTGTACAATTGCTCAAGATACTTACTTCGGATGGATACTATCGGGTCAGGTGGGCGGCCGCGGAAAGAATGAACTAAATTGCCATAATATGATCTTGAATTTACATGTCAAGATTGAAGATAATGAGCTTCTCAAAAAGTTTTGGGAGCTAGAAGCTGAACCTATTTCAATAAAGGAGAAGATCCTAACTCCAGAAGAGCAGGCTTGTGAGGAACATTTTAAAGCAACGACAAGGAGAGATCATTCCGGTCGTTATGTGGTGGAACTACCTTTTCGTCCAGATGTGGATCAAGATTATGGGGACACAAGGTCTATAGCGGTAAAACGACTAGTCGGTTTAGAAAAGAGGTTCTCGAAAACTCCAGAATTAAAAGAGATTATTCTCAGGTATTAAACGAATATCTAACTCTAAACCACATGGAAGAGGTGACCCCAAATACTAGTGAAGGGGATAGAAAGGTATGGCTACCGCATCATGCTGTCATCAGAATGGACAAAAGCACTACTAAAACTAGGGTGGTTTTTAATGCTTCGGATAAGTCAGCAAATGGAGTATCTTTAAATTCGACCTTAATGGTAGGTCCATCCTTACAACCGGAGTTACGACATACCATTATGCGCTGGCGGTTATATCCCATCTGCCTCACAGCAGACATTGTTAAAATGTATCGAATGGTGAGAGTGGCAGCTAAGCATGTAGACTATCAGAGGATCGTTTGGAGGGAAGAAGCCAACGATGAAGTGCAGGATTACCGTCTGTTAACGGTTACATTTGGAACATCGTGTGCTCCGTATCTAGCGGTAAAAGCACTGCAACAAGTCGCTCTCGATGAAGGTCATAATCACCCTCTAGCTGCCAACAGAGTTTCAAAGGACTTTTACATGGATGATCTTCTAACTGGATGTGAATCTGAAACCGAAGCAGTTCAAGTTTATGAAGAAATGAATGCTCTTCTTCAAAAAGGTGGATTCGTGTTGCAGAAGTGGGCCAGTAACAAGATTGGCTTACTAGACACCCGAATAGAAAACGCAGGATTGAATCGCGAGTTTAAGGAAGATGAAGTTACCAAAGTGGTGGGTCTGACTTGGAACCGTCGAACGGACGAATTTAACTATAGCGTAAATTTGTCAAATGCTTCAATACCTGCAACAAAACGCGAAATCATATCGGAGATATGTCGCTTGTATGACCCATTAGGCTGGATTTCTCCCTGCATTATCACCGCAAAAATATTCATACAGAAATTATGGATGACAGGTCTTGACTGGGACGATCGAGTACCACAGGATCTACTGAAAGAATGGACGATGTATCGAGAGGAGTTAGGCAAACTTCACAACTTTCACATCCCGCGATGGATGGGAAGATCCGGAAGCAGCAAAGAAGTGATGTTACATGGGTTTGGAGATGCTTCTAATGCAGCTTTTGCTGCAGCGGTGTATGTTCGTTGCGTCTCTGCGGATGGAAAAATTAATACTCACCTAGTAACATCGAAAACCAAAGTCGCCCCAATCAAGCAGGTGTCAATCCCGCGATTGGAGTTATGTGGAGCTCTGTTAGTCGCGAAGCTGTTACGCGAAGTAGCCGAGATCTTAGAGGTCCCTAAGTCTCACCTGCATGCTTGGACAGATTCGACAGTCGTCTTGGCTTGGCTAAGCGACCATCCAAGTCGATGGAAGACTTTTGTCGCGAATCGGACTTCAGAGATCCTTAGCTTATTGGACGCTTCGCAATTCTCCTACGTACGCTCCGAAGACAATCCGGCAGACTGTGCTTCCCGCGGAATCCCAGCTTCAGAGCTCAAAGACAAGGAATTATGGAAGTATGGTCCTGAATGGCTGCGGAACGAAGAAATTAATTACTCAAAACCGCAATCAATCTGCACTAAAACTGATTTAGAAACAAAGGCATTAAAGGTACATACCGCAACGGTAGACAATTCTTCGGAAGCCGCGTGGTGGTTGAAATTCTCTTCTCTTCGAAAACTCATCAGAGTAGTAGCTTATTGCAGAAGAGTGCTGCGACTGAAGGATCCGGTCACTGCAAAGATAAAGCTCACCCCTTACCTGTCTGCACCTGAAATAAAGGAAGCGCTTACCTGTTGTGTTAAACAGCATCAGCAGCATTCGTTACACGAAGACATCGGCAGTATTCTGAAACAGAAAGAAGTAAGTAAGAAGAGTAAAATCTCGACATTGAATCCATTTATGGACGAACAAGGAATACTACGTGTAGGAGGTAGAATTACGAATTCAGACTTACCAGACTACAGCAAACACCCCATCATTATCGTGGGAGACTCGCATCTTGCTAAGCTATTAGTAGCTGATGCTCATGAAAAGACGTTGCACGGTGGACAGCAGCTGACATGTAATTACATTCGAACAAGGTACTGGGTGACTAAGTTAAAGAATTTAGTAAGAGCTCATATCCACCAATGCGTACCTTGTATCCGAAATGCTGCTAAGACTCGGACTCAATTGATGGGTCAGTTACCAACGTGTCGTGCGACTCCAAATAAGCCCTTTCTATTCTCAGGAGTCGATTACGCTGGCCCAATGAACATTCGAGTCTCGAAAGGACGGGGCAATAAGTCTTACAAAGGCTATATTTGTCTGTTTATATGTATGGCAACACGTAGCATACATCTGGAAGCTGTTTCTTGTCTAACCTCGGAAGGATTCCTATCGGCGTTTAAACGTTTTGTAGCACGACGAGGGCGTTGTATCCAACTGTGGAGTGACAACGGGACAAATTTCGTCGGAGCTGCCAAAGAGCTTAAGATGTTGCTGAATAGCGAGGCTTCTTTGTTCCCGAACGAGGTAGCAGCCGTACTGGCCAATAATGGAACGGAGTGGCATTTTATCCCAGCCCAAAGTCCAAATTTCGGTGGTTTATGGGAGGCAGGAATAAAAAGTACAAAACATCACCTAAGGCGAGTGATTGGCGATACCACTCTCACCTACGAAGAACTCTCGACCGTTTTAGCTCAAATTGAAGCGTGTCTCAATTCTCGGCCACTCTCTATAATTAGTGCCGATCCTGACGATCTGGCCCCTTTGACGCCTGGTCACTTTTTAATAGGTGAACCATTGGTGATTGCTCCTGATCACAACTACGAACAAATGCAAACCAGTAGCTTGCGTCGCTGGCAGATGACACAAAGGATGGTCCAGCAATTCTGGAAGCGTTGGTCACAGGAATACTTGACTAATTTCTTTCAAAGATACAAATGGAAAAATCGATCTCCAGAGGTGAAGACCGGTGATGTTGTGTTGGTACGAGAGACCAACTTACCTCCTACTAAATGGATGTACGGCTTGGTGGTGGAATTGCATCCGGGACAGGACAAAATCACACGAGTTGTTACGCTACGATACAAAGGCTCCTTGATTCAGCGTCCAATTTCAAAACTTTGCCCTTTACCGGTTCATAGTGATAATTAAGTTTGTTATTAATTTTGTAAAAAAAAAAGAGTAGGTAATGTCACTCGTTAGTAATTATATTACTCGTTAGTATGTATTTTGTTTAGTACAATAGTTTAGTAAAATTATTTGTAGATCTCTTAATTTTAAGTTTTTGGATACTTGTCGTTTTATAAAATACATTTAACTAACCACTGCATTAGGCATATATTGTAATTAAGGACAATTCGTCCTTAGTGGGCGGTATGTTCGAGTAAGCGGTTCCGTCACTTTTTGTTAGAAAAATAGACTGTTCCGTCTTCAATGTCGGACCGTTATTATAAGGTTTTTGGTTGCCAGATAACTGGCAACATTTCTTTCTTCTTGTAAAATATATGGTGGTGAAAGCAAGCAAGTTCTTTTTATTGATCGAATAAATTGGAATAAACAAAAGTCTAAGGATATTAGCGGCCAGGACAAATTAAAAGGAACCCAGGAAGACCCTCAGTACAACAATTAAACAGCTACTTTAATTGTTTACTTTAATTATAATATTTAAAATATCTTTATTTGATATACCTACTTTACATACCTAATCCTGTAATATAATATAAGATAAACCTAGACGCAAAAGATAGAGCACTGCGGTTATCTGATTTTTATTTATTTTATTTATTTATTTGCAACTAATAACATGATATGGTCTATTTAAATAAAGTTCAAGTACAATAATTGCTTAAAATTATTAATTTAGAAAAGTTAAACTATATAAACTTAATCTATATAATCTTACTATTTAATATCTTTATTTAGTGACAAAATATTACATATGCGAGTCGCATTTGATTTTTCAAACTGGATGCAAAATATTTGTCAACTTCAATTTCTTATCTGAAATTTAGTAAATTAATAAAACTCTAGTCATCGCTGTAGGATTCCCTGTGTCGCGATGACTAGTTCTCTTCCGTTGATTTTTTAACTTAGTGTGAATAAATTATAGGATGTTAAAAAAAAAATAATAATAATAATATGTTATTTGTGTACCTATGTTTTTGAATGTGTTAATTTACATATAATATTTGTATTTGTAATACATAATTGTTAGAACATGCAGTTTATTTAGTAGTAGTATTAGTTAGTATTAGTAGTCCTAGCTAACTGCTAGTCGGTGTTATGTATTGGTGCATCATTATTAATTAACTGACAATTCGAATCATTTCCTCTGTTTCATTATACTGCAGACTATTTAGGTATGTTTGAATTTTTTTCTTACAATTTCGTTTATTGCATTTTAATATATCTATTTTATGATTAAGGTTTTTGTATATATAGTTTCCACGGAAGCTGTAGCTTCTTTGTCCAATCAACTTTAATTATTATAATATAATATTAAGTAATAATTATTATTAGAGGTAAGACAAATTAGAAATAGTAATATATTATTTTTGGACACATAAATCACAGATGTATGCATCTGACGAATCCCATCTTGAACATATAGCATGAGCCCACAGTCCGCAGATGGTGCAGTGATACCACAACTCGTTATTTTTTCAAATATAACGAAAACACCTCTTTTCACGCCAGGATGGTATATATTTATAAAACACTTTATATATCACAATTATATTCACAGTAACAGTATTACATCGACGTCTGATCGAAACTAAAGCTAAAACCGAATTGCCTTTCCCTTCTCAACATGCCACCTCGCCAAGTCTTATCCCCTCTACTTTACAATCGTTCTTCCTTTATCGCTATTGCGTTTACTGGGCGGGGCGACATGTTTCCGGTGATCATTTTAATCAAAAGACTGTTTATCAAATTAAATACCAAATGATATAAAATCGAGTAAATGACATTAAGGTGATTAAATTTATACTATACATAATTAAAAATCATGACACTCGGCCATCCGGCAACGTGATGCCTCCCGGCATTACCCACAAAATACCCATAAAATATAAATCTAAAACATCTTTGAATAAATATTACATGGAAATTCAGACTTTCTTAGTAAAATCATAGTACAATAGACAATTTCAATGAAAATGATCGTTAAAACGAAATATAACTATGATTAATGACACAACACTGATAATTTAGGTTAACATTTTAACAGTTTTGGTGTACTCAGAAAACACACATTAATTACAAGAATAATTTCTCTGAGTTATCTATTACAATTAAAAATCATGACATTCGGCTTTATAACGATCTAGTTACTTGGATTCAACTATTTATATACAAGACTATATGTCTACCCTATTTTGATACATTTATTTCAAGCAACTTTGAGAAAACAAACTTTCAACTGATATGGTATCTAGTGTTCTAAACTAGTATCCCTGTCAAAAACTAATTTAAGCAGCTGAATCATAAAAATGAAAACAAATATCATAAATCTTAAATCTTAAAACAAAACGTAAAGTGTAAAATATAGAGACGCAAAAATAGTAGGCCTTGTAAAAGAGCAAATCCAATGGACACATTTTAACTAAATGCAACGAAACTAGTGAAAACTGTAATTATATTACACTATTAGTATACTAGTGTTAAATACTGTAAAACACAAATCTATCGAAATGAATCATTTGTTTATATTTATTTATTCAAGTAACCTATATTGCAGCACGAAATATCGTTTATCTGTATCATTTAAAATATTAATAAAGTAATAGAATATTATTATAAGAACCACCTTGTAATAAAGGAAGAATATTAAATAATAACCACAATATATACATGTCAAAGCTAGATATTTCACAAAGATAGGCTAGAATTTAGCAATAATACAGCATGGATGAAAACCAAAAATGATTCAGGAATAAATTAATTACCATTTTATCAGATATCTCAAAATATTAAAGAACTGATATTTCTCCATGAGTTTTGATTGCATCTTACATAAAACATTACACCAAATGCTCTCAGCTAATGGTATAGGTACGCGGAACCTTATTAATATTGGTAAAATTATATCTGCAGAATAGAATCACTGCCCATACAACAAGAGCATGAACGTTGCAACGACTAAAGTTAGGTTTTATGAATGATAAGACGTACCAAATGAATGCTATTATTGTTCAGACTACTAATTACATTCCTGATTTACTGGCAAATTGTGCATGATTATGCCACCATATTTGAATATTCATATTCATTTATTCGAACTAATAGTACCTATACGTCAAATATAAAATTGTACAAAGTTTTAATGTTAAATTTTTAAAACATATTATCCAAAAACATAAAGTTCAGCGCTGAACTTAATAACTTAGCTAAATAAAAACAAAGCTAGCACCGTACTTAAGATAGTTACAGATTGGTTACAATTACAATATATCGATTGGACAGGAACTATACGGAACATTAACCTCATTTTATTTCAAAAGTAAGTTTAGCTCTTAACATCAGTATTTAAAACTCCGTAAACAAACCTAATTTGTAGGTTAGCATTAGCTATAGATACGTATTTCAACTTATTTTTTTTTTTACTCAAATCTACAAGTCACTTAATACCTCTTGATTACTCGCTTTGATTTACCCTCTAGCAACATATAATACGAGTGCCAGGCAACATCGTGATCGTGAGCGCGTCACGCTTGTTATCATTGAAAATAAAACTATAGGTAGTCCTATCCGACTTAACAGTTCGCAAGTTCGTGTTTATCTTAAAAAAATGTGTGAAATCAAAACCACATTTGTTCTCATGGTAAAAAGTAGTAAGTAGTGTAGTAGTAGTAATAAATCGTAGCAAGTAATATTACATAAACCCCAACAAAAAGCATCTTAGCATCTTAGCGACAAAACATCTTAGCGTATCAAATGAAATTATTGCTCCTACCAATTACATACATGATTTACTAACAATTTATATTTTAAACACTGGAGAAAATTGAAGTAAAATTGATCTACTCGTAAATAACGTAGCTGAGCTAAATAATAAAAACTTTATTTAAACCGAAAAACTATCATGAGGGTTCATGAAATTGTTACGTAACGATAAGTATTAAAACAAGAGTGTTCTTTCAAAAATTGAGCCATAGGCGAAGTTCCTAATAGTATCACACGAGTGTTTTAGCAGTCATGCGCAGATTCATATACTACTTTATCTACTTTCATTCTTAAATTTAATATAAACATTATTAAATTCCTTAATAAAAACAAAGCTAGCACTGCACTTCAGATAGTTACAGAGTCGTCACAATCTTTCATTTAAACGGTGATTTTTTTTCTAATAGCATTAGTTAAGGCTTTAAGTTACTTTTTTAAATTTAGACTTTTGATTTATATTGTAACAACATTTAATTATAGTGCCAAGCAAGACGAGGCTGTGAGTGCACCACGTTTATTATTTATCACTAAGAAAACAAAAACACCAAAATGTGAGTTAGACCTAGTACTTAAGGAAATTCGAGGCTATACATGGTCATGGCTCACCCAATTACCTTTGAATATCCACATCCACATTAAGAAGACAATTAATAGTACTCCGAGGTGCACCCTTTTACGTTATCCAATACAGTGTACCTACATACGTAAAATGTATCATGTTTTTGAAATTTATCTACCAATATTAATATAATTTTACCAAACACGAAAATTGTAAGAACATGCATGTTGTAACACTCGACAACCAGCATTAAAATATACAATCATCGAACAAACTCAAAACAAGCGCAATGGTACGCGGCTTTTTGACAAAATACCCTCCTAAAGAGAATAACGTAGGTTAACTCGTTTGACGCAGTATCAAAACAGTTTACTGTGTCGATGATAAAACATAATCACGACACAGCATAAATGCATGGAATGGGTAACTTGCAAAAATTAAAATTATAAATTTTACTACTTAGTGAGCGTGAAGACGATCTCTTGAAAAATTTAATTTAAACCATGTTTTCACATAGTACAAGGCAATCTCGTCTATGATATTAACGAAGCTTATCCAAAACGAAGGTAAGGTATTCAATTGACGTCAAATCTACTTGTAAATATCAGAAATACATGAAATGAATCGAACAAACAAAATATTTTGCTTAATATAAGAACTACGTTTAACTTGAGATTATGTTCTTATTTTTGTATTGATCTCCATTTACCTACATAGTTTTCAAAACGATTTCATTATTAAGATCGAAAGCACTGAATCTCAAAACAGACCTGCCTTAGTCTATTCAGGGTTCACACCCAAATAACATCATGAAATGAAATGATCCTAAAATTATCCACTACACGACAGTCTATCCAAAATAAGAAGTACCTTTTGAAGTTTATCACCTTTCATGGTGCTCTAACTTTGCACACGCGTGATTACATTTTTTTTTTGACCTTTGAGGTAAGACCATGGATAACAATTAAACCGTTTTTATTAAATCGCAATGTGGTAGAATTACAAATCATCATTTATTTATTTTATTTTATTTTTGGTTATCTTTTAATATAAAATTTAGAAAATAATTAAATCAATTTGACTAATTGTGTGAAGTGAAGTGATTTCATCATTATTTTAAATTATATTATTTTCTTAACGTTGGTTTTAAAGTTACGTTGCCTATGTTTTCCTTTTTTTTTTTTTTTTTGTGAAGTGCACATTCGAATTTAATTGTGAATTAAATATTGGGAAAATTCCAGTATTAGTCGTCGCAGCAATTATTATTAAACATTTGGAAAATTAAGTTTGAAGTTACTTAAAGTACCTATATATTAAGTATGTATTTTATATAACGCCGTTTTACACGGGATGTCAGTAATCATTTAAACAAAAATATTTAAAACAAGAATCATAATATTGCTAAAACCTTAATCGGTTACCAAACATTAGAAATCGATATCTTTTAATAATCGAATATTGGCACAAACATTTTTTTTTAATCTTCGTTTTAATAAGTCAAACATCTCTATTGGATTAGATGTTATAACTATTCATCAAGTTTCTCAATTATTATAATTACATATGCGAGTCAAGTTGAATTGAAATCCTACGACCCAAAAATAACAACGATTTTGCTGCCCCGTTTCGATTATAAATCGATTTTAGTTTCTAGGCTTGTTACGAGATGGCGCTACTAGAAAAGTTAGATCGCGCAACCAAGTTATTCACTCAAATCTCAAACAGTACGGTGACACGTCTTTTAAAATATGACTGGGTAAATTCTAACCTAACATGGAGTTTCAGTTTAGTCTTATTATAAGAAAAGCAACTCTCAGAAATGCTTGAATGTATAGATATACTCTGATATATTACTATGCTCTTGCTTAACACCCCGTGTATAATATTTGTACTTTTTATACCTTCATCAAAGTTTAAAGCATTATAAACACGTCAAATTCAAAAATAGGAAAAAAAAATGTTTTGAAATATGAAAGAAGTGTGTTAACTCGTGATTTGAAAAGAACCAAATATTATTCACCAATATCATTAATTAGCTATTCGGGTAAAATGATTAAAAATTAATGTCAAAATTAACTAAATTAGCGTGTTTTTATATGATAACGTTATATAAAAGAAGACCAATCCACTGAAAGATATCAATAGAAATAATGTAGAATTATCAAAATCATTTTAGGTACATTTCAGATGTATGGAAAAAAAATACCCTCCAAAATTTAAGTAGGAACTCCCGTAAAATAGCACAACCATCAAAATATTTTATTATAATTGTTATCTTTTTGCTAAATAGCATAAACCATTATTATGTAGTTTGACTGTGACTGAAGTAAATTATTGATGCAAATATCGATTTGTAACGTGTTAACTGTAAAACAGTAACATAACCACCGAATTCGGATAACATAGCGTAAGTTACGGTAATTCTGTATAGAATTTTATAACAGCCTTAATTAATAGAAAATTTGTTTGATACCTTCCGGGTCTATCAAAGTCTTTCCAGTTACAGCGCTCGAACAGCATGGAGAAGAGGAAGGTCTCTTCTTTATAACCCCCTTCGTTTTCTGCCGATGCCTAGGCAGCATATCACGAGTAGTACCGTCTACGGTGAACTTCATTGACACCAGTCAACACCCTGGAATGTATACATTGTCTCCGGCAGAATACATTCACAAACTAACAGTTAACATTGGGGGGAAAAAAAAGGTTCATTTTTAGTTCGGCAAACAATAAACTAAAAGCATATAACCTTTTCAATTAAATATTTAAAGTTCATTGAAATAAAACAAACTTAATCATACATGACTCACTCACATCGCATCACATCCAACAGAAAGCATATTCTGTTCAACTAAGCAGTGAAATATAACAATTCACTTAACATTTAGCGGAAATACATATATCCGCGCCATTAAAAAGGGACATCTAATGTTTACTTAATTTCCAGTGAGAAACATATTATGCACTAGTACATAATTTTTGTACAATTTCTGTGTAAACAAAATGAATAAAATCGTTAACTTCGTAATGATATTAATATGTAATAAAAAAAAATAATTTAAGAAAATGAATAAATAAGTGATTAATAATGAAAAGTTTAAAAGAAATAAAATTACTTCTTATATCCGGCAAATACAGATATATATATTTTTTAATAATATAGACTTTATAAATAATGGCAAGAAGTGGTTTCAATCTCGCACAATTTTGGCGGTTTTTGGGAATAGCAGCCTTAACTAGTGAATCCAACGATCCACTTAACATTCATCGGGAAGCATACCCGTAACAAACCAGTGAGTGAGTTAACCAACAGTCCGACTTTACTCAAAAATTAAATCTTAGCTCGTAAATCTCGAAGATATACTTTCAACATAATTATAATAAAGTCAACTATAAACATATGAAAGCCTTTTCTCTTTCTCTTTATAAAATGTAGGTAGAAATAAATTAAACGAAAACAAAACGGTATTCTATAAATACTGCTCAGCTATTTTAACGACTTCGCGCGAAAATATCAACTTCGTTTTCCAAATTCAAATATACGTATACACAATGGGCAAGTACCAAAACGTATCATGTGCTATTAAAAAGTAGGCCTAACCTACCCTCTTCCGAGTGGATGTTTTTTGAAAATGCGCGACATAGTACTGCCAAGGAGTAGCCTTGGCCAAGTACCTACGCGCACCTGCATTTACTTTTAAAAATCAGATTATCAAAAAAATTACCCCTATTGAAAACGGTACGTGAATTTTATCACCCACCCAATGCATATACGCACATTACATTTATTAATTTCTATACAATAAATTAATTTTAA
Source organism: Alcis repandata (assembly GCA_949125135.1). Classification (NCBI taxonomy): domain Eukaryota; kingdom Metazoa; phylum Arthropoda; class Insecta; order Lepidoptera; family Geometridae; genus Alcis; species Alcis repandata. The sequence goes on from OX421244.1 coordinate 2,098,338, forward strand.
ACACAAATACCTTGGTAACAGTAAAATGAAAAGAGAAAGAGAAAATAAAAGCTTAACACAATAACAAGATTAGCATACCTTCATTTTTTTTGGTGTATCCTGCACATCGTCTACGTTTAGCTCTCCATGCTGCTGCTCGTGGTGATCTCGCTACAGGGGGAGCTCCCTGAGCTCGGTTAGCTTGTGGAGCAACGGCGTTCACACGTCTGCTGCTTTTTTAACATTTTCTTTTCTTCGTTTGCGGCTTGGCGTGAGTTTTTTAACACTTCTGAAGTATAACGAAAACACCTCTTTTCACGCCAGGATGGTATATATTTATAAAACACTATATATATCACAATTATATTCACAGTAACAGTATTACATCGACGTCTGATCGAAACTAAAGCTAAAACCGAATTGCCTTTCCCTTCTCAACATGCCACCTCGCCAAGTCTTATCCCCTCTACTTTACAATCGTTCTTCCTTTATCGCTATTGCGTTTACTGGGCGGGGCGACATGTTTCCGGTGATCATTTTAATCAAAAGACTGTTTATCAAATTAAATACCAAATGATATAAAATCGAGTAAATGACATTAAGGTGATTAAATTTATACTATACATAATTAAAAATCATGACACAAAATTCCTCCCAAATATAATAATATATTTGTTACAACTTTCATCATCAACATTAATTTCGTCATCACTGTCATCGTCGCAAAGGTGCTTTTCATCTTCACTGTCTGAAGAACATTCTTGAAAAAAAATTATAATATTTTGTAAGATTATAGTTTCATTTATGTTTGTTCTTCTTTTCTTTGACAACTTTTTTTGATCTTGATTTATCATCTTTTTGATCATCAGATTCTTGGCATATCTACAACCATAAAAAAATAAGTCACTAAGGGGTAATGGCGCACAGATGAGCGGTATTACCCCAAACGATCGTTATGTAATTAACTTAATATTTAAAAAAAAATCAAACTTAATTGTTGAAAATTGATTGCATTATCACAAAATAGAATAGTTTCGTTGTCAGAAAAGTAAAATTAATAATTAAATAAGCATTAAAATTTTGGACTTACCGACAAAAACACCTAACCAAAAATTAGATCTGCGCGGCCGCAAACGACGAAACGCACTTCATGGCCACATGACGCGAGCTGACTGTCTGTTTGCATCGCTGTCTGTTCGAAGCCCTTTTCCCTCGCGCTTCAGTCGACGTGGCGTGTTACTATGTTCCATTTTGACAGAGATACAGAGGTGAGCGCCATTACCCGGCGAGCGCTATTCCCCCTGCTTACCCTACTTAAACACAGTTTATTATAATGTAATATTCATTTGTAATTTCATAATTTAAGTCTCTGTATTGAACATATTTTAGGCGTAATTCATGAAAATTAATTAAATTGTTTATCACATAACACAGCTTTCACTCACAACATATTAACCCGGCGAGGCTGTGGTGGGGTGTGAGCGGTGTGACATACCCCACGCATTACTCCAACGATCGTTTTGTTTTAAATTTTTGCTGTAACGGTTTGTCTCGCCGCATAGCTGGAGCTAAGGAGCTGCGGGAGGGGATAGTTGCGTGATCGCAGTGTTGCGCTACCGGGCGCTTGAGATATACGTGCGTATACTCCTGTCGGGTACGTAATACCCCGCCACATAGTTGGTGTGTGGTTATTTCGGTAAAATTGAAAGTTGTTTTTTTGGTTTATTAGCTTATTATTTGTTTTTTGTTTTAGTTTTTGAACGAAAATGAGTTTCGAAAGAGACCAAAGGCGTCTTGAGACCATGATAGAGGATGTTTTCCAAGAATGTTCGGACGAGTCAAGCTCCGAACCCGAATCTCATGCAATATTTTCCTGCAAAAATTGTTGTGATAATGACCCTAGTTCCTAAGCTGTTCCAAAGTATTATGATAGTTTTGTATTTCTAATTCAAAGACTGATGTTTTTTCCTTAATTTTGTAGTTGTTGTTTAAAGTAAAAGTTTGTTTTTGTTTATTTTAGAGGTTTATGAAGATAATGCCTATTTTTGTTAAAAAAAAAACTTAGTTTCTTTTATTTTCCTAAATAATAATAAAAAAATTATTTAAATATTAAAGTTTTTTCATTAAAAGCTGTTTATTGTTTATATTAATATCACAAAACATAAGATTAGAACTCAATTTATCGATATTATGATATTTATGGCCGATTTAATAAGTGGGTATGTCAAACCCCACCACATAGTCAATGTTACATTTTGCCACCACAGCCTCGCCGGGTTAATTAGCACAATAAGAGAAAATTAATTAAACACACCATGAAAATTTGCACAAAAGTTCATTACAAAAAACATATAGTACGACAATCGTAAATAATTGGAAATGGAACATCTGAAGTCAAAGTTTGGCGGGAAGTCGGGAACAGTCTCGTGACGCCTAGCGCCGCGCGCGGAGGGAGAAGGAAACTCGGGCGTGTGACCTCCTTACTCGTGCTCTAAATAGGTTGTGTTCAAAAATTTTAATGGTTAATATCAATTTTAAAAATCAGAAACATCTCAGATCAAGTAGAAAGTATTAAATTTTGATAATTTTACTACATCATCATTAGATCTTTTCTTTATATAATTTTAAAGTGTTAAAAAAGCTAGAGTTAGAAAAATTAGTAGGTACTTACTGTAGTAGGTGACAACAAAGAATCTACGTACAACTAGTCGTTGTACCTATTGCTTATCTAGCGTAGCTTTCTAAGTATTTGTGAAGTAATTTGAAGAGCTGACTCAGCAGCTCCGAAACTACTTCCTGTAAAATCTTCTTAATAATTTTTCAGTTTTCCATAGAAGAGTTTCCATGCCACTGGATGAAATGTTTGAGACAGCTGATGTTTTGCGATTTCAGGTTTGATCCTGAAAAAAAACTGTCCACATAAGTATAATGAGCCCTTTTCGGCTGAGCATGCCTTCTTTATCAAAGAAATACCTAATAGAAACGACTGAAGCTTTATTTTATAACTGTATGAAAGAGATAGAGTGATAGTTCTGTTCGCATCTAGGTAGGTAGGCGTCTTCAGCACTAGCTTCCTCGAGTCGCTGACCATTTAGACATAGGGTGAGTTGGGTGAAGATTGAAACGTTTTTTGATGAGATGAACAGATGATCGATTTAGTCGGCGTAGAGCAAAGATAATATTTTTCTATCATGTTAATAATATCTTCCTTAGCCCATTCTAGAGTAGAAAAAAGTTTAAAATAAATTGTTTTTACCACGAAAAAGAAACGGGGGAAGATGAAAATATGACGGGGTAAGATGAAAAATGAAATCTAAAATCGTTGAAATAAATGTCAGAGGTAGTAAAGTTGATTATTACTAGTCTATACCTTTGAGTGCCCCGGACACCCAGCACTGACTGTAGTCACAAAATACCTTTAGAAAACAGATATATCGTCCAGAAGACAGGCTTCTAATCCCGCGAGGGCTTGTGAAGTGCAGGATGGCCGAGCTATTAGGCAATTCTCCCTAGAATCGATTAATGTTTCGCTACAGCACCGCACTACAGCGCCGGGCACTACGCCGACGAAGATGGCGTGCTGCCTCTACGATATTTTTGTGAATAATTAAGTCTGTGCTTTATCTAAAGTAAATCCCTACAAGTTAACGTAAAATAGTGTATAACTTAGAAACCAGTATCTAAATTAGGTAGGTAATATTAGAGCGAGTTCTCCTCTAACAGTACCTACCTAGGTACATACACCCCCCCTGCCTGAAAACTGGAGTTACCTACAAATAACAAGGAAAACCGTACGTTAAGGTCCATGTTTAATTAAGCAACACTAAATTAGCTTAATACCGAGGTAGGTAGGTATGCTATCCAGCGAGTTTTGAAATGATTTGCAACATAATTATAATACGGTGCTATTTTCAGCTCGATGCAAAGCCGAAAAGAGCTCACATCATAGTATTCCGAGCTCTTAAAACCTGTGGGCTTGCACGTGCCGAGGGCTCTGTTCATGTTCTTCAATATGTGCATTAGTCACTCGTATTTACCTGATGACTTAATGAAAACAACAGTGGTGCCCGTAGTGAAGAACAGGACAGGAGATATCTCGGACAAGGGAAACTATCGCCCCATCTCTCGCGACAACTGTAGCCAAGGTGTTGGATACGCTTTTGTCGTGCCTGAATAAATATATAATATGCTCGCATTTTAACGTATCGCCGACTCGCTACGTAATATTACCTAGCGTCTACGTAGTATCGTCTACTTGTGCTAGAGCCACTGTTCCATAGAAAAATGTCAATGACACTCGACAAAATGTATGGAACAGCTGATTTTTTTTTCGCGAAATCTGGGTTATTTCCAAAGTAAATGTTGTTCATAGTGATGAGTACATTATTGAAGTCAAAAATAGGTAAGTCCTAAATTGCGATAAAAAATATTTTTCAGAAATAAATCAAGTCACAAACAATTCAAACGTTTATTTTATAAACTTACACATTTTATAATAACAAAGCTGAGTGTCTATTTAACGCATCTTTAGCTGCTTCACTTATCTGAAAAAAGAAAAATACATTTTAGTCACATCACCTGTTAACACGTTCACTGCTACAGGAGACATGAAGTATATTATACGAGACTTTCAGCCTACGCGGAGTCTATGATAGTGTTCTCAGTGCGGTAACGTCTACTCTACAAAGAGTGGATAATCCTTTACCTACGGCTGGGAGACATCACGACTGTTCGGAAAATGACAATTTGCATTCAGTAAAACAGTCACGGTTTTCGAGTCAAAATTGGTCATTTTTGAAAACTTGAGGATAATTAGACTTCAAATATGTACAATAACTCAAAACCCGTGACTCGTTTAATGAATACAAATTGTCATTTTCCGAACAGTCGTGATGTAGCCAGCCGTAAGTAAAAGATTATCCACTCTTTACGTCACACCCTGTATTTTTCTTTTTATACGACAGCGTTAACATACACACATACTTCATTGTTGCAAAGACAGTAAATGAGCACACAAATCATGGTTCTAGTGACTGTCTCCTCGTCAAACTGTTTATACAAACCGAGTACTCGGCCGACGGCACTGTCTCGCCACTGTACTCGTTACGTGTAGCCGATTAGATTCATTGAGTAATTAATTTAGGAGCTGTTTTAGTCCGATACACACTATAAAATATCAGTTACGAGCTCTAATGGGTCTCTAACGCACTAGCTGAAAGTTCTTTGAAAATGGCACCAAGCAAAGCAAAATAACACACCAGTGATCATAAATACTAAAATGGTTGATAATGAATCAATTACTTAACAGTAACTTTTTTAAATGTATTTCTAGTGTACTTCCGCCTTAGTGTGTGTGTGTGTGTTTTATTTTGGAGACGGTAATACAACAGTTATTTGAAGATGAACTTCCGCGAAATAACGACGGATTCAATAAATAACCTTATGTTAGGTATAAAATTAATATACAAATACAGGGTTTTAAGGGAGGGGCCTTAAAACCCTGTATTTGTGCTACATACCGTCTGAGAATCATTTTTAGCCAGGTCTTCCAACAGTTTCTTCACGCCGATTTCCTGAAAATGGTTGCGTAGAGCCTCCACATTCATGTCTCCCTCGCTCGCGCTCTGTTGAGAATATAAAGTAAGCTCGGAGGCCGAGTGGCTGGTCCTGGTGTCAGGGTGAACTAAAACACGGGGCGTATTAAAGGGAGTCTACGAGCACCTCTCCGGGCTGGGAAAGTATCATCGACGCTAGTGTTGCAGGTGTTCAGGCGACGGTACTGCTTAACATCAGGCTGACCACGTCTGCCTGTTTGCCGCTCTTTTAAAAAAAAAGGTTTTAAAGCTTCAAGGTCTCTGACACGGCTTGCGGTTGTCGTTCAAGGACAAACGACCGGGACAGATGCTGTTGAGACTACAATTATAATGGTTTCACCATTTTTTTATGCCTCCAGACTTTCTCTAATTTTGATCTTGAAATATTTGTGGAAGTTCAGGGAAGGTTTAAAAGTAAAAAAAACCCCGGGGAAACCACCGGATGCAGCTAGTCATTTAATTTTTTTTTATATTAAGAATCCTAAAAATAGACAAAAAAATGTAAAGCCTGTAAAGTCGGTTTACAGACGATAGTTTAACGAGACAACGTCATAACAAAACATTGATGAAATGATTGCATACTGTTCTCGCTCCGATCGTGACGTCACAATGAGCGTAACGGGACACTTTTTCATGCGTGCAGCCGGCGTTCATCGATTTATTAGACGTTGCCACGTCAAAAACACTTTAGTTACGCACATCCAGCAGGTAGTATATCCCGTTGAGCGGCGACTTGCCGCAGCTGCGCGCGCCCACGAGCGCGCAGTAGGGCCGCAGCGCGCCGCTGGCCACGAGCTGCTCGCGCCGCGCGCGCGCGCCGCGGTGGCAGACACTCTCGATCGCTGACACCACTTCTTTTTGACAACTGAAACATTACAAAAAATAGTACAACTTAAAGGGTATGCTAAGCCGACAAGTGCTCATCGATATCAACAACTTTTACTTTGGGACCAACCCGGAATTCAATTAGCGATGCTTTAAAAACATTAGCCTAGCCTACACATCTATTTTCATCTTTGAATTTTTATATTAGGGCTTAATGGCTAGAGAAACAACGATTTTTTTGTTAACTGATGCATAACATTTCAGATTTCGTGACAGAGTTCACAGTAGTAGGCTTCGATTCCAGAGATTCACCATCTAAACAAAACATATTTAATAAATAATAAATAAACGTTTCACACTCAAGGCTCTCCCACTAAGAATAAATCCTGTGTCGGGGATGCCATGAAACACACACAAAGACAAGGACAACTAACACCCAGACCCAGAACAGATATTCAAATTCATCATTCAAACATCAGATGTTTATCGATTCCCGGCCGGGAATCGAACCCGGGACCTCTGGCTTATAAGGCGGATACACTACCGCTGAGCCAAACAGTCCGACTAATATTGGACTAGTTATTAAGAATAAAGGCAAAGTGGACAGTGGCCACTTTGCCCTGGCCGCTTTGCCTTTTTCAGCCATTTTGTTTTCAACGTAAACATCACATTTTTTTACCTTAATAGAAACAAACTGTCACACAAGCACTCGCAAATAGACAAACTTTGAGACGATTTTAACGAAAATTCCGAAGTATGTAGGGCTATTCATAAAGGGTATGCTAAGCCGAAAAGGGGTCATAGTACTCATCATTATGAACAACTTTTACTATGGGGCCAACAAGAAATTCGCGAAAACAAATCAGCTGTTCCATAGAAAAATGTTAATGACACTTGACAAAATGTATGGAACAGCGGTTTTTTTTCGCGAATTTTGGGTTGGTCCCTTGAGTACTATGACCCCTTTTCGGCTTAGCATACCCTTTATGAATAACCCTGTAGTGAGATTTAGTCAAATCAATAAAAACTTACAGCCTCGCATTATTTTAGTAACACAGACAAAAATCGTTTATGACCAATTCGATGACGCGGTCGCTGCTACTGCAATGAGCCTGCGCCCCGCGTGGGGCGGGGGGTTGCCTTTGCGCCGAAATCGGCAACGTCGCGGTATTATTCACTATGACCGAGTAATTAAGCATGGCCGCAATTGCCTCCTATGTCCGCTTTGAGTTGACTTCTCCTACTCCTAAAGAATCGTAGCTTACTCGTCTTTCAAGTCGGGCAGAATATCCCGCAGTGCAACCAAGATGTCCTCCGCCGTGGCTGCCGCGACAGTGCCGGTCCCCGCCACGACGGAGGTCGCGGCCGTGACGGCTGCTCGCTGGAGGGCGGCGTCCTCACTCCGGAGGAGAGCCGGGATGTGTTCTGCGCAGCCGGCGTCGAGGCAGCGCTGCCTCTGGGAAGATTAGTTTAATCTGTCGTTTGATTAATTATTCCACATTATTTTTTTACTATCTTATTTTTAAAATTGTTTAAATGATTTTAAATTTTAAAGCTTTGATAGCCTTTAAAGCCTCTGACCTGCGCCTCGGTCCCCTCGAGCGCCGCGTTGACCGCCCGCAGCGCCGCCGCCCGCACCGGCGCCGCCGCGCGCCCCAGCAGCGCCAGCAGGCGGCGCTGCAGCGCGGGCTCGGCTTGCAGCGCGTCGCGGCTCGCGTTCGAGATCGACAGGAGCGACTCCAGCGCCGCACAAGTGCTCACTGCCATAAATCAATAAATAAACGTTTCACACGCATAGCTCCCCACTAGGATACCCTGTGTCGGGGATGCCATGGAACAAACAAAGACAAGGAAAACTAACACCCAGACCCAGAGCAGATCTTTAAAAGTTTTTTTTTTTTGTTTTGTAAGTTCATAAAGGCTACCCTGAGAAAAATTATCATCTAAATTTCGCTAAAAGAATAATGATTTCGAATACTATCGATCTACCGATTTTATTCTATCGATTTTGAAATCAGTATGCTCCGTACTTTGGGTGAATTCATCATTCTTTTAGCGGAATTTTTCTCAGACATGTAATAAGAAAAGGGTGTACTGAGCCAAAAAAAGGACATAGTACTCATCATTATGAACCACTTTTACTACAGGACAAAACTGAAATTCGAGAGAAAAAATAGCTATAAAATATCAAGTTTAGTGAAGCCCGTGTAATACTTAAAGCACATATTGACGCATAAAAACTACCCTTATTACTACTTATTTTTCTTGTCCACGTTCTCTGAGCAACTGACGTTAGAATTTACGATTGGTTCGGGTAGTTTTGACGTGACAACGTCTTATAAATTGGTTTGCCGGGTGACACTTCAAGAAACTGCGTTACGCTCCGCTCACGTTATGCGCTCACAATGAGAGCGAGTGAGAGGCACGCGTCCCTTCCACTCGGGCATGGTTAGCCCGCCTAAGAGCGAGAGAGACAGACATAAAAAGTGAAAGGCACGCGTCCCTTCCACTCGAGCACAGTTAGCCCGCCTAAGAGCGAGAGAGACAGAGCGAGAGAGAGAGAGTGAGAGAGATAGGCATACACACCAGTTCATGTCTTGCGCTTCTATTTCGCTTAGGCGCCTGCATACAAGTTTACACGTTGCCAGTTAATTGTAAAACGATTGTGTAGTGATAATGTGAAGGTAGTTTCGTCCATCGCAACAATTCAAACAGCAAAGGTAAATAAATTATTTTACCACTCAAAGTCGTTGTCACGTAAAACTTTCGCCCGTATACCGACTTTACAGGCAACCAATTTTTTTTGGCGTCACCTGGATCTAAGGCGGGACTACATCTGCCTTTGTACTTGATCTGAGGATTACATAAGCTCTGGTGGTATGACGGCCTCTGATATCACTTGCCAGTTGTTGTAGTGAATAGCAGTAGACAGTGGACACTCACCCAGGACGCTCTGGTCTCCGATGGTCAGCAGCGCCGGTATGAAGGGCAGAACAGGTGACGCGAAGGTCAAGGATTCTGAACTATTTGCCCCTCTGAAGAGATAAGATAATTTTTCTTTATTATAAACAATTCATTAAAAAATTGTGAAAATATTGTCAATAACTTCTATGTACGTCCATACCATGGCGCCACAACATACATATTTCTATAACATTTTTGCGATTCTCTTGTCACAATAAGTAACATCACGTTCTAACATTTCACACTCATAGCTCCCAGGATTCCCTGCGACGGGGAATGCCATGGGACACACAAAGACAAGGACAACTAACACCCAGACCCAGAACAGATATTAAAATTCATCATTCAAACATCTGCCCGGCCGGGAAATGAACCCGAGACCTCTTGCTCAAAAGGTGGACGTACCGCTATGCCATACAGGTCGTCCAAATCCAAAACAGTCGGCCAAAATGCCAAAATGGTGAATTGATTCTGAAACAGACCTCCGACAAACGTTTCTCTGCCGGATGAGCCGCCGACAGAATGTTTCGTTTATGAGTTGTTCAACAACATAACCTTTCAACTGCGAACAATTTGTCGCCAGAACGGTTCATTCCTGAATCGTGAGCGAATCGACGACAGAACCTTCCACTACGAACGATTCGCCGACAGAAGCACTCGTCGACAAAGCTTATTAAAGGTCGTAGCCCACTTATACAACTCCGCTCCCACCCGACAAATAAAATGTCATTCAAATATAATATGAGGTGCCCGTTAGATATAGTTTATATTGGCAACATAAATTAGCAGACAGCTCGCTGGCAGCGAAGTTACCGCCATCAGACTGCTTGCTAGTTGACGCTTCTCTGGCTACACGTTGTAAGCAAGCGAACTGCGCGGTGTCGTAGTCGTTAGTCGTATGTTTCTATCTGATTTTATTCTTATCGATATGCGCCTATAACCATCTTACGCACATTACTATGCGGCTCCATAAGACCCACAAGTGCGAGCGAGATAGATATACCTAGAGAGATGATTCATGGCCGCCCGACTCAGTTGGTAACGCGGTTGCTATAGTAGGAAGGTTGTATTTAATGGTCAGAGACTTACTGCAACAATTGTTGTAAAAGCGCGACGTACGCCCGCAGCCGCCGCGGCGGCGTCTCCGGCCGCATGTGAGACAGCACGTCTCGAACTCGGCTCTCCGCCAACACCTAGTACATCGAAATTAAGGTTTTGACATCCGTTTTCAAAATCACCGCCATTTTCATCACGACTAGGTATATCAGTTTTGCCAAAACGCAAGGCCATTAAACAGTGTAAAAATATGTAGGTAGGATGATATGCACGACCTGCACAGTAGCGCGATCCTTTAGCAGCCTCAGAAGACTAAAAACATCGCTAAGAAGCACCATGGCAGAAGATCGCCATAATGGTCTGGCCATGATGAGTGTACACAGAGCTATAAATAAATAAAACCCTAAATAATTTTGATGATAAAGTGGTTGAAAGTTTTGCAAATAATCCCCGCCCGCAGGTTGTTTTAATTAAATGTTATTTTTGTTAAAATAAAAAATTATTACTGTGTTTAAAAGTTTGATTTAGTTATTGTGTTGTCGAGGGCTTGTGAAGTCTTATCCCTCTACATTGATATTAGAACCGTTCTTATTACAATCGTCATCGAGGCAAAGACTTCCAAAGTGTAACGCTTCATGATTTCGGTGTTCATATTTTTTATCCTCCATAATATTGCCCCATTGCCCCCTGCCCCCCCCCCCCCCCCCCCTTAGTCATAAGCTGGCGATGCCTTTGGTCTAAACTATGAAAATTGAATTCGAATTGTTTTAAATTTTCTAATGTTCTGTTACTAAAATGACTATTAAAAAATAGGGTTGGGTGAAAATTTGGGGTTGTATGTATTTTTAGTGGCACATTATAATAAAATAAAAAATAAAAATGTTGTCCAAAAAATAAATGTTAGGGGTGGCCAGCCCTTTTCACTTAGGGGTATGAAAAATAGATAGTAGCCGATTCTCAGACCTACTGAATATGCATATAAAATTTCATAAACATCGGTCAAGCCGTTTCGGAGGAGTATGGTAACTAACATTGCGACACGAGAATTTTATTATAAGATGAGTACTACCTTCTCCTGCATGCGGGCGGAGCGCGCGGCGATGTTCCGCAGCGCGCGGGCGGCGTGCTCCGCCGGCTCGGCCTCCGCGGCCAGCAGCGCGCCCAGCCCGGGGACGCCGCCGCCCTGGGAACGTACAAAACTACACTGACAAACATTTCACCTAAAGTACGGAAGCTGACAATCAACAAAAAGTACGACGATTAGCACCAGTTTTTACGGTGACAACTATCATAATATATGGTTCTCACCCTAAAACTGGCGCTAGTACTAGTTTTTACGGTGACCGGTTAACGTGCTTTTGTTATAAAGCAGTTAAGTGAGACATGGTTCTATTAGTTAACTCCTTTCTGGATTACTTAGTATGTTAAATAGACAGAATTCAAGTTATATTGAACTATGTCACATTTAACGGCTTTATTGCAAAAGCACGGCAGTGGTAGAAAGTTTTATTATATAACTAGCTTTTACCCGCGGCTTCGCACAAAAAAAAAAAACAAATAAAATGTCAATGACACTTGACAAAATGTATGGAACTGATGTTTTTTTCGCGAATTCCGGGTTGGTTCCATAGTAAAAGTTGTTCATGATGATGAGTACTATGAGCCCTTTTCGACTCAGCATACCCTTTATGAATTACCCTATAGTAGTATCATTAATTGAGTTCTTACATCAACGATGATAGCGATATTGCGTTCCTTCTCATACGTCAAGTCGGCGAGCGCGCGGGCCGCCTCCAGCTGGTCGGGGCTGGAACAACGAGGGAGACGTTTGAGACCAGTGGGAACGGCTGAACCGATTTTGACAAAGTAAAAAAAAACACTCATAGCTACCCACTATACCCTGTGTTGGGAATGCCATGGAACACACAAAGACTAGGGCAACTAACACCCAGACCCAGAAGAGATTTTTAAATTCATCACTCTGCCCGGCCAGAAATCGAACCCGGGAACCTCTGGCTTATAAGGCGGATATACAATCGCTGAGCCAAGCTAGTAGAAAACTTGCTTTCAAATAAAAAACCTCATCCAAATCGGTTCTTCCTTCTAAGAGCTCCGTTGCCACAGCATCTCTTGTTTTGCGCCGGGGGTAAAAAGAGAAGTCACGATGGACCGACATTCAGATGACTTGCGAGGTGTGGAATGGCCTTCCTCTAAAGGTCTTCTCGCCGAGTTACAACATGGGGCGTTTCAAAAAGTGTATAAGCACCTCTCCAGGCTGGCAAGCATCATCACCGCTAGTGTTGCAGGTGTTCATGCGGCGGTTTGTTTACCATCAGGCTTACAGTCTACCAGTTTGCCGCTCTTTAAATAAAAAAGGCACAAAGACAGTGAGGCTGGTCCATCGATTTAAAGTCACTCAGCGGGCTATGGAGCGAGCTATGCTTGGGGTTTCTTTGAAAGATAAAATCAGGAATGAGATTATCCGACAAAGAACTAAAGTAACCGACATAGCTCAGAGGATTAGCAAGCTGAAGTGGCAATGGGCTGGCCATATCTGTAGGAGAACCGACAACCGTTGGGGTAGACGGGTTCTAGAGTGGAGACCACGGATCGGCAAACGTAGAGTAGGGCGCCCTGCGGCCAGGTGGAGCGACGACCTGCGTAAGGCGGCTGGTAGCAAGTGGATGCGTGAGGCAGAAGATCGTGCCTTGTGGCGTTCGTTAGGAGAGGCCTATGTCCAGCAGTGGACAAACATTAGGTAGGCTGATGATGATGATGAAATAAAAAAGATTTTTATTTGGCAACTCAATTTTAAACGCAACTGTCAAGTGCAACCTCTTAATAAAAAAATCCATCCCCATAATAACTAGCTGTGCCCCACGGTTTCACCCGCTGTTTTTTTTTAAACATTCCTTGTATTTTTTTATTAATTTTTTAGGTAACTTGTAATGTCCCACTGCTGGGCAAAGGTCTCCCCCAATTCCTTGTATTAGAGCAAATAAAACAAAAAAATAAATATTCAAATCGGCCCAGCTGTTCTCGAGACAAACGAACAGAACAGCGATTAATTTTTCTATACAAGGACAAGAAGAAGACGAAGAAGAAGAAGACGAAGAAGAAGACGAAGAAGAAGACGAAGAAGAAGAAGAAGTAGAAGAAAGTGTCACCAGCTCGGCCGCAGGAGCGCCCCCAGCAGCGGCGCGAAGCCCCCGGCCGCCTCCAGCAGGTCGCTGAGCGCCTGCAGCCGCGCCCGGCCCGCGCCGCGCGCGCGCCGCGCCAGCCGCCGCGCCCCGCGCGTGCCCCGCGCGCGCCGCGACCTCGACTCGCACTTCAGCTCTGGGGAAGAATGTTTTAACTTTTATCTACTCTCAAATCGTAAAATTCAAATTACGAACTTCAAAACGAATCTATAAAGACATACTTTAAAAGACACAATATCATAATGGAAAAAAAAGTAGGTATTACACTATTTCCCTAACAAAATAGTGCTGTAATATAACTTTTATTGTCATTACGATACAGTTTCCCACTTGACTCTTTCCCACTTGGCTAGGTTTGGCGCCATCTCAGAGCGCTGCCAAAGGTTCCATTTTTTATTTCGGTGATGTGTTTAAAGTTTGTCAATATAAATTCGTATTGAAGTTTGTTATAATTCGCATTTTGTGATATGAGAGTAGACAAAGTAGTGTATTGCACTTGTATTATAACACTTATGTTTTAATAATCCCTCATTATGCAACAGTTTCCTAAACTACTATTATTTTATTGTATTTTTTTAAAAATGTGTCAAAACCACGTTAGTTTCCATATCAGCAGCCTTCAGGCGGCTATAACTAGCACCAGGGCTACATACCTTCACAGATCTCCAGCGCAGTGTACTCTTTACCGTCTTCCAAGATGACATCCTCCGCTTGGGCATAGAACCGGACCGTTGTGCTCAGTTCTTGAGCTTGGGATCGAAGACCCTATAATAGATAATTTTTTTTATTTAATTGAGTGACGAGACGGACAAATCGCTCGCCTGATGTTAAACGTCACGTTTGCCCATTACAGGTCTGCGTCACCCAGAGTTCTGAACTCTTATAATTCAAGCCCCTGCGCGGCACAGCACTGCGCTCGTCACCCTGAGATATAAGTTGTTTAATCTCCCATTTGTCCTGTAATTTCACTGGACTAGAGTAGAGTAGGAATAGAGTAATTTATTGGCCTTATAACAGCTTAGTCTGAGTTTTGATAGTTTTCGAATCGATCAAACTTTTCGCAAAGCTCCATACATGACAGTAAAGCGCCCCTGGCGGAAACGTGACGGAACTATTATAATGTATGGAGCTTTACGAAACGTTTGATCGTTTTCGAATGCTATCAAAACTCAGACTAAGCCCCCAGATTTTTACACTGGAGAAGTCATTTCACGTTGTACAAATTTATTGAAATAAAAAAAATAAAAGAAGAAAAAATAATAATAGAGAATATTGGTCATGAAGACGCATAAAATAATGTCAACTTTTCCTATTACTAATTAATAATTCTTATTAATTTGGCAATCATAATAACATACTAATAATTATACTTAATTGTGAAGTCAGAACATTAACAATCCACAACAAAGCTACAGGGGGTCGAAGGCCCTGAATGGCTACGGCTGTAGCTTGACTTGAAGAGGACACTTCCATACTCCATGATATAGCGTTAAAAGAAAAGGATATGCTAAGAAAAGAATACAGAGGAGGGTCATAGTACTCATCATTAAGAACAACTTTTACTATGCAAATAAAAAATAGAAAGCAATAAAAAAACAGCTGTTTTCCAGAAGAATTTAAAGCATGGAACAGCTGTTTTTTTCTCGATTTCAGCGATGATCCCGTAGTAAAAGTAGTTCGTAATAATAGTAATGAAATCATTTTCGGCTTAGCATACCATTTCCTTATAAACCTATTAGTACGGCTCCTTAGCTCGAAAAAACCGGGTTTTCAGTCCCATCTGGCAGAAAGCACGAAACTTGGCATGCTGGTAGCTTTTGTATGTGTAATTAAATCCCGAAGTAGAAACACCCTCGGGAGACGATTGTTTCCCTCCCTCCCCCCCCCCCCCCCTTTTTGTGTCCCAAAATATGTTTTTTTGAGATTTTCTCGGAAACGGTTCAAGCTGCGAGGAAGCTGTTCAAGACAAGTATGTTCTCTATAACATTTTCTACAATATTGCTCTTAGCTGCATGTTGATAGCACTTTTGGTTTTCGAGATAGACTACATACCTGATCAGTTATTTGTCTCTGCAACAATTGTTTGATGAGGTCGAGGATCCGGAATTCGACGAGCTTCAAAAACAACATTTTCGGTTCTTCTTCCTGCGGGCTCTCGGAGGAATCGGAGTCCTCATCGTCTTCTACTGCCTGTAAAAGTTACGTTTTATCGAATACATTTGAGGGAGTGTGCATCTGATCTGCATGATTTATTTCTTTCTTGCTCTGTTTACTATAGGACTACCGAGGGCACAAAAAAGCGACATCGTTTTATGGTTGATATATATACCAAGAACTCGTACGAAGCGCTTTGATTCCACCTTTATTGTGCGAACTGCTAGAGAGTGGAATGCTCTGCTCGAGTGGATATTTCCCGGTAGCTATAATCTGGATGTCTTCAAGTCGCGTGTTAAACGCACGACCAGCTACGTGCGCAGCTCTTGATTTTTTTTATCCTTTGGTGGCTAACCAGCAAACGGGCCGCCTGATGGTAAGAGACCACTGTCACGTTTGGATACCTGACACCCGACCTGATCTGCCTATAGTTTGACAGTCGTGGAAAGTTAAATAAAAAATGTCGTAAAACCGCTAATGCTTTGTCCGGTCGCTCCAGCGCCGCGCAGTACTTCTGCAGCGGTGCGTGAGCGACCAGCTGCGCTTTGATTTGACAATCGTGTACTTATTCATTTATGAGTGTGAAACGTTTATTTATTTAAGCCTTTATTTATGGCTGATAATGGTTTTACTTATTATCTATGACTTAGTGTTAACTTTTAACATTTTTCGGTATCGATCAGCGTGTCCTGTGACGCATAGGCTCTTCCAGCCCTTTCCACTATTTCTGTCGCCACCCTTTCTTGGCAGAATTGCTCCACCAATGTTTTTGATGTCATCCGTGTAAAACTAACTAAATCCGATAAAAACGACGGTTAGATGGCGATAAATTACCTGCACGAGCACAAGCTGGCCAGGCAGTACTGCTAAAGATTTCCTTTTTTTTTTTTTAAATTCATTATTAGGCTTGCATTTGACCGCCATCTCCCCTGATGGTAAGCAACGATACGGTCTACGATGGAGCACGCTGGCCTAGAAAAAATCGATTCACTCGCGGCTAGAAGACACCCAGATTATATCTACCGGGAAACACCCACTCAGGCAAAGCGTTCTACACCCTAGCGGTTCGCACAATAAAGGTAGAATCAAAGCGTTTCGTACGAGTTTTTGGTAAATCCGTGCGCTGTATGTAAACCTAAACAAATCTAGAAGCTCTATAAAAGGAAGATGTAGTCTATAGTGACCTGCACTAGCACTTGCAGGCCTGCCAGTACTTGCGCTGCCAAGGCCTCGTCGGGCCGCTGCAGCGCTGCACAGTACCGCTGCAGCGCTGCGTGCGCGGCGAGCGCGGCGCGCGGCCCGCGGCCCCCGTAGTAGCACAGGTTGGCGACCGCCCTCGCGGCCTGCATGCGGCACCTGCAGCGTAACCTTGTGACAATGGGCTTTTTGGAATTCATGTACGATATACATGATTATGGGGCTATGGGGTATGGGCCCAATCAAGAATTTGCAAAAAAAAAACAGCTGTTCCTTACATTTTGTCGAGTGTCATTGACATTTTTCTATGGAACAGTTGATTTTTTTCGCAAATGTCGGGTTGGTCCCATAGTAAAAGTTGTTCATAATGATGAGTACTATGAGCCCTTTTCGGCTTAGCATACCCTTTATGAACAACCCTGCACTTACTCGGGTTCTTCATGGTCCAATAGGTTCTGCAGCGGAGTGAGTGCGCCCTCGTCCAAGGCCTGCGGCGCGCGAGGAGGCGCCCCCGCGAACATGTTGCCGAGGGCGCGCGCCGCGCCCCGCGCCACGCCGGGCGCGCTGCTCGCCAGGAGGGCTACGACGGGGGCCAGGCAGCCGGCTTCTAGGCAGTGCTCGACCTGAGACCACATCATAATTAACTAATGTGACTAAATAATTTGAAATTTCAAACTTTGTTATACTTAAGTTTATTATCGAAATAAAGGCTTTTTTGTAAATTTATACTAAATGTGTACATTATGGAAGAGGATTTTAAAGTCTTTCGTCCTTCATACCTGAGCAGTGGTCCCCGCCAGCATGTTGGCCACGGCGCCCAGAGCGGCTTCCTTGACAGGCGCGCTGCTCTCCTCCCCCAGCAGAGCCACGAGGCGCGCCGCCAGCCCGGGCACGGCCTGGAGGCTCTCGGTGCCCTTGTTGGGGCCGTGCGTGAGGTTCGTGAGCGCCGTGCAAGCTGCCACTGGAAGATTTTTCAATACAGAATGCTGAAAAATGTCTTTAATACAAAAACAGACAGGCACATGATCTGAGCTAAAATAAATACAAGATCTAACGGAAAGGTGTAGTGATACTGAAAGATGCAATTTTGAACAGCTCCGATGTCCGATTGAGCATTGCAATAAAAGCTTGTTTATAAAGTATTGTTTATACATCTCTTTGTCTTACGAACAGCTCTGTATCAGCATCAGATACTAGGGTGTGTGTGTAGTGTGTAGCTTACAGGATCAGTCGGAACAGGCTTACCCAGAACATCTTGATCTCCACTATGCAGCAGGTCCTTTATGAGAGGCAGCACCGGTGACACAAGCCCGAGTGGCACCGCCGGCTCGCCATCAGCACGACTGAAATACAGTTGATTAATTATGCACAAATATGTTAACGCATAACCAGAGAGTAACTGGTTCTTAAATAGCGCACTCGAGCAACGCACACGAAGACATCGCTCACGGACACGAGTCGCGGATCAATCGCCTGCACACGCGATCTCAGGGTTGGTCCCATAGTAAAACTTGTTTATAATGATGGAGCTTTTTTTAGGCTTAGCGTATCCTTTTCTTTAACCCATAATAGCCACGAGACCATCGGATGCTACAGTATAATCGTCTTTTGTAGATGAAACTTGACCAATGATGTACCGGCACAGGTTGCTGAAGGTCTGCGTGAGCACCCTCAGCGTCCCCGGCGCCGCCCCCGCGCGCATGTAGGGCAGCATGGCCGCCACTACCCCGACACCCAGCGCCGCGTCTCGTGTCGCCGGCGGCTCCAGCGACATGCCCCTAAGAGTGCCGGCGGCTCGCTCCGCGCCCTCGCCCCCGCTAGCCAGGTGGGCTGCAGTCTCCGTTATTATTCCAACCTGCGTAAAGAATTGGTAACATAGGTATAATTTCATAACTTTTTCAAACCATACTTATAAATCCCGCTTGAATTTAACCACTGCTTAACATTCTCCGTCTTGTTTTCGCACGCGACGTTTCACTTCAGCGTGAAGTTGTCAGAGCATTGACTAACTTTAAACAACGTTTACGAGTAAGGTAAAGATGGCTCGTTGAACAGGCATTCTACAAGTTCGATGTTATGACTAATATCAAAGTCATTTAATGTTATAAATGTTCAATTTAATTATTTATTGATTTATTTTTTATTATTTAATTGCATTCAATTTAATTTATAAGTCAATTACTTTTGTAATTTATACATTTGACATGTATCATTTTATTTGGTACCAATAAAAAACTATGAATTAAAAGGCCCATAATTTGTATAGATTCCTGATAAATAGCAACATCTAAAATCTTTTATGTTCTTCACTGGTTCAAGAGCGATCCTAGTGGAGTTACCTATTAATCGTAGGTGCTGTTTGATATCAAATCTACGATCATGGTGGATTAACGAATGTTTTTTCGATCGAAATAATCAATCAATTAAAATAAATGGAACGAGCGAATCGAAAGTTTTACTTCTATGTGGAGAAGGAACGAGAAGCTGATACGTGATCCTGTAGATAAACAATAATATTAAAGAAACAAAAAGAAGAGCCAGATCACAAATCTAGTTTTAGACTGTTCTGTTTAGATTTAGGTAAATATAGTTTTTATATGTGGGTAGTTCCAATGAAGTCGGTCGTCTTCTTATTGCAAACAAAGCTATTATAACAAAAATGTGTGAAAACCACGTTAGTTTCCATAGTAAAGCTATTTCATTTATCGATTTCTTCATTACTACAGACTACATACAGTTAATCTTACTAATATTATAAAGGTGAAAGTATGTAGTTTTATTTGTTACTAATGAACACTGAAGCGGCTGAACGGATTTACATGAAATTTGGAATGAAGGTCGTTCATGGTCTGGATTAACACATAGGCTACTTTTTATCCTGGGTTTGCGGGTAAAACCACTAGGCGCAGTTACTAAGTGAAAAAGTTAAATGTAGGGGCACATAATACTATGGTAGGGGGCCGGAGAAGTGGACACTGGACTAGGCAATTTAATGATGTGCTATGATCGATAATATAATTATAATAGTGAAAAAAATATTACGACGATTTTTGAGCAGACCAGAGCGTACTTCGGCTTAGTTAACACTTTGACTGCGGAAAACACATACTTTGTTTTCCTTTGTGCGACGCGAGTGCGGCTACACACGCCAGGCGCGTAAAACACAACGCATTTGACTATTAACCGCACAAGGCAAGCGCATGTGATTATTAGCCGCAGTTAAAGTGTTAATTAGGACCAGTGGTGTATCCAGGTTTTGAGTTTAGGATCTTGATAAAATGTAAGTTTATTTAAATGGATACGCTGGGTCAGTGTGTGTGTGTGGTGTAAGTAAAGTGCATGAAAAGTGTAGTTTATAGTTACGCTTGGAGCCGCCATTTGGGATGCCTCGGAGTTTGGAGATGACACCTAAAACAATAAAAGAATCGGTAAAGAGTACGCTCTTATAGGCCGAGTTACCCCTGCCCTGATGTCTTGAGGCCGCCTAAAGGCCTCAAGATACCAAATAACAACTAAACTATGTATAGCTACGCTATATCAAATATAGCTTAGTTATTGTAGATCAAGCAATCCGGATCCGGACCTACAACCCGAACCACGGTAGTGCTCTGCTCAGATATACTCAAAAGAAACATTAAAAAAACCGGCCAAGTGCAAGTCGGTCTCGTGCACTCAGGGTTCCTTACCATTATCTATCAAAACGGCAAAATAATCACGTTTGTTGTATGAGAGAACCCTTAAATATTTATTTAATTCTGTTTTTAGCATTTGTTGTTATAGCGGCAACAGAAATACATCATCTGTGAAAATATCAACTGTTTAACTATCACGGTTCATGAGATACAGCCTGATGACAGACGGACAGCGGAGTCTTAGTAATAGGGTCCCGTTTTACTCATTGGGTACGGAACCCTAAAAAAGCGGGTGCAGGCGCGGGGAGCAGCTAGTTAAAGATATAATTTTTAAAGTTAGGTTAGTAGTTCTGAAGATTGACCTTCACAAACAAATTAAAAAAAAAAAACAAAATTAGTCTAAATATCCAAATTATAATAAATCGAATATTTTATTACTCTTGAATATTTCATACATATTGATATTAAAATTAAACGAAATACAATACAAATAAAAACCTACTTATTATAGTAAATACAAAGCTATAAAGCATGATAACCGCTGGGTACAAGTGGACGCGTCATCTATTTATAGTACAAGGTCTGAGGCCCGCCAGGGACAATTTCTGTGCAGTGTTGCCAGCCTTGCCTAACTGAAAAACTGTAGACTATCTATGAAAATAAGTTATGTTAAAACCGGCCAAATGCGAGTCGGACCAGCGCACGAAGGGCTCCGTACCATCATCTATCAAAACGGCAAAAAATCCCGTTTGTTGAGTTATACCTATAGGGTTATTCATAAAGGGTATGCTAAGCCGAAAAGAGCTGATAATACTCATCATTATGAACAACTTTTACTATGGGACCAACGCAGAATTCGCGAAAAAAAATCAGTTGTTCCATACATTTTGTCGAGTGTCATTGACATTTTTCTATGGAACAGCTGATTTTTTTTTTCGCGAATTTCGTAGCAAAAGTTGTTGATAATGGTGAATACCATGAGCCCTTTTCGGCTTAGCATACCCTTTATGAATAACCCTGTATAGTGTTGAACACTATGACCCCTTTTTTGTTTAGCATATTATGCTTTACTCATAGCCCTGTATTGCAAATTGATTACGTTTAGAATCATCTGCGGATTATTGGTTTAAAATGCTAAACGCGATAATAAATAGGTAGACGCTGTATGTTCGTCCATGTTTCTGACACAAATAAATATGTAAATTCTATTTAACAATAAAAATTTTGAGAAATGGCATGTATGGACTAATACTAGAAGAAACCGCCTGGAAGAGATCGCTCTTAGCGATAAGGCCACCAGTTGTTGCACAAATTTTAAGTTTTTTTATTCTTTTTGTTTGTAATTTTTGGTGTGAACAATAAAGATTTTATCTTTCTATCTATCTATACTAGAAAATAATTCGAACTCCTTTTCAGTATTTTATATGCCAAAGTCTGTTTTTTTAGATTCGACCGGCCTGTGCCCCCTTATTTTAATATAATTATGTTGCATAAGCCTCAAAATACACATTTTAAAGAAATGTTTCTGTAGGTATCGTTGTAAGGAAAAACTAATGTAACTAATTTAAGGAAAAACTAAGTCGTGTAGCTCAAGTTTTTGGCATAATGAGATATATTTGGCACAATGTACCTAATAGTAATAATTCAGTTAACTTTGACAGCTTGTAGAATGAATAACTCTTGATAATTGTTATCACTATACTTACTGAATGAGTACAACCGATTAAAATAACAGAAACGGAAAAAACCGTAACGTAGTCAAACCGGCTTACGCGTTATCAGAGCAATCAACGTACGCTTGCGCGAGCTGTTCGCGGGGAACTAGTGCCTAGTGGCCGCTGGTGGGTGAACAGCAGGGTGACCAGGTCTGACTTTCCCCTTTTACCCATATCGAATACCGAAAGTGGTGTAGTGGAACAAAGGTGTTGTTTCTTTAGTGGTTGGCAATACTTGGCAGACAAAACTAAACCCAAAGCAGTCCAGAGTGTCATGTATTTGACAAAATATCTTAAAAATAAAACTTCCAAAATTCCTTATGCTAATTTTTTTTTGCCGACTGGGTTTTAAGGCAATTGTAGTTTAAAATATACTGTAATCCATAAATAAATATAACCTGAATAACATTTCATTAACATTTCTCCAATATCCAAAATTTTCCTCAAAACTGTGAGAAAATCCCCCAATCTGGCGATCTTGGCGGACTGGGTGGCGGCGTGGCGCGTGCCGGCAGACTGGCACCAGCCCACTCGCGTTGCCTCGGCGCTGACGTCACTCAATATACTTACATCGGTCGATAAGTGAGTCCTGATTACAAACAACACAGAGTGTCTAGAGCGAGACGCGAGTTTTTATTTTCACTAAAGATCGCGTTAACGTAAACTACTTACAATTTGTATGGAATAAAACCGCGCCGCCTAGTGTTCATAATATGAACTACAACTCCAAACTCCTACAAGTTCCATACAAATTGAATTTTACGTTAACACGATCGAATAGTGAAAAAAACTTGCACGAGGCACTCAGGAGGCCTATAGCGTTAATTGACCGACGAAATGTCTAGGGGAACGAATATTTTTGTTAGACCGTAACTTGATTATTGGAATATTGTTAATCCTATCTTCTTGAATATTATTTGTCCGATCTTCATGAAATTTTGTAGGCGAAAAGGGCTTAATAGTACTCATTATTATGAACAACTATTACTATGGGGTCAATGCTAAATCCTGAAAAAAATTGCTGTTTCATAGAAACCTGTCAATGACCACTCGACATAATGTATGGAGCAGCTCATTTTTTTCACGATTTCTGGGTTGGTCCCATAGTAAAAGTTGTTCTTAATTGATGAGTAGGTATCTACTATGAGCTCTTTTCTGCTTATCATACCGTTTCTCAGTAGCCCTGTGTGAGGTTGTGTAACAATTCGCAATAACAGTTTGTTTAGTAATCCAAATGGATAAAACAAAACATGCTAAATTAAAAAACGATTCGTAAAAATACTTTAAATATTTATTTATTATTAATTGTGTTATATTTTTATCAATTAATCTATTTTTCAATACTGTATTTTGCTACACAATTTATCGCACTGGATTTTTAGCCTGGAAACACTATACGTTTTGAAAGATGGGAACACTGAATCAGTAAAGTTCTACCAAAGTGGTAAAGTACGCGTCCGATTACAATAGCGCGTCATTCGTTCATTTTACTATTTTGTGATTGAAAAGGTAATAATACATATTCAATTATTTATTCACGTTTTACTAAACTTTTAAACCTTGAAATTATCACTCTCTCGCTGAGATCTCCGCGTTATAATAATTAATCTAGTTTATAGTTTTAATTTACCTTCTATCCACAATAATCCACATCTAGGTAGGTCTAGGTGTCGACTACGTGATCCATCTTTGTTTATGTCTATTAATAATTTACAACAAAAACTTACTCGTAGGCAAATAAAATACTTCCAACAGCTGTGTTAGTTTATTGAATAGTAAAATGTCTCGGCTAGAAACAAAATATAATTATGGTAATAGTATTACAAGGCTAAATGCCGGCTTAGATATAAATAATAAAATGGCGTGCGAAATGGCGCTAAAACCAGACGAGCGCCCCTTCCGGGCCCCGAACCTTGACGTATTTATAGATATGGCGTCTTGTTTGTATGAGTGCATGTATGACTAATTGACTAGCATATGATCGCGGGTTCACCCGCATGGCTTCCAATCTCCAATAAACAATTATACCAACGGTATTTTTTTATATTGATTATTTTATACTACCGACTCCATTTCTATATACAGTTGACTTTTTTCGTGATTTCAGGGTTGGTCCTAGTTCATTTAAATGAGTACCATGAATCCCTTTAGACATAGGTACCTTTGCCTTAAAGTCCTCTTTACGACCCCTTTAAGGGTTGAACATCGCAAGTTGTTTATTCAGTTTGCTACATTGTATATAGGACATAACATACCTCCATTCATGTTCCTAGAACCATCTATTTAGGCTGTGCATTGATATGTCAGTCAGGTAGGCACCTATACAATATAGTATACCATTTATTCCTCTCAATCGTTTTGGGAACGAAATCTATTAAAAACGCCGCTTTTGCCCACGCATGTGTGTGGCATACCTACTTACTTGTGCAATGTGGATATGCAAACGATTTTGTCATTTTTTAACTGTTATTTTTGCCACCGCTTCCAAAACGAGCGCGAGGTTTGTAAATAATAGTGGAAAGTATTGTATTATATTAGTTCCGAATGCTTCGAGATCTATTGACCCTGTATGACGTCAATTGTGATTCCGTGTTCTTACGAGTATGGCTCAAATGATATCGACCAAGTTTTTTAGATAAATAAGTATATAGAGACACTCTTTATTGTACACTCCGGAAATAAAAAGAGAATAATGCAAAAAACCGGTAATGGCGTAGTTTTTTCCCAAAATAAAACTTATGTGCATACACACGTGCTGAGGCGAGTTACAGTTTAGCGAGATGAACTCGAAAAATAAAATATTTTTTTCTTTCTCATGAATATGAAAGAAAAAATTAAGGAAGTTGAGCGAAAAGTTAGAAAATTTGAGACAATTCGAATTCAATATTTAGGTATGGTTAAGACGGGGTCTAAGGGTCACCTAGTAATCTTCTTAATATATATAAATCTCGTGTCACAATGTTTGTCCTCAATGGACTCCTAAACCACTTAACCGATTATAATAAAATTCGCACACCATGTGCAGTTCGATCCAACTTGAGAGATAGGATAGTTTAAATCTCAAATTATAGTCGCAATTTTAATTTATTGCAAATTATATATATACTGATAATTTTTACTATAAATTGACAAGTTAGCATCAACATACTACGGTTGCTATAGTTACGCAATGGCTTTTGACAGGACAACGTCTGTCGAGTCAGCTAGTACATATTATAAATGTGAATGTAAGTTTGTTAGTAACGCTTTCACGCGAAAACTACTTTACCGATCATCATGAAACTTTGTACACATATTCTTCGAGATATTTATTAGAAGTAACATAGGATACTTTTTTTTTAATTGACCGCGGGTGAAACTGCTGGATGATAGATAGAATAGATAGATAGATAGATAGATAGATAGATAATCTCTTTATTGTTCACACCATAAATTACAAACAAAAGAATTATAACACATAAAACTAGTACGACAACTGGCGGCCTTATCGCTAAGAGCGATCTCTTCCAGGCAACCTTGATGCAGCTAGTAAGTTATATCTTGGAATCATGCGGCGACGACGCTGCGTAAGTTGGCACGCGGGGATTTCTATCATGCAACAGAGATAGCTAGATGAGTTTCGATTTTTTTTATTTAATTTACCTACTGAATAACTAAGGACACATTTTGTCCCTATTACTCTCGTGAAATTGATGTCTAGCTATCCCGGTCGCATACGGCATATCATAATATACATCAGCCGTCGAATCATGCTGTGTAGAGTTTTATGATCCACCAAATCAAATTTAACAATCCCCGTATTGTTTCAGGTGTAAAATACGAGATATCCTGCAATGGCCGTCGTAAACGTAATTAGAAACATATTTCTTAAGAAAACAAACCTCAAATGCTTTATGCACTTGAGATTTGTTTTGAAATCAAATCCAAAATCCCAAACTAACTCCTACTTACCGAGTTAAGTATCCATACTGATATCTGACAATCTTGGGCATTACTCTGACGTCAAACCTCAACTCAACTCAACTTGGCTGTTAAAAAAAGCAATAAGTATACATAAATATTATAACGCTTACTACCAGGCGTGCTACCTCTATCACGGGCGAGGTGACCCACTCATGTATTTACAATAGGTACTTACATCTAGCGTTGACTATCAGGTAGACGAAGTTTTCTGCATTCATCAGATTCTGCTCTGCTTTTCCAGCTTCTTTGCAATTCAATGTAATTTAGGTAATATAGAGACTCGTTTTTTACACAGCTTGAAACTATTACCAAGCTCTCAGTACGTCTGGCTTGCGGAGGGGAGGCAGCGAAGGCAGCGGCTCGTACACTAAGGAAAATGTCCTTAAAATCAGTGGCCATACGAGACGCTGCGCTGAGTCTCGGGGTTGTGCCGGCCATGGTGCCCTACATGCGCCCGGGGGTGTCGCCGGCGCTGCTGAAGATCATCACGGAAACCCTCTGTAACCTGTGCGAGTAATGTGTTTAAAATACTTTATTTTCATGGATACAGGTAGATACTATTTGTGCTTTGCCCGAGTGGGTGTTCCCCGATAGATATAATATACCTAAGTGTCTTAAAGTCGCGAGGAAATCGATCCTTTCTAGGCGCGCGTGCTGCATCGTAAACCGCATCGTTGCTTACCATCAGGCGAGATGGCGGTGAAATGCAAGCCTATAGTAAAATAAAATAGAAAACAAGAAAACGATTTTAACAATTTTACTTACTATGGAAATTTAACGTTAATAATTTTATTTTTTTTTTTCAAGGGAAAACTTAACCAACAATTAATAACTTAATTAAGACGTGAGTATTTCCGTGTTAGTTAAAACAAAATGATTTTTAGAATACCAAACTTTCTTACACTAGAAACAATAAAACATTTTTTTAAACAGTTATTTCAAGCTAGCCTTCCAAATAACTGATTTGAATAAATGTATTTCTTCCTTCAACGTGTTTTTCCGCGAAGTAACGCCTGATTAAATAAATCAATAAGTTGCAAATAAAATGAATACCTCTTTTCACGCCAGGATGGTATATATTTGTAAAACACTTTATATTTCGCAATTTTATTCACAGTAACAGTATTACATCGACGTCTATTCGGAACTAAAACTTCAATCGAGTTGCCTTTTACTTTCCATTATTCTGCTCTATTAAGTCTTATCCCCTCCCCTTAACAATCGTTATTTTACTTGGCGGGGCACTACGTTTCCGGACTCCGGTGACCATTTAAATCAAAAGACTGTCTGTTGTAAGGCATGACGATAGATAATGTTAACCGCTACAAGTTATAGAAAAAAAACATGCTGAGAAACAGGTCTTTACCTGAAAATTGGGTCCTAAAATGGGGACCTAAAATTTTGGTTTTGTAGCGAGATGCCTACAAGCCAAGACATGTGATCATGTGAGGTATCAAAAATAAAAGGTATTAATTTGGCCATTTCAAAACATTTTTTTTATACTGTAGGTAGAGTTTTTTTTAATTTCAAAATCTGTTTAAACAATGAGAGCACACTGAACCTCAGTAGATATGAGGTTGTCCATCGAGTTGTTGATCTACCGGGACTGCGCTTGCGTTTAACTCAGCCCTGCGCTACAAACCTATCCATCGAATTCTTGTTTCTGGAGATACTCGTATGCCTAAAGACCTTCAGTATTCGCAAATGCACTGTCGACGAAAGTCTATTTTGCAAGTGAAGTTCTTTGAGAATAGAATTTTTGCGATTTGTTGTCGCCGCCAACACCACATCTCCAGTGCGTCGATTTTTTGGTAATCTCGCAAGATACCGACCAAGTTTTAGCTCCATAAAAAAACATTAACAAATAATTTCATGAGCTGAAACTTTGTTTCTCGATTATAGGGATTTGAACGTGAAGGTCAACTGACTACTACTATGGAGAGAAGGTATAGGAAGGTACTATGGATGATGGCATCCGAAGCGTCGCCGGATCAAAAATTCGGAGTCGGCGCGGATTTCTACATGAATCGGCGGCGGCGGCGCGCTTGCGTGGCGCGTATCTCAATTGGAATGATTACACTAGCCGATCGTGGTTTTTTTGCTCTCGAAATAAGTTTAGTTCCGAATAATTTTAGGCCAACATTTTAGGAAATTATTAATAGGTTTGGAATATTGGCTCCAGTATATTTTGAAATTTTCATAGACTACAAAAAGCAGTACTCATAGTACTCATCATTATGAAAAACTTTTACTATGGGACCAACCCGGAATTCGCGAAAAAAAAATCAGCTGTTCCATACATTTTGTCGACTGTCATTGACCTTTTTCTATGGAACAGCTGATTTATTTCGCGAATTTCGGGTTGGTTCCATAGTTAACCCTAGAAAGATAACGTGCGCCTGAGAGGCGCCCGCGAAATACATATTTCGCCGCCATTTTGTTACCGACGCGCGTACAAGCTTGTGTTTTCGCGCCAATTCAGTCGTCGGTCAACACTCCCGAGAGACGGCCGCTTCTGTTCGGTAAGTACCACAGTTTTGCTGTTAGAGCGATGCGTTGCGCTCGGGAGGCGCATGTTTATCTTTTGTGTAACTTTCGCCAACGTGTAACTTTTGTATAACAATTGTCTTTAGCCATTGATTTTTCCAGTATTTTTTTTAATTTGAGACTGATTACATTATAATTAATTAGTTAATAAGAAAAAACACTATAAAAGTTACCGATTTTTAAAAATTTCTACCTAAGTACAGAAGACTTCTAATTTTTGTTCATTTTTGTTGAGGGTTTATAAAATCCTAAAAATTTTAATATTTTAAATAAAAAATAATGACAACACTTATGTATTTTATTTACTTATTAATAATTCAACAATTTACAGTAGTTAATGAAATAAAAATAATTGACATGCATAAAAAAATCGGCTATTAAAATAGTGCGCCTCTCAGGCGCATGTTTATCTTTTCAGTACAAAAAAATAACGTTATCTTTCTAGGGTTAAAGTTGTTCATAATGATGAGTATACTAAGAACCCTTTTCGGCTTAGCATACCCTTTATAAATAACCCTGTATATATAAAAGAAATATATTGTAATATTTTCAGTCGCAACGATGACGAGCCAGCAGTAAAGCTCGAGCTGGTATCGCCGGCGCTGCCACTTCTAAATGACCTTATGGATAATAAAAATCAAGATGTTCTGGGTAAGCCTGTTCTGAATAGTCCCACTCCTCCAGTAGCCCACTCCTAGTGAACGACGCTGACCATTGACAAGCCTGAACGAGTATTTTACCAGATCTTAACGTGCCTAGTAATTATCAATTAAATGGATTCGGTTCGTTAAAAAACAACTTTATTTGTGTCTACGTTTCCCGTCAGCTTAGTCTCGAATCACTGTGTAAAATATGCTTTGACCACTGCAAAAACCTTTTAAAAAAATCGGTTGTCTCTAAAGTCGGTTTACTGACGATAGTTGAACGTGACAACGTCATAAGTTAATATTGATGGATTGATTTCATTTTTCAAAAGAAAATTTTAATTTTATTTGTTTGATAGATATTTTGTATGGATATAGAGAAGGAGGTAAATGGAAATCACAAAATTGAATTGATCAAGTTACATTTATTTGTACGCATAAATACAATTACGACAATATATCACTAAACATATATTTAACACTTTCACAGAAATCATTACCTTTATCGCCGCAATTATCGTTGCTATAAACAATTGACACCACATTCACTTTTCACTGCACTTCATACTCATCGATCTAGTCCGACTTCGGTGTTCATACTTGACGAAAACATGTAAATGTAATTGTATAGCAGCTGTCCACGCGGACGCATTGCTCACTCAAGTAGGAGAGAGACAGATGTGGAACGCTGCCGAACGCGGAGGGCGATTGTGCCTCTTTGTCGCTCGTTGCGCGCTCTCGCTTGCACTTCAAGCCTTAAATGGAACGCCTCAGAGCGAGGTAACGCCGCATGCGTCATGTTTTTTCATGCGTGCAGCCGGTTCCATCGAATTATAAGACGTTGTCACGTCAATATTTTTAGTTCGGTGTGAGTTTGGTGGTTAAACCAAACACATGTAGGTATGTCTTCCGTTTGTAACTTTGTAGGTATTATAAATCTTACAGTTGAAGCTTGCGGAACGATAACGAACTTGACTTACAAGTCGAAAAACGGTCGAGAAGCTGTGGATGCCGTGCCCGGGCTCACGGAGCGACTGGTGGCGCTGCTGGGCCACGATTCATTCAAAGTGCAGCAATTAGCTTTGAGTGCCGTGGTCAGCATGCTCGCTGGGACCGATACTCAGGTATTTTCTGGCAAACAAACAAACCTAACCATACGATCTTGGTGTTAAAGAGATTTTGGATTCATATTAGAAAGTATGGCAATCGTAAAAAGAAGACACGGCCGTGGGGTGCTGGAGATGTTGATAGCAGTCTGTGAAATTCAAGGTGTTGATACGATTGATTTTTGTGCAACATTTTTTTATGTTAAATGCCTTTTATTTTGTTTGGTTGACGTTCACATCTCTTCCCACGTCGTACTGATCCCCAGGTGCAGCATTGCCTTGACGCTGGTTGCTTAAAGCACATCCTGCGTCTCCTGCAGTGCAGCGAGCCCGAGGTGGTGGCCGACGCACTCTGGGCAATTAACAACATCCTCTTCCGTACGCACCATGACAAACAATATGGTCAGGACATCCCCATTCGGCTACTGACCGTATTAGCCGATGGACAACCCAAGTAAGTGACAATAAAGTGTAAGCTGCGTATTTATTGAACCTTGAAGCAGAGGGTAGTTCGTATCTCGATCATTTAAGACGACTTCGAAAAGCAACATTCATCGGAATGATTAAAACTAAATAAATCTGTCAAAGCGAAAACTCGCTTGTCGAGGGTTCTGAAGTATTGTATCTGAAACAACCCCCTAAATTGCATCAAAGACAACATAAATCACAGAACAAAACAACACAAAAATCCTTTTTTTAATGCCCTGTAAACTCTGCAGATTTCTATACCTACCTATTTTTTATTTAAGTACCTTAGGCACTGCTTTTTTTAGTCCAATGTGAAAATGAAAACTTATAAATAACTAGCTGACCCCCGGCGGTTTCACCCGCTTTTTTTTAAACTTTTAACCTTCCCTGTATTAGAACAAACAAAACAAAAAAAAAATCCAACAAAGCAGACCAAAAAGATCGGACCAATTTCTGAACACACCTTTAAATATTTGACAACCAAGTGACATTATTTTTTATTTCTAATAAAAAGACAAAAGAGATCGGACATCCCGAGTTTACCGTACCGATAGGACGAACTTCAAATGTTTCACAGGTAGGAACAGCTTGTATTGGAAAATTAATTTGTCGATTTTAGTATTTTTCTTTACTTACCTAACATTCATCTTCTTCCGTTTAAACCTTCCCTGAACTTTTACAAATATTTCAAGATCAAAATTAGCAAAATCGGCCCAGCCGTTCTCGAGTTTTAGCGCTGTTCGTTAGTCTGAACAGCGATTCATTTTTATACTCCAAACTCATTCATAGCTTTCTGAAATGTTGGTTTAAAATTATTCAGAACTAAACTTATTTCGAGGGCAACAAAACCACGGTCGGCTAGTGTGATAATCATTCCAATATAAAGTTAATCGCAGTCAGCGCGGCAAATACAATTCAGCCTCTTTTGAAGCAAAAAACTACCATTTAAATCATCCTCCTTGCCGGATGCATGGAAAAAGGTTGATGATGATATTAAGGA
Source organism: Alcis repandata (assembly GCA_949125135.1). NCBI lineage: Eukaryota > Metazoa > Arthropoda > Insecta > Lepidoptera > Geometridae > Alcis > Alcis repandata. Next base: position 2,130,382 of record OX421244.1, read on the forward strand.
TGATTCAAAATGACATGTTATGACTGGATATTTCGAAAATTTTTGATATTTAATTCAAACGATGCATGAAAAAAGATTTTTAAACTCAAAAACCAATCACAATAGAGTTGCAGCTTCGCTGTCGTAATATTGAATGATCATAATAGACATGCTCTAATGGTGGGGCCACACTACCGTACCGTCTACCGGGCTGTTACTGCCATAATTATGGCATTAAATTACCGTCTAATTTACTGCATGAACTGGTGTGGTCACACTAGAGTTTACCTAGTTATGCCAATAAATTAGGCGGTAAAAATATTACTTTTCAAGATGGCGGTTGAAGCTGCAGCGGTGTTGTGTTTTATGAGTGCCAATTATTTTTACATGAATCTTTTAAATTTCAACAAAGCTAAAAGAAGACAAAAAAATATTTTTATGGTTTTTCTGTCCGGTATCCCAAAGAGACGGTTCGGATTGGAATAATTCCAAAAACTCGAGCGCTTTTTCATTTGACCACTCCATGTCGGTCGATACGTGCGTCGCCGGCCGTTGAGCTCATATTGCACACTGGACAAACGGTAGTCTGGTCACAAACGCATAAATTACTGCGGTAATCTTCTTTGATGTGCGAAAAAGACCGCCGTCGGAGCTATTGCCTACCGCCATTTGCCATATTGATTGGCATTGTAAAATTATGGCCATAAATCGTGGCCACACCTAGGTGTTGTTTAAGTTATGGCAATAATTATTGGCATATCACGGTAGTGTAGCCCCAGCATAACATACATTGTTTTGTTTCTACTGATGTTGTAGAGTAGACTTTTTACTTTTTTTTATTTAGCGATAGGCTTCTTGATAGGTATCTAACATTTATATTATATTAGGTCTGAAATGAATATCGACATATCTCGAAAACCATAAGTTCAATCAACATGCGTTTAAGAGCAATACTGTAGAAAATGTTATAGTGAACATACTATTACTTGTCTTGAACAGTATCCTCGTAGCTTGTACCGTTTTTGAGAAAATCACGAAATACCCGTTTTGGTGACCTTCTACCCGGAGTAAAAATTTTTGCACGTACCTATCGGATCGATGAGGACTTTTTAGGTTTCATTTATGATGGTGTTCTGAACAATCCTACCAATTTTCAGCTGGGTGTGAATTAATGGAAGCTTACTCCTATTTTTTGGTCTAATTTGCCCCGATTAGTATCTAAAATACATAATATAATATCTATAATTTTTTTTTTCGTTGGCTTGCAATTGAAATTTGGAGTTTGGACCCAAATTGAAGATGTCCTTTATTTGAACTAATTTTCATTTTCAATAATATTAATTTCCACTAACTTATTTGATGCACTTCGAGAAAAGGCAAGTTTTTCTAAATTTATTTATTGTTTGCATTGCGTGTGTCACACCGCTGACCGCACAAAGGGGCCACCCCACCGCATGACCGCACCTAACCTACTGTCAGAGTGTGTTCAACCAACTGTTTCTATTTAGGTATATTTTAATATTACTTACCACCAACTTATTTGAATTATAAATGAAATACTTAAATATTATACTTATAGTATTTGAACATGAGCGTAATCGTTGTTTTATCAACAAGTGTTATTAGAAACCAAAGTTTATGTGAACATATATTATACCAAGCGAATCATTATATGAAACGTTGTTCGTCCAAGTAATTGTCGCCTAGAGTAAAAGTTGTTCATAACAATGATAATGGGCCTATTTTGGTTTAGCCACAGATCAAGTAGAAAGGTAGATACTTTCTATACTTTCTTATACCTACTTTTCTTTCTACTTAATCTGAGGGCTTTACTTTCCTTGTAACCCTGCAGAGGTGACTCTTTAGATACTCGTAGATCTCTTGACTTGTGAAACATATAACCTAGAAAGTTTTTGGTGTGCTATTATTTGTGCAGAAGCCAAGTACATGCAGCGAAGCTGTTCTTTTGGTATTTCATAAACGACTTAGAAATACAGCAAGTGGTGTCGAGCGACGTGTTGGAGTACTGCAGGTTGGCGCTCGACAGCACGCCGCGCCGCGCGCCTCGCAGGGCGCACCGCCCACCCACGGCGTATGCGGTGGCGGCGGCGGCGGTATGGGACGAGCTGTCAGTGGTACGTACAACAAGGTGCTCCGTTGTTTTTGGGAGCTCGGCTCAGCTTTGGTTTGGGTAAGCTGGCAGTTAGGGGGCAATGCACAATACGCACCAAGCGGGACGTCTGTGCGGGTCGTATCACCCCCATTTAGAATGATGTAACTACGAGTATGTTATTCTGGTGGAATCTTGCAACTTAATTTTAAACAATTTCCCAATGTCCCAACGAGGTGAAATTTGATATACCTCACGTAGGTATATCAAATTTCACCTCGTGTAACTCCATAGTCCATACGGGCCAGTGAATGTAATATTTTGAGAGTAGGTATAATATTATGAGAACGAACCCTACCGACCACAGCAACCGATGACGGTCACGCGTCACCGCCAATTTTGCAAAAGTCGCGGAAGCGCGTGTTAGAATCTTAAATAATAGTTAAACTCTGATTCTAATCGATTGACTAGTAAAACCATCATATTGTCACTAACTGACAATATGGGGGTATTTAACATCTACTTAACTTTAATCTAAAGGGGGTTTTAAATAAATAAAAAGGAAAACACACAAATAATATTTATCTTTTATTCTATGGGCCCCGAGAGGGTACTCTAATCTCAACAATGATTCTACGCCAAGTTCGTAAGGCCCTAGACGCTTGAGAAGAACTGGCAAGAAACTCAGCGCCATCATGATCTTCCAAACACATAACACTATTCTTACAATAATAACTTATTACAAAAGCAACAGAGTAACAAAGAAGTACTTAACTTTCAGTGATTTACAATAGTCCTCACAGTTCAGCCGCCAAACACAAAAAGAGCCCCTTAACTAAATAGCCGTTAGTTTTTATACAATCAATATCGGCTCACTTCACAACATCACGCCACCACTCCGTCCACGAATACTGTCGACCGATCCCGAGCAATAACGATGGCTAACGTCATGGCAGTAATGGCGGATAGAGTGGTACTTTTGACTAAAACACTTTTAATCATATTTATTATGAAACTTACTGTAAAAGATACTTATATTAATATAAACTATTATTATGTATTATCGTAATGATTCTATGTGAGTTATCAGTAGGTTTGATTACAAAACATTACTATAAATATTCCTAACCTAATACGGCCAGACTGACAGTACTTCGTCCCGAAGTACAAAACAACCACCCAAAAATCACTTCCAAAAATCACAATCCAAAAATCACTTCTGCCGTTTTCTCTTAATAACCTTAATTAAGTTAGTACTCTCATTACTTCTCAATACTTCTCTAAAGTATTCTCAATACTTCTCTAAAGTATTCTCAATACTTCTCTAAAGTATTCTCAATACTTCTCTAAAGTATTCTCAATACTTCTATAAAGTATTCTCAATACTTCTCTAAAGTATTCTCAAAAATTTTGGACTATTCTCCCAGTATAATGCCTGGTGATTCTCCAAACCTCCTGACGGCAATCGTCCGCTGCCACCGACCCTCGCCAGTGGTAATCACCAGACCGACCAGCGGTTACTGGGAGAATAATCCGACCGTACCCTGCCAGTAAGGTCATCATCATTTTATTTTATTTATTTTGTTTTATTATCAAAGGAAATCTAACGGCTAGTTACAATTATGAAGATAAGAATTTAAGTATGGAAGGCCAATTAAAAGTTTTCACAGATATTATAAATGTACATGATGATGATGATGACCCCGCCATGTCAAAGTCATTCAGTCATTCAGTCATCAGTCATAGTCCCGGTGGTACTGATGCAACATCTACTCGCTGCAAATAGCCTAATCAGTACCACCATATGGTAACGGTCGCCCAGCGATAAAATTTGTTAGTTTATAATTAACAATTTTCTATTCTAATTACATTATTGTTCATGCTCTTATTCTAATTACATTATTGTTCATATTTTGTTTTTGTTTCTTTTCTTTTTTTTTTTTTTTTATTTTTTTTTTTATATAATAATAGGTATTTTTTTTTTGTCTATTTTTTTTTATTTAAATATATATATATAATGTAATTTACAATGATTCCTTAGTTCTATTTTAATAATCTTATTCACAATATATTTTCGGTGGCAATGTTTTGCTCTACCCATTCTCCGGGCCAGTATCTTAATTTCTCTTTAGCAATTACTATATCTCGCAAATTACGTAGGCCTTTTAGAGCACAATGATCGTTTGGGAGGATTGATGGTATTTTATATGGCTAATTTGGTAATTGTTTGTATGGTTTATAATTGTAACGAGACTGGAGCTGCATAACTTTATCAAAAAAAATCGCTCGATTATCCTGACTTACTTAGTTGTGATATTCTTTGACTCAACTCGAATTTTCGCAAAAGACTAAACTTCAAAGTCTGTTAAAAGTTTCCACTTAACATATTTTTTTTTCATTGACTTTGTAATATACATAAAGTATTGAGACTCCCAAAAAAAAAAAAACAGAACTTTTCAGCCCTTTACCTCCTTGATTGTAATCATGACGTTGTGGAAAGTCTGAATTAGCGCCCAGAAGTCACCGGATGATGCATCAGATGTCACGCCAGAATTTTCTCTTCGATTTCTTCTTCTGTAGCCGTGCTGTAGATTCGCCAAGAAGTCACCAGGTGATGTAGCTGAAGAATCTCGGCTTAGATCAGACATCACGTCAGGATTCTCTTTAAAATAAAACAACGCTGTATTAATAATGAGTCTTTTATCCCACTTCTGATGTTAGAATCTTAAATAATAGTTAAACTCTGATTCTAATCGATTGACTAGTAAAACCATCATATTGTCACTAACTGACAATATGGGGGTATTTAACATCTACTTAACTTTAATCTAAAGGGGGTTTTAAATAAATAAAAAGGAAAACACACAAATAATATTTATCTTTTATTCTATGGGCCCCGAGAGGGTACTCTAATCTCAACAATGATTCTACGCCAAGTTCGTAAGGCCCTAGACGCTTGAGAAGAACTGGCAAGAAACTCAGCGCCATCATGATCTTCCAAACACATAACACTATTCTTACAATAATAACTTATTACAAAAGCAACAGAGTAACAAAGAAGTACTTAACTTTCAGTGATTTACAATAGTCCTCACAGTTCAGCCGCCAAACACAAAAAGAGCCCCTTAACTAAATAGCCGTTAGTTTTTATACAATCAATATCGGCTCACTTCACAACATCACGCCACCACTCCGTCCACGAATACTGTCGACCGATCCCGAGCAATAACGATGGCTAACGTCATGGCAGTAATGGCGGATAGAGTGGTACTTTTGACTAAAACACTTTTAATCATATTTATTATGAAACTTACTGTAAAAGATACTTATATTAATATAAACTATTATTATGTATTATCGTAATGATTCTATGTGAGTTATCAGTAGGTTTGATTACAAAACATTACTATAAATATTCCTAACCTAATACGCGCGACAGCCACCGGTGGTCGGAAGCCGCCACATTTTATGAAAGGATCTGATGAGATTTGACGAGATTGGATTTCGGATATGCATGCATAGATGCCCAGCGAATAACTACGCGGTAGCGCATTTCGGCGTCTCGAGTGACGAGTGACCGCCTCCGGCCACGCGAGTTCGGCGAGTATGACGAAACCTGTCAACTGCTTGCCGCTAGCTACTGGTGGCTCTGGTCGGTGGCTCGTTTGTGCGGAACCTTACCTTTATGACTTCTGCAGGTAGTTTGCCAGATCCTGCATAAAATAACGCACTTGAAAGGGGGCGTACACGCGGCGCAGGCTGTGCCTGAGCTCACGGCGCGGCTGGTGGCGCTGCTGGGGCACGAGGAAGTAGCAGTGCAGGGAGCGGCGCTGGGGGCAGTACTAAACATGCTCGAAGGGAACAAAACTCAGGTACGCCATTTTCTTTTTCTCCTACAACCATAGATAACGCTCTATCTACATATAACATAATATTACATAACGATATCTATAACACCCAATTAATTAGTAGGTTACAGATTAATTAGTCATGTTATTGAGGTGAACGTGGGTTTGAACATTTTACGAAAATCTGTGTTATTGATTATTGGGCATGTCAAACATGGAGATATAATTATTACGGGTGAGAATCTGCGAATCCCGTGATTTCATCATTGTTTTGAAAAAGACAAAATTAATCTACTTAGAGCTTTGTAAAGCTAGAAGTAGGGTTTTCCTCTAACAATATTAATTTTAATACTTTGCTAATGCTACTTTCCCAAGCAAAAGAAAATAAGAAAAGCGCGTCACACCATTTTTAAAACTGCTACAAAGTGAAATCAAAATATTTTCCTAATTATAAAACTTCCTTCAGGATGATCCTCATTTTGACGCTAGATAAAGTTCACCGCTACAAGTTTTAGGAAAAAAACACGCTAAGACATAGGTGTTTACCTGAAAATTGGGTCCTAAAATGGGGACACCAAATTTTAAAACCAAGCAATGTGGTCTTGTGGGGCATCAAATAAAAGGTTCTTTTTTTGAAAGGATTTTTTTTTCACTTTTTAGTTTAGTTTTTTATTTCAAAATGTGTGGAAAAATGACCGCCCCTCCCCAATGGTATCGGGGCCGGCCGAGAGTCGGCGGCCACTTGCAACTACCATGCAGAAATATACAGGTACAGAATACTAATACAGGGCAATAAAAAAGGGTTTTTGTGTTGTTTTGTTCTGACTCAGAGATAATTGTAGGGGCGCTCGTTTAAAATATGATGGTTCAGAACCCTCGACAAGCGAGTTTTCGCGTTGACAGATTTATTTTTTATATTGTGAGTGTTAAATGTTGCTCTAAGTTTTGAAAGGGTTGTAGGATGTTATGGATCGTATATCTTTGGTGTAGGTAGCTATTGATACATAAACTATGACCTAGTTGGTCATAAATATCGTAAAAGCATAATTTAGTTGAGGTTCTTTATAGATCACGCACGGGCGAAGCTGCGAGTTTTGACATGTCGCGTGTTGTTGTGCCTCATTGTACGGATCTCCCCAGACGGAGCGCTGCCTCGCCGCTGGCTGCCTCGAGCACGTGGCGCGCCTCCTGCAGAGCAGCGAGCCCGACCTGGTGGAGAGAGCAGCCAAGGCGGTGTTCAACATCTTCCGTTACGAGCACTCGCGGCAAAAAAGGGGTCAAAAGAACATTCTTACTCCGCTACAAAACGTACTAGGCCATGAAGAGCTCAAGTGAGTTCAACTTTTATTTTTTTTTACCTACCCGCTACCAGTAGCGTAATCTAGGTACTTTCAGGGCCTTCCATCGCCCAGTGACGACAGCACTGACTAAAACGCATAAGAAACAGAAATATGAATCGTTCAGCAATTGAGACATGTATCTAGGTATCTCTCTTTTAATCAAATAAGAACATCTGAGTCGTTCCAAAAGCCATGCTAATGGCTTGTCTATCTATAATCAACTGGATATGCAACTAATAACCTAACCATTATTTGTACAGGTGTCGAGTGGCAGCAGCGGAGGCGATCGTTAATTTCTGCGACAATCACTGCAATGCCGACTCAGCTGCTGAACGCACTCATTTCATCGTGTCGAGCGGCGTGCTGCAGCGCTGCAGCGCGGCGCTCGACAGCGCAGCGGCGGCGGGGGCGGGGGCAGGCGGGCGGGACCCGCTGGCGGAGGTGGGTCGACTCAATACCGTGTAGAAATTGCTTTCTTAAACACAGTGTCTCGTGGTTTCAACCGCTATCTTACCGGCTTCGTTAATTTTTCCGGGATCAAAAGTATGCTATATTTATATGTGTTAAATGTTGAACCATCTTCTTCTTTGAGTTCTGCTTCTGTCGGAGGACAACATAAGGGCAATTAAGACTCTCGAGGCTACCGCTCTGAAGAGCGAAGTGGCGCTGCAGCCAAACCATTCCCGCAAGTTTCTCAACCAAGAGTGCCGCCTCCTGCCGGCTCGTCTTTTTCCGGCGATGAATGAACCATAAATAAAATTCTAATCTCAAATTTTATTAAATTTTGTACCTACTTAGTTTAGCGCGGTGTGGCAACAACGAGACTGACATATTTTCCTTGTGTACAGTTTTATTAATTACTAGCTGCACCCTGTGGTTTCATCCGCTTTTTTTTCTTTTAAATCATCCTTGTCTTAAAGCGAACAAAACAAAAAAATAAATATTCAAATCGGTCCAGCCGTTCTCGAGTTTTAGCGAGACAAACGAACAGCAATTACTTTTTATATAAAAGAAAGAAGAAGAAGGTTATTATTATATTGTATATGCACCTATAGGTAGATAAGTTATATAATAGTAAAAAGTAATAAATATAACTTGAGTCTTAGTAAGTATAATATAACAGTGAGCAATCTTTGGTCCTGAGCCAGTCTCATAAACTGCCTTTCTCCCGCCTTTACAATATCATGTGACCAGCGAGTCGAGGTTCTACCAGGTGACCGTTTCCATTTCGCGCCAATCATTCTGTGACTGTTTTAGTTGTTACTTATTTTTTGTTACTTCTTACATACAGTCACTAACAGAGCTAGTTTGCCGGATCCTACGACATGTAATGAACGAGGAAAAAGAGGGTATAAAAGCGGTGCAGGCCGTGCCCGGGCTCACGGCGCGGCTGGTGGCGCTGCTGGGGCACGAGTCAGCCAGAGTGCAGCACGCAGCTCTGTTCACAGTGGCAAACATGCTCAGAGGGACCAAGATTCAGGTAATTGTGTTTTCTCCGAAAATAAATCTGACCGCATGTTTTTCATTTTGGCCCATTACCAATAGTCTTAACGAGTAGTTTTACGTTGAACTACTGGGAGTTTCCTTCCCAATAAACTGTCTAGACAGACCCCTGGGAACGTCTGTTTTAGTTTTTATGTCACCTAAATCTCAGCAAAATCATTTCTGAGACTGATGGGTATAAAATACAATCGTCGTCGTTGGCGGACATGGTGTAAAGAACAAAAAGAAATCTTTATTGAAAAGAGATATTGCTCACGTGTGTTGTGTTGTCGTGTCCACATTATACAAATCTGTTCAGGCGGAGCGCTGCCTCGACGCCGGCCTCCTCGACCATCTAGTACGCCTCTTGAAGTGCGGCGAGTCCATCCTGGTTCAGCGTGCAGCCTGGGCTACGAGCAACTGCTTCCGTCACACGTTCTATATTACACAACGGGTGCTGAAGAAGGACATCCTCACTTCGATAGCAGACATACTAGCCAATGGAGACCTCCAGTTAGTAATGCGATGCGATGGTATTAAAATAAATTCGTCAAGCAGCAAAAAAATAATTTAAATTCAATTGGCTTCATCAAAAAGATGGCGCTTCTTGCTCGACTTGGTGTGATCACTGCCATGCCCTTACATATTTTCTGTTACATTTCAAAGTTAGCCAAGCGCAAGTAAGTGGGAGTGGGCGAGCCACACAAACAGAATTCACCCGGACGGGTGGGCAAAGGTCTCCACGGAGTGGGTGCTCCCGGACAGTCGACCTGGGTCGCCCACCGTCGTAATGGCGCGACGAACAGAGAAAGTTTAAAAAAGACTGGATGGTGCTGACCTTTGCCCAACAGTAGGACATAGGTTCAGTAAAAAAAAAATCCAATCAATGAAACTAAATTTGGAAGTGTTTAATTCGGATTTGTACAGGTGTCAAAAGGAGGCAGTATGCGCGGTCGCTGAGCTCTGCAAGTATGGGTCGCCGACGCAGCGCGACAAGCTCGTGTCGAGCGGCGTGCTGCGGCCGTACTGCGCGGCGCTGCTGCGAGCTGACCGAGCCGTGCTGGAGCCGGCGCTGTGCGGGCTGCGGCGGCTTTTGGAGGTAGCCGAGTGGCCATAACCAACTGCAGGATTCCTTCCAGCAGCTGTATACAGTCAAACCTGGATAAGCGAGAGTTCAAGGGAGCACAATCTCATTCTCGCTAATAGAGGTTTCTCACTAACCCGAGTTTCTCGCTAATGCAGGTACATGGGTAGCGTTTCTCTCTTATAGGGGTACGCAGACAAACAGGACGGTACACAGGCACACGTGTCCATTTGAAAAGAATGCGATACAACATTATTTAGTTCCACGAAATAGAATAGGTACAATATTGACGAGAATACAAAAACAATGGTAGGAAGTTCCACGAAAGTTAAAAATGAGTCATAAAATAGCACATGTTAAATTTGTAAATAAAGCTCGACTGTCGCTTATAGAGGTATAGATAAGTAGCAGTCTCACTTACGGAGGTCTATGAGGGAAAAACGACTCTCTCTTACAGAGGTTTCTGTTTCTCGCTAATAGAGGTTTTGGGAGCTTAAAATGACGGGTCCTGGCTATTACTCTCACTGACAGAGTTTTCTCACTTATCCAGTTCTCACTTATCCAGGTTTGACTGTATACAAGGGCGTCGCCAAGGGGGGGCAGGGGGGGGCAGTTGCCCCCCCCTAGAGATCAAATGTAGCTAGCCGCAAAGCGACCAAAGTGCGAGCAATTCACTTCCTTACCTATTAATAAATTCCGCATCGCATGACAAAACGTTAATAAATTCACAAGGTTTAATGTAAATTGTAAAGAAAATATTGAAATATTCAGAATAACATTAAGATTTAGACATCCGTTTTAAAAATCGCCGCCATTTTTATCACGATCATCAGATTTGCCAAAACGCAAGACCATTAAACAGTGTAATAATATGTAGATCCAGATCCAAAATATCACCCTCATAGGATCACTGGAAGATCCACTGGAATTTGACGAAAACATGAAATACGCCATCTTGGATTTTTGTTTCTGAATCTCGATTGTCGTTATGAACCTCTATAATATTTCTTCAAGTACATTCCATCCATCTACAGCGGTTCCATAGCTGTGAGCATTTCCTTTTTTTTTTATTTGTATGACTGTCAAACTTTTTTGTATGGCGATGGCGACTATATTTTTTTATCATTTCCCCAAAAATTTGATCTACATTTCAAAAGTCGGGTGTACCCCTCTATATCCTTCTACCGTTTCCGAGATACGAGAGGTAAAATTTTTCGTCAGCCATCATCATCATTTATCCGATTTGAGCCACAAAGAGTCATTTTTCAAAGTGTTTCTTGAGATTGTCGGATTTAGCGATGTTGAAAACTTGAGGAAAACTCATTTACAAACTTGTGATATGATCTACTGCTAACCGAGGCTTCGTTAAGAGAAATTGTCATCTTTTTGGCCTGGTCTGAAAATTCGTCGTATCCGTGGAAGACAGCCACAGTTGCAAAACCCTAGGTTTCCAGGAGGCGGTTTTTTCTGATTATCTCGGAAATTTCTTAGACAACGTATGTTTTTTAGTATTCTAAACAATTCCTTGACACAACAGGCAGTGAATCATATTTTTTTTTAATTTTTGACGATAGTATTTGTACGTGTTTTGTCCCTTAATACCTTACTCCACGGAATTTTCTCAAGATCACGTCGGCTTAACCGCCATGAGGGCTTTTTTCCGAGTGAGAAATGAGAAACGCGGTGAATTTAAGAGACATTGCGCCCTTATTCCACGTAAAAAGCTGGGTGGTGGCCTTCTTGCGACAAAAATATTAGAATTTGCGGTTTAATTTTTAGTGTTCGTGTACAAGAGATGAAAAACAATGTTGTTTTAACCGACTTCCAAAAAAAGGAGGAGGTTCTAAAATTCGGATGTTTGTCTTTTTTTTTTTTGTTAATGGTTGGATGTTAGATATTATAATTGTGCGCGACTTTTTTTTATTTTGACCTGACCGCGAGCGCGTCACGCTTGTAATCTCCTGATGAAGATCACCGAATATGATCAAAACTAGTCGTTATAAACGACTTAATTTGACGTTAGTAATCCCGTGTTAATTATATCAGAATATATTTTAATCTTTAAATATAAATAACAAGTCCTGACTGACTGACTAACAGACGACTTAAAGCCAAACCACAGGTCGTAGAAATTTTTTGGAGGGTGTATTTGTTTTGATGAGCAAAGGTGTGTACTAAGAAAGGATTTTTTGAAATTCAACCCCTGAAGGTGTGGAATAGGGTGTAAAAGTGTATATGGAGAAGCTTGTTTTGTTTTTTTGATGCCACGAATTTAAAAATTTTACAATATGACTTAAGAAAATATTGATCACGTATTTCACCATTTTCTGGAAATCAACCCCTATGAGGGTGAAATGGCGTGGTAATTAAGGCACGAAGAGAAAATTTGTTTTGATGCTACGTCAATGAAACTTTACACAGATGTACTAAATTTATAATAGAATCCCAAAATTTTCGAAAAGTCACACTCTCGAGCTGGAATTGTTAATTATCTCGAAAATTCAAAACGCTTTTACCAAAGCGCCAAGACTAAAAATACTCCAAAACCTTAAACTTTTTTGGGGAAATTGAAACAACAAACAACACAAAATAAAACAAACAAACTTTGAGGGTCTATATTCCCGAAACTATTGAAGGTAGTGTATTTGACCAAATGTTATAGGGGTTTGCGAGAGCTACTAATAAATGGTGGCGACGAAAATCCAAGATTACAAATTCAAAATGGTCCGAGGGGGCTGATTTATTGTATCTGGGGGTTTTAAAGGTCCCTAATTCCATTATGACGCTTTTGACATACTCTCAAAAAAGGAGGGTTAAGTAAATTTAACCCCAGAAAAATAAACGGTTTTTAAAGTGTAGTGTCCACGTGGTCGAAGCTAGTTTTCAATAAAGTAGCGTCGACTGACCGCGAGATGATTTATTTTTTACCCAACTGCAACGAAGCTAAAAAAGAGGGATATGTATGTATTTATGAGTGTATGTACGCATGTATATTGATTGTGGATGTCTAAAGTAGCTCTTTGTTATGACCGAATAGTGGTACTAGACTCACACAAACAAATAAGACGCGCGACGGGATCTAAATACTTCAATAAGAGATTTATGTCAGAATCTCCTGAAGAAGCAGGGGCGCAAAAAGAATAAATAAGACGCAAGACATACAGGTTCCTTAAGACCCTGACTGCTTAGCCCCCAAGCAACTGCTAGCCAAGGAAAAACCAAAAGGCTCTTCCAAAAGACTCTTTCAAATCGCTTAGTCACCGTAGAGGAGTAAGCCAGCACCCGCTAAACCAGACCGGAAGACTCAGGCTTTTCTTAATGCAAACACTCTAATCGTAGACAGTAAGATCACCAAACTAAGTTTTTCTATAAAATCTATAAATTGGGACATCCTAGGGATATGCGAAACTAGAAGACCACAGACATTAAAAAAAACCATAGAATAATACTCGGACTTTATTCTATTCCGCACACCTGGAACAAAGTGAACAAACGGAAGAAACGAGGTTGGGTTCTTAATTACAAAACCTCTGAAACACAATATTTTAAAATTTAAAACCGTGTTGGATAAAACTACAACTCTGGAAATAAAGACATCCAACGAAAATATTAGATAATTTGTACTGGGATATTAAAGCCTCCGAAGACAAAATAGTTAACGAAATTTTAAAATCATTATGAATGCTGTTGATAAAGCCACTACGGCAACTATTTAACATAGTTATTGAAATAAAAACAACGTCAGCACAGTGGTCGAAGTCTATTATTATACTTGTACATAAAAAGGAGACCAATGTGACATTAGAAACTATAAACCAATCAGCCTAATGACAAACTTGTATAAAATATTCTCAATTTTTTTACTCAACCGGTTGACAATAACTCTAGACGAAAACCAACCGAGAGAGCAGGCAGGTTTTCGAAATGTTTTCAACAATGAACCACATACAGGTAGTCTTTCAATTGATAAAAAATCCAATGAAAACGGGAAACCGCTATTTATGTGCTTTTTATAGACTACACAAAAGCATTCGATTCTGTAGACCACAACATGATCTGGACTGCACTAAAATAACAAAGCACTGACCAGCCAAGAGCCCTACATTAACGTGATCTGCAACATAATTATACTCTAAAGGCATAGCCAGAATGTGATTAGAGCGGGAAAGCATGGAGTTCCCAATGGAAAAATGAGATAGGCAAGGCGACCCTATTTCATCAAAAACCTTCTCGGCTGTGATAGAGCGTGTTTCCAGAAGTCTGAAATGGGAAAAAAAAACAAAACAAATGAATATTTCCTGAGCCACTTACGATTTGCTGAATGTGGTATTTGCTGAAAATGCATTAGACTTGGAATCCATGGTTAGCAAACTAGTAATAGAGAGCAAGAAGGTTGGTCTAGAAATAAATGCAACAAAAATAAAGGTTACCTTACTAATCGTGAGTCTCATGTCATTGAAGGTGTAAAAATTGAGTATGAGAACATCTATGTTATCTCGGACATTTGGTTTCTTTTAATGATTGTACAGAAAAAGAGGTACTTACACATAAGAATTTCATCAGACTGGAAAAATCATGAAATAAAGACATAAAGAAATGCTTAACATATGGGTGTCAAACATGGTATTTGAGTTAAATGGATGAAGAAAAAGTTCTACAAGAGAAATATGCAGAAAAGTTTATCAGATATAAAAAAACAGACAGATTAAATATAACTTGTAAGAAACAAAATCAAAGTACCTGATGTAAGTATGTTAAGATGTAAGACAACAACGATAACACTACTTAAATATGTGGTCTGTGATAATGGGCAGGCTACATACCTAATTATGTAGGATGGAAAGCAACAGATGGACAAAAATAGTTACGGAATGTATTTCAAGAGATAAAAAAAGAAACCAGGGAAAGCAAAAGAACAGATGGAGAGACATAATATTATTTACGGAACAATACTGACCAGACGAGGAAGACGAGAGAGAGAGAGAGAAGAGTGGAGAGTTTTAGGGGAGGCCTACACCGCAGAGGCCACTTCTATGATACAAACTAATTAAAATTATATGGTAGTATTTATAAGGTAGAAGAAATATAGACTTATTTATTTAATTTATTGTCTTTTTTTATATATAAATGTAGGTATACAAAGATGTTTATTTTTGTTTAGTCCTTTAGCGTTGATTCTGACTGGCGCGTGACTTGTAATGTAACATATTTTAAAAATTGTAGTTCATGTACACCCAGTTCCCAATAGCATTAGAAAACAAGTTTTTCTTCGATTTTATCTACTGTGAGTAGCATTGTTTTTAGCCATTAAGTTATTGCACAAATGAAGAATGAAGATCAAAATATAGAATATTTGAATTTTATTCACCCTCCCGTGACATATTAACCAATTTCCTGGAACGTTTAATTACTCAAACGCACCCGCACGCCCAGTAAATCCGTCAAGTAATGGCACAGATGCGCTTACGACCCTGTCGGCCGACTCCCCAAGCAACTTTTACCGTCGAACACGGCCGCGCAGGCGAGTGTGGCCGTAATCGCCGGATAAATTTGGACGCAGTGGCGTTAGTGGCTGTATTCTACGGAGTAATTAGGAGCGTGGCTTTTTGTCAAAATTTTAAATCGTGTTTTTTATATCAAATACAGGATTTTCCGATTTTCTGAAAATGTGAGTAGATGCGTATGTATTTAAGGATTCCAAAAATGCAATAAAAGAAAAAAAGCCACAACCGCCAGTGTGGCAGTCTTCCACGGATAGGGCGATTAAATGAATATCAACATATCTCAAAACCATGATACCAACATGCATTTAAAAGCAATACTGTAGGGAATGTTATAGAGAACATACTTGTCTTGAACAGTTTCCTAGTAGCTTGAATTGTTTTTGAGAAAATCGCGAAAAACCCATTTTGGTGACCTTCTACCCGGAGTAAGATTTTTTGCACGTATCGGATCGATGGTGACTTTTTAGATTTCATTTATGATGGTGTTTCAAACAATCCTACCAATTTTCAGCTGGGTGGAAATTACTGTACCCTCCAATGTCTAAATTGTCCCGACTCTATTGTGCTGTCGAGGGCTTGTGAAGTTTTATACATTGATATTAGAACCGTGTTCTTATTACAATCGTCATCGAGGCAAAGACTTCCAAAGTGTAACGCTTTATGCTCTCGGCGTTTATTTTTTTTATCCTCCATAATATTGCCCCATTGCCCCCCCCTTAGTCGTAAGCTGGCGACGCCCTTGACTGTATATCCTACTTATTACTATAAGATTTGTAACAAATAACAATGTAAGGATGTATGTTTCTTACTCTTTCACGCAAAAATAGGTAAACGGTAAACGGATTTACATAAAATTTGGAATAAAGGTTATTCAATGTTCATGGTCATGGATTAATTAACATAGAGGTGGGCTACTTTTTATCCCGGGAACGCGGGTGAAACCGCTGGGCGCAGCTAGTCAGCTAGTATGGTTGTAAAGAAGGGTATGCTGAACCGAAGAAGACTCATCATTTTGAACAATTTTTACGAAGGGACCAAACCGGAATTCGCGAAAAAAACAGCTGTTCCTTAGAAAAATATCAATGACACTTGAAAAAATGTAGCGACTTGTAGCGAATCTTAATAATTGTTCTATTCAACTTTCAAAAACTTATTTTTAAAACAAGCTTTTTTTAATTTATTGATAGGCTTGCGTTTGACGGCCATCTTGCCTGATGGGTTACGATTATAAGATGTGCTTTTATTGTAGTATCATCCGAGTTTTACCAAACTTCAGCTCAATCGAACATCGGGAAGTAGTTCAAAATCAGTTGTAAGATTTGAGCCGAACATAATTATAATACATACAAACAAATATTGCAAGTTAAATAAAAGCTTCTAAAATATTACTCAAACTGATGTGTTGTGTTCTCTGCAGAGAGCGGGCGACATGGACGTGGACGCTCTCCGCTCGCAGATGAGAGAGCTCGGCCTCCAAGCCCAGTTAAATACGTTATCGAAACATGAAAATGAATGGGTATGTCATATTTACCTCATACTTCATCAGCTCTTTAATCTTCCCACTGCTGGGATACAAGTCTACCCTCGAAAGGTGATCAGGCCTTGTTCCACCGCACGCTGACCAAGTGCGAGTTGCTGGACTCACATACGCTATTGAATTTCTTTTCCAGACTTATGCAGGCTACCTCACGATGTTTTCCTAATACTAAAAATTTGTCGAATTCGCGTCGTGGCTCGCTCGCAGAGGGTTCCGTAGTCTCCTAAGTTACTGAGAACGGAAATAAATAAAACATAGTCATCATCAATATCCGAAATCTTCATACATTATCACTTGATGATCTTTTTCAAGGAGCAATAACAAAGTGTGACGCACCTGCGGTCTCATCCAGTCTAAAAATAAATAAAACTAAATATCGTACAGGGCTATAAAGAAAGGGTACACTTAGCCAAAAAAGTTCATACCTAATACTACTCATCATCATGAATCTTTTACTATGAGACCAACCCGGAATCCGCGAACTAAATCAGCTGTTCCATACATTTTGTCGAGTAGGTATCATTGATGAACAGATTTTGCATTGATTTTTTTTTTGTAATCTCCGGTTTGGTTTTATAGAAAAATTTGTTCATAACAATCACTACTATGAGCCTTTTTCGGCTCAGCATACCCTTCTTAAATCTCTATAGTGCCGTAACTTCGACTCGGGTAAAGCACGTTTTTAGTTCCGCGTGTTTATTAATTCATTAATTAATATCTTGGTCACTTAAATCTGTCAACAGTCAACGAAGTTGTCTGATTTTGACGCATTTGAGTGACCAATGTACTTACATTGTTTTTTTTTCAGGTCAAGAATATGTCTCGCGAATTGTTGAAGAACTACTACTTGGACTGTTTGTGAAGAGAAGATAGGTTACCTACATATATCTACGTTTAAGATTTGGACATGGAATTCGTAGACACGTGATGTCGTATTTGCAAGTTTCACGAAAATCGACGTCATGTTTCAATGTTATTACCTCTGTCTCGTTCTACTATCTGAACACCAAGGGCCCAAAAAGCGACTTCGTTTTATATTAGGTACCTACACCTACATATATTATCAGAATCCCGCACGAAACGCTTTGAATCCACATTTATTCTGCTAACCGCCAGAATGGCGTGTTCTGCCTGAGTGGTTCTTCCTCCGATAGTTATAAAATGGATGACTTCAAGTTGAGGATGAATCGGTTTCGTATAGGCAAGCGAGCTCCATCGTAGACCGCATCATTGCTTCCCATCAGGTGAAATGGCGGTCAAACGCAGGCCTACCAGCCTACCACAGACTAAAATATATACCTACTTGTACTAAGTACTTACTAATATTAGTACGCCACACGTGGCACGAACATGAGACTGTAAACTAATAACACCATTTATATAACTAACTACAACATTGGGTTCTTCAAAAGAGCTTTTAATAGTCTTAAAAGGTCGGCAGCGTATCTGTGGTGCCTCCAGTGTTACAGGTATCCATAGGCGACGCCGACGGTGATCGCTTACCATCAGGCGGCTCGTTTGCTTGTCTGCCACCTATGTCATAAAAAAATATTTATGCAATTCTATTGTATTTATTTCCCATGTTCTGAAAAATAAATAATCTGAATCTGGACCACTCACGAGCCGCGTAACCAATATCAGCAAACCAGGAATCGGGTGATCCAGTCAGTCGGCACCCTACCAGTAGAAGGGTTGAGAATTTTGACAACTGACATCGTCTCAAAGTTTTATCACGGTTATTTTGCGAAGAAATATTCTAAGTTGCTCTACCAAAACGTCTTTATCTCGAGAACTACAACTCCAATCGCAAAAATATTAAATGCGCTGTGATTCTCAGAACCAACACCAATTTTGAGGTCTAGGATGTCTCACAGAAAATAACAACATTTACACTTAAAAATATGGAATGTCCGACATAAAAATCGCTAGATTCCAACTAAAAATTTCAGATCTAAAACAATAGGTATGCAGAGCGTCACCAGGCCTACCGTTTGAAAATCAAAGAAATCGGCTAAGAACTTGGAAAATGGCAACTATTTGAAGATTGACGAAACCTGGCAGCTCCAAGCGGGCTGCATTGCATATCCGATATATCGGTCATCCGGAAACAAGAAAAGAACACCACACTTGAACGCGTGAACTTGCGCTTCTACAAATAAATATAAAAAAGTAGCTGCACCTGGCGGTATCACCCGCAGTTCTTTTTTTCTTTTAAACATTCCCTGTATTAGAGCAAACAAAACAAAAAAAAATTTGACAACCAAGTGACACTATTTCTTATTTCTAAAAAGACAAAAGAGCACGGGCATCCCGAGTTTACCGTACCGATAGGACGAACATCAAATGTTTCACAGGTAGGAACAGTTTGTGTTGGAATAT
Organism: Alcis repandata; assembly: GCA_949125135.1. NCBI lineage: Eukaryota > Metazoa > Arthropoda > Insecta > Lepidoptera > Geometridae > Alcis > Alcis repandata. Next base: position 2,149,645 of record OX421244.1, read on the forward strand.
TATATTGTCGATTTTAGGTACTATTTTTCTTTACTTATTCATGTTTCTCATCGTTTATACCTTGCCTGAATATTTACAAATACATATATAAATCAAGATCAAAATTAGCGAAATCAGTCCAGCCGTTCTCGAGTTATAGCGAGCCAAACGATTCATTTTTATATACATAAGTTAGCGTGTCACAATCATAGCTCCCCACTAGGATAGTCTGTGTCGGGGATGTCATGGAACACACAAAGACAAGGACAATTCACACCCAGACCCAGAGCAGATATTCGACAACAGACAACAACACTCGTTGATGACAATAGTGTTAATCGATCACATCCATGAGGCTTGTTTAGCACATTAACAAATAATGATACAGAAGAAGATTATGACCAAGAAAATGAATAAAAAATCGGATGGGTTCTAACTAAATAAAATATGCTGAAACTTATGTAGTTGTTTTTTAAGTCTTCCCTTTACGAGCACCTATTCCTGCCTATAGAACAATTCTTACACCGCCCATAATTCCATGCCTACTAAAATTGATATCGAAAATTCTACGACTAGCAGCGGGCTGACTATCTACGACTGTGTAAGGTCACTGACGTCACCGTGCGACAATTCCCTCCCTCCCACCGAGAGCAGCACAGGGCCGCCAGTCCTGTACCGATGTCAATGGTACATCCGATATTTTAATTTATACATATTTTGTAGATCTGGGATCTAGTCCCTAATCCACGGTCAAGGTGGCAAGGTTGGAGGTTTTACTCGCGATTTTAGGAACCATTAGCTATTGAGGATATGTTTGAAGAAAAAATATCAGCTTAAGAATTTTTGGTTAGTATTTTAATAGGTAATTTGAAAGTCTCCTTGGTAAGTTTTTTAGCCGAGCCTAAAAACATTAAAAAATCTGTAGGTACTCATTATTCACGCATTTCTTTATTATCTTTTTTATTACTATACTGTAAATTGTTTATGGACCACCATTAGGTACCTCGTTCCTTCCAAACACGATTCCTTGCTCCGAGCCAGCAACATCTCATCAGTCAGAATTAGGCCACATCAGCAACTGATCAGCCCGAGATGGAAACATACCAAATTCAACGTGTAAACTCCGTCTTACCAAGTTATAGCCTTATTCGTTTTGTATTAAGTCGTTTTTTCCAAACTTAGTAGTCTTTTTTAGTAAAAAGTACTTAGTGAGAATAAAAAAAATAGGGAATAATTTAAAATGAGATCTGGCAACACTCCTTAGGTCCGTATGTATGAAAAGTACAGTCAGTAATCAGTTACTCGCGCAGCGCCCGCCCGCCCGACCGTACTGTAGCGCTTCATCCGCTCGTTGTACTTACCGATCCTGTGACTGATATTAAGGTAATTACGAGTATACTTACCTACTCAAGTTTTATCGAAGCCCATTTCTCATTTTTCCATAAAACTAAACTTTTGAACCTCAGAACTATCACATTCTCGCTAAGATCACCGCATAAAAAAAAACTAGTTTCTTAGTTTAAATACGAGTACTAACACAAATAGTAGCTACATAGACGACCCTTTATTTTATTGGCAAAGCCTTAACTTGTAGATACTTTAAATTAAACCATCTCCAACATGTTTGTTTGTCATAAAATTCCTCGGCTACACACATAATAAATATAAATAGGTTACTACAAGGCCAAATAGGTAAACATTCGTAGCTAGATCATAATAAAGCGTGCCGAGTGGCGCCATGACCAGACGAGTGTCCCTGGCGGCCCCGGAGCCCGGACTCGACGCGGTATAGCGATGACGAGGTTCCGAGTGATAACGTCCTATGTGAATTTTATTTACCTACAATTTTTAATGTTCCGCGATCTACTGACCCCAGTTTATCAACGTAACGTTTATTACGAAAAGCGTTCTGCACAATTACACACTCACCAAATATTTCATCGAGTGTGTTTAATTATATCTAAGTACCTAAGTAAGTCGGTACGCAGTAGGTACTTAGTACGCACACGGGATCACAGTAATATATATTTTTTCCTTATTTTGCTATAGACTTCCAAATAGTTGCTAACTCAACCCACTTGTGACGAGCCAATTTTTAGGATATGAGATATGATATGATATGAGATCGTGATTTCGAGAAAAAACTTCGAGTTTTCTTATTCACAACTAATGAGATTGAGATAAAAACATGAAATTCGAGTGACGTAATTTATGGATGGCCCCTTAGCTGGAGGCCTTATGGTAAGCACTTTCACTCAGCCTCTCATCATCATCATCATCTGCCTACCCTTATCCCACCTACGTGGGGTCGGTACAGTATGTACACTTCTTCCATTCATCTCTATCATTCGTCATATCTATGAATACACTCCCTTCCTTTTCATATCATCTTTCACTCAGCCTCTATTACATGAAAATGATGCCTAGCAATCACAATCATAAGGATAAATAAATATCGTAAACGTATCAGGCGTCAGATCACCTCGTGTATACAATGTGTCCGTTTTCCGATGTCCGATACTTTAAGGGGTTAAAATACAATTAATTTTATCGACCAATCACGGATCAATGAGTTTTTTTTCTCCATCAATAAAAAAAATGGCAGCACTTTAAATAAATGTTAGCGAAGCATAGATGCTTGTATTAATTTTAATTTAACAATATCTAGCCAAGTAGAAGGCTTTCAAACACCAAAGTGGTCTCAAATGTTAGTTATTAGTGTAAAAAATAAATCTGGATTTAAATTTAAATTTTTTAATGTTTCAATTTTTCTTACACGAGTACGTTACCGCGCCTTCTTATTCCATTTTCCGCAATTCTTAAATGAATTCTCACGAAAGTGCGAGCATTCGGCGTACGTCTGTTAGGAAATCTGCGTGCATATACTTACAATTATACAACAGCTCTATTAGCACTCCCGTTACACAATCCATACACGAAATGGATGTCAGCGATATGCTGGCTTGAGTATACTCGTACATTGTAATTAACAAAAATTTACAAAACAAAACAAAAACGTAACAAAGTCTAACAACAAACAACAATTTGTGCATTTATAGCAAATATCCTGTATTATTAAAAAACAAATAAAAAAATTGGTTGACACATTGATTTTTTTGGAACGAAGTTCCTTATCGCGCGTTGTGAAAGGGGGGCCAGACGGAAAAAATTCTTACGAAAAGTTGTCACGACACTTTTTGCTGTAGTAAGCTATTGTAATCTGTGCGGCGTCGCATGTTTCTCTGTCTGTCTCTATTATTTTAATTAATTAATTAATTAAAAATTAATCAATTAATTAATTACTAATTTTTTTAATTAATTATTTTTAAAATAAAAAAAATAAGAAACAAATAAAAAATTGGTTGACACATTGGTTTTTTTTAAATCAGCATGTCTGCCGAGACAAGGAGGTCACTTTGAGCAATTTTTGTAACTATTTTGCCAAATTAAATGCAATTGATATAAATTACTTTGTTTTATTTCATTTGCTGGGGTATGCGCGCTTTTCAAGTAAGTATGTTTACACTGTCATAGCTCCTAAACCTAACTCAGAGTTAAGATTTAAATGTAGGTACATTTTATAGCAAATATCCTGTATTATTAAAAAAACAAATAAAAAAAGTTGGTTAACACATTGTTTTTTTTAAATCTAAGTATCTGAAAAAAACATCAATTTGTTGTCTAATTTATTTTTTTCAAACATTTGTTTTTCTTACACTGAAAAATTTAAAAAATTAGAATTTGAATCTAGAGTTATTGTCTACACTATTAACTAACATTTGAGACCACTTTTGTGTTTGAAAGTCCTCTATTTTGGTAGATATCGTTAAATTAATACAGGCAGGTAAGTATGCTTCACCAACAATTTTTTTTAAAGTGCTGCCATTTTATCATTGATGGAGAGAATAAATAATAGTTAAAAAAAACTAAAAAACACGCTTTTTATAGAAAACCGAACTAAAAAAATAGAAAATAAGTTTTCAATTTAAATTAAGTGTGAAAAAAAAAGCGTGGGGTGTTTTTTAAGATATTATCAAAATGATAATCATTCTACTCATGTCTGTCAATAAAATATTTATATCTATTGACCCAAGCACCCCACGCTTTTTTTTCAACACCATTCTTAATTTAAATTGATTAACATTTATTTTCTATTTTTTTAGTTCGGTTTTCTATAAAAAGCGTATTTTTTAGTTTTTTTAAACTATTATTTATTTTCTCCTTTTTAGTTTGGTTTATTTACAATAGCTTGTTTTATTTTTATTTTAAACAATAATTTTTCTAATGGACTATTAATTCCGTGATAACTAAGTAACTGTTGATATTTTCAGTTGTCAATATATACAGTGAGACTTAATGGTATAAGTTTATTATACTTATACTTTATACTTCTGAAAAACTCATTTACAAACCTGTGATATGATCTACTTAACTGCTGACCGAGGCTTCTTAAGAAAAAAATGTCATATTTTTGGCCTGGTCTAAATTAATATTCGCATATCTCGAAAACCATAAGTCCTATCAACATGCATGTGACAGCAATACTGTAGAGAATGTTATAGAAAATATACTTGTCTTGAACAGTTTCCTCGTAGCTTGAACCATTTTTGAGAAAATCGTGAAAAACCTATTTTGGTGACCTTCTACCTGGAGTAAAAATTTTTACACGTATCGGATCGATGAGGACTTTGTAGGTTTCATTTATGATGGTGTTTTGAAGAATCCTACCAATTTTCAGCTGGGTGGGAATTAATGTAAGCTCACTACCATTTTTGGACTAATTTGACCAGGCTATATATAAAAATGGATTTTTTTTTGAAATTATTGTATTGTCATCAATCCTTGATAAATCTACAAAGTTTGAACGAAATCTGGCCGTTTAAAGTGGGTCAAAATCGCGCCCAAAGAAGTCGGTTACAAACATACCAACATACAAACATACAGGTGAAGCTAATAAAAAGCGTATAAAAAAAGATCCGTGATTTGTCGATAAAATAAATTGCATTTTAACCCCTTAAAGTATCGGACATCGGAAACCGGACACATTGTATATTATACCTAATATTTATGACACACGAGTTGACACGAGGCTATAATTAAAAAGTCCTTATTGTTTCAGGTGCACTCTCCAAGACCGAGACTCCTACAATGGCCGCCGTAAACGTAAGAAACCTCTCAAGAAACCTAATCTGGAATCCATAAAAATAAGTCTAAGCAAATAAAATTAATAATAATAATAAATAAATCTCTCATATCGTCAGCAAAAACGAGCTCAAAAGGGGGTGGAAATCATTAATGTTTGTCTTCTCTGAGTGGACAGATGGGAATAATTCTGCTCACGTGGCTATCTATGCAGTATACTCGTATCTAGGTGTACCTACTATGAGGTGGATTGACTACCTACTTATTCATTCGTGATTTTTATGCATCAATCAAATAAACTCACTTAAGTTATTCCGTAAACAGTAGATACCATTTTGCTTTGGGGTTTGCTCTCTAGAGAGCAGGGTTGCTCGAAGTATTAATGTATAAGTATGTACCTTAACCGCATCGGCTACTGCTGGGCTGCTGCTGGCTTTACTTCAACTCTACCGAACTTTTGAGATTTTACTTCTTCATGTTATTATTTGTTTTTGAAAAATAATTAGTTGGTTTTTGCTTTCGCAGCCTCTTGAGTTTTGTTTATTTTACACAGATCGAAACCGTTACCGAGCTCGCGGTGTTCCTGTCTCGCGGAGACGAGGTCGCGGAGGGCGCGGCTCGCATCCTGCGGAGCATGTCGCTGGAGCCGCCGGCGACACGAGACGCGGCGCTGGGTGTCGGGGTAGTGGCGGCCATGCTGCCCTACATGCGCGCGGGGGCGGCGCCGGCGCTGCGGAGGGTGCTCACGCAGACCTTCAGCAACCTGTGCCGGTACTGTTATAAATAATTTATTTGCACAAATAAAGGTAGATTAGTTTAACTAAAATATAAACATACGAGTAAAAATAGCTCATCGACTTATTCATCACTGCTCCAGTTAAGTTAAACTAAGTTAGTTAAATTCTTACGTCCACACTGCACGACGACTTCAGAGCAAAATAATTTTGGCTTCTGACTTAGCGTGGATAAATTCTCAATAAAAGAACTCAGCCCGAGCAAAAACTCGCACGATGAGGGTTCTGAACAATTATTTTTTTTACGTAATTGAGTGACGAGACGAGCAAATCGCTCGCCTGATGTTAAACGTCACGTATGCCCATAACAGGCCTGCGCCACCCAGAATCTTGAACTCACAGAATTCAAGACCCTTTAAGTAATTGTATTTTAAATCTAAGACAACAAATATCACAAAACAAAACAACACAACTTAAAATACACAACACAATAACATTTTTTTTGGTGCTTCGTATATTTCTTTACCTACTTTTTACTCTCTGATTTTTGTAGACTAATGTGAAAGTGAAAAGTAAAAAAAAAAACAGTGCCAGTATTTCAAACTATTCATGAATTTCCTAAATTGTTGGCCTATCATTATTCAGAACCACTAGTATTTCAAGTCAAGGGCAACAAATGCGCGGTCGACAAGTGTGATCATTCCATTGACAATAATACCTTTCATCTGATACCCTTAATGAGCACAAAGCTTGGCTTTAAAGTTGTAGATCAGGATGCCATTTCAGGACCCAATTTTCAGATGAAGACCAATTCTCTTCTTCTTCAATTTTTCAGTAGTTTTCTTTACCATTTGTAACATTGTCTAGCGTCATGCCAAATTTAGCTTGTACCTTTAGTTCGTGAGATAATTAGCTGTGACATTTTTTTTTTATTCATAAATAGGCTTGCGTTTGACCGCCATCCTGCCTGATGGGAAGCAATGATGCGGCCTACGATGGAGCACGCTTGCCAAGAAGAAACCGATTCACTCTCGATTTGAAGACACCCATATTATATCCATCGGGGAACACCCATTCAGGCAGATCATTCCACACTCGTGCGGTTCGCAAAATGAATGCAGACAGACAGCCATCGCAGTCTCGACATAAGGGTTCTTTCGCTGAAGGGGTTCAGAACCCTACAAATTACAAAATAATGGTTAATTTAGGTAGATCCAATCTAGATCATTCGCAGCACTATGGATTCAAAATAGCGCCTTTGTCACGCCATTTATAATAATTGTTGCAATATATCTCAGCCGCGGCGCGGGCGAGCCAGCAGTACAGCTGGCGCTGGTGTCGCCGGCACTGCCTCTCGTGAAGGACCTGCTGCATAATGCAGATCAAGATGTTTTGGGTAAGCGCTGGCAATTGGCAGCTAGAACGACAGTTTAGTCAAAACTCACGGTGCTGCTTTTTATTTGTTGACGAGTGGAAAATATTCATGCTCAGTTGCCCTGGGGTATTGCTGAATTATGTGGGATTGTAACTACAAACCCCCCCCCCCCCCCCCCCGGTGACATGCCTTGATGCTTGACTGAGGGCTCCGAACTCTTCAGAAGAACACACCGGGGTCCTCAACACCACGCTTCCGCTTCTCCCGGGACCCGAAACAACTTAATGCTGCCCTGAAACACCACCGCCGGCGACAACGCGGGCCACACCCTGTTGTCGTTCTCGCCTAGGCTTGTTAGAGTGGTCTCCAAATAGCGCCGCAAAAGACCGAAGCGATGTGGTTTCACAAGACTCGACGGAGTAGTGAACCTACTAACTCCTCCATAAGAGTGGGTGAGGTGGACATACCGGTGGGTAAGCATCTAAGGTATCTGGGGCTTACGTTAGACAGTCGCTGGGACGCTGGAGTTTTGATGAGCACTTCCGGCTCTTCGTCCCTCGAGTCAAGAAGGTTGCCGGTGCGTTGCATAGACTGTTACCCAACCTGAGGAGTCCAAGAGAAGAGGTCCGTCGTCTATATTGCGGAGTGGTCAGGTCGATGGTATTGTATGGAGCACCGGTATGGTCCAAAAGACTATCAGGTGTAAAACGCTGTAGGGCTATGTTTAATAGCTTTCAGAGAATGATAGCCATCAGAGTTGCACGAGGCTACCGAACCATTTCCTTTGAGACAGCGACTCTAATAGCTCGATTCCCGCCTCTGGACATCTTGGGAGATATGGACGCTGAAATTTTACAAGCGCTAACACTGGAGAGATGAATCCGAGTCTTTAAGCCAGGCGGAAATAAGGAAGCGGGAACACCGACATGCACTCAAAAAGTGGCACGAGCGGCTCTATGAACCACAAAACGTGCGACATCGTGCTGTCGGTGCAATCCTACCTAGTTTTCACGACTGGCTTGAGAGGAAGGAGCCCGTCACCTTTCGCTTAACTCAAGTTTTAACGGCGCACGGCTGTTTTGGAGAGTACCTTTACAGGTTCGGACGCGAACCTACACCGCAGTGCCACCACTGCGAGGCAGAGATAGATTCTGCCCAACATACCCTCGAGGTATGCACAGCGTGGAGTGAAGAGAGGCGGATACTCACAACAAAAATAGGTCAGGATCTATCTTTGCCGAGCGTGGTTTCATGCATGCTGGCCGACAAAGCAGCGTGGAGTGCAATGATCGATTTGTGTGAGAGTGCACTCTCACAAAAAGAAGCCGCCGAGAGAGCACGCGAGAGAGCAGACTCTGCACGAAGACGTTGTCGCCGGGGTGGCGGCAACGGTCATCCCAGGACTCTCGCCCTGATGCCGGGGCACTAGAATACGACATCGGTATCCCCTGCCTGTAGTAAGAGCCTACTAAGAGGGGGCCTCTGGGCTCGGGGGTGGTTGGAGGTGGGGCTGCAACCACCCATCTAAACGAGCCCGGGTGAGGACGACAACGTCGGGTGGCCCGCGTTGTCGCCGCTCGGAAGATGCTTTGGGACAGCATCAAGCTGTCTCGGGGCGAACGAAAGCGCGGTGCTGAGGGCTCCGGTGAGTTCTTAGAGAGAGCTCGGAGCCCTCGTCAAGCATCAAGGTAGGTCACCGGGGGGGTTTTAGTGGGTACAATCCCACATAACCCGGCTGCACCCCACTGCGGTCGGGCATCTTGAGAAGATTTCCCCCTCGTAAACAAAAAAATGGCTTGTTTGAGTGGATGGTTAGAGCCCCACGTCCAACTGACCCAAAACCCCACCACTTACCTCTTCGGCCACGAGGATAGGGAGAGCGGCTCGTCGCCACACCGACACACCTCTTCCCCTGCGACCCCATCGCGTCCGCCTTCAAACGGTGGCGACCCCATTAAGACCGCAAAAGGTAGAGAAAGTTGTCCAGTAAACACCAACAGTCCTCTCCCGCCGCAGCCACTACTCTCTAGTGGCAGTGTAACGACACTCAAATGCGACACTGTAGCCCGCCTCAGTTGTGTTGACACTGATTCAGCACTGCAGCTAACGCTTCAACGTGGGTTCTGGGGGAAAAAACCTAGAGAAGCGGCCCCATTTCGGATTCTTATTGGCTTCACCGTGGGTTACTAGACCAAGGCGGGAATCTTCCTTGTTTGTCCTACGAGTATAACAACGACCGCCAAGACATGTTAGATGCGTTCAGACAACTGTCTGACGCCAAGGCTGGCATAGGTACGAATTCCAATACTTAGTATATTTTTTGTACCTACGTACTAGTAATCGTGTCAAAAAAATGCCTTTCATTCTTCGTATCTTTCTTAAATCTAAGTATTTTGAAACCTTACAGAGGCCGCTTGCACAGCGGTAATTAATTTGTGTCACGGCCCGAACGCGGGCACAGACGCCGTGCAGGCCGTGCCCGGGCTCACGGTGCGGTTGGTGGCGCTGCTGGGCCACGAGGCAGTCAGAGTGCAGGGAGCGGCGCTGAGCGCTGTGACCAACATGCTCGCCGGGACCAATACTCAGGTATGGATTTTTGAGCTATAAGCATACCTAACAACATGATCCTTGATTAACTTTGCGTATGTCGAATATGTTTTTAAAAACATGTTAGTCGCCATAGTTAGTTAATTGGTGACGGAACGGACTCGTATAAATGGCAAGATAGGACGCTATATAAATAATATACTAACAGCAGTTGGTGGAATTCCTCGTTTTGGTTCAATTGACAACATTTCAAATTTTTTATGTTACTATTTTAATTTTTTTTCTGAAAGAATATAGTAAAATACCTTATACATATTTTTTATTTTTCCAATCTGACCTATATTTTTCGCAAAATTAATTTTTGAAAATGAGCTTATTCTAAAAGGACGTAACTGCAGCAGTTCGGTGTTATGAGTAACGGTACTGAAGTCACATTCGAAAAAAATACATTTGTAGCTGTCAACGTCAAGTTCTAGCTTAGCTGTCACTGTTCATTGGCATTTGGCAAATCTGAAAAAAAATGTGGTGACGCTGAAAGTATAAAGTGAAAAATTTAAATTAACAATACTTCAATCTTCACTAAAAATCTTCGTCTGCAACCTGCTAAATGCTAATCGTATCACTGACATTGACAGACAAAACAAACCAAAGCGAAACGTAATGTCAGTGTCAACTGCCGTATATATTTTTTTTCTTTTGGCAACTGTAATTTTCTCATAGGTTCGAAAATTGCTTGGTTGAGAGTTTTTATTTAATTTTATTAAAGTTATTGCACAAAAAAATTTGGAAAAATAAGTAAAATGATGAGCATCGCAATATCTCGAAATGGTTTTGGAATTTCATAGCCTTGTGAAATATGAAATGTTGTCAATTGAAAGGTATGGGCAAGCTGCCTTTCTTTGTTTTCTATGTATTTTATTAGCATACTACCTGACCCGACAGACGTTGTCCTGTCTTAACTATGAATATTGAATTCGAGTTGATATAATTAATTTCAAAAAATTCGCTTAGATTCCTTAAATTTTTCTTTCATAAGAACCTTCTTCTGACAATAATTAACACAAAAAAAAAAGAATTAGGTACTTAGCGTTTGTTCCATCCGTTCACACGTGATGCGATGACCGAGGGAAATAGAGATTAATTTTTATATGAATACTAGCGGCCCGTCCCGGCTTCGCACGGGTAGACTTTGGGATAAACGTAGAGTAAATTGAAATCGGTCCAGCCGTTCACGCGTGATGGCGTGACCAAGGGTGTTGAGAATGTAAGGAACTCTTTGTTATAACCTCTATTCTCATGCTATTGCGTAACTATAGCAACCATAGTTTGTTGATGCTAACTTGTCAATTTATAGTGAAAATTATCAGTGTACCTATATATAATTTGCAATAAAATAATATTGCGACTATAATTTGAGATTTAAACTATCCTATCTCTCAAGTTGGATCGAACTGCACATGGTGTGCGAATTTTATTATAATCGGTTAAGTGGTTTAGGAGTCCATTGAGGACAAACATTGTGACACGAGATTTATATATATTAAGAAGATAAGATAGACAATTAAGTCTGTGCTATCTAAAGTAAATCGATACAAGTTACCGTAAAAACAGAAAATAATTCATAAACCAGTAGTATCTAAACTAATATTAGAGCGAGTTCGCCTCTACCAACTAAACAGGACACTAAGCCTAAAAACTTGGAGTTAGGTACCTACAAATAACAAGGAAAACCGTACTATAAGGTCCATGTTTCATTATTAAGCAACACTACAATAGCTTAATACCGAGGTCCAGCGTTATGCTATCCAGCGAGTTTAGAAATGATTTGCAACATAATTATAATACGGTGCTATTTTCAGCTCGATGCAAAGCCGAATAGGGCTCATAACATCAGGCGAGCGATTTGCTCGGCTCGTCACTCAATTACATAAAAAAAAAAAAAAAAATATCATACTCATCATTATGAACAACTTCTATGGGAATGGGACCAACCCGAAAATCGCAAAATAACAGCTTACATACCATCGAGATATATACGCTAGTACCTAATAATAGTTCGATGTTACATACATTCTATCGAGTGTCGTTGTCATTTTTCTATGGAACACCTGATTTTGTTTTCGCGAATTCCAGGTTGGTCCCATAGTAAAGTTGTTCGTAATGATGAGTCTACCGTGAGTGTGAGCCCTTTCGGCTTTACATCGAGCTGAAAATAGCCCCGTATTTTATGTCCTCTCATATCGTAATTCAAATTACGAACTTCAAACCTAATCTATATTGACATACTTTACCAACACAAATCTGAAAAAGTTAAGACAAAATATAAAACTTTTTTCAAATAAAAGCTTCTGCTTAAGTTTACCGTTAAACAAATCAAGATTATAGTAAACGTATGAGTAGGTAGAGGTAAATCTCCCGGTCACGATGGGCACCGAGCTCTTAGAACATGCGGACTTGCTCTTGCCGAGGGCCATGTTCATGGTTCACGAGGTTCCGGTTTTTGTCTGGCAGCCCAGAAGGGTAGATACTGTTTTATTGAGTAAATATATGAACAGCCTAAGCGACTTGAACCGATTTCTATTGACAAGGTGTTTTAAGTATTTTCTTCAAATTCAAAATCAAACAATGAAGCTGCATCTTTAAGAGATTTTAATCTTGTTTGAAGTTCAATATTGAATCTGTCAAGGCATTCTAACATATCGACGCTTGAAAGGCAATAGGTAATTACCAAGCGACATATTGGCAACTTTACAGGAGAGATTTAAAGTTTAGAAATTTATTCACAGAAACTTAAATTATGAAAATACGAGTACATATGAAAATTAAAATGTAATTAAATTAAAAACTAAACCAATAAAACTAAACTAAACTAATCTAAAAGGCCGCTGCCTGCGGGAATTGTTCCCAAAATGCTGGCCCCATTACCACGTTGTATGGCGATGCTCACCCTTTGGGCGAGATAGAGGCCAGCATTTTAAAGTTTTAATTTTTAGAAAAAAAAAAGTTTTAAATCGCCTATTAGTCGTAACTAATCCATTCCAACGAAGTTTAAATCCAGTTAAAAGGCTTTATAAACTGGCATTTAAAGATTTTACATTTTTTCAATGTTTTAGGAAATAGTGTCGGTTAGTTTTAAAATACTCAAAATCACAAACAGGTAAAAGATACTTATCGAAAACAAAATTGTATTACAAACAAGTAAAATGAACTAAATCCCATTATTTCATAATTCTGTTTAAGGAGAAATGACGCATTCTAGAAGTAATGCATGTTTAACACATAGGTAAAATAAACTCAACATAGAAACACAGAACTTTTCTTCCAGTCAATTTTGGTCAAATTACAAAATAAATAAGGTAGGGTAGGGTTTGTTTGAACAAGTAACAATTAATTTAGGTTTTTAACCGACTTCCAAAAAGGAGGAGGTTCTCAATTCGGATGTTTGTAATTTTTTTTTTATGTATGTTCGGGCATAACTCCGTCAAATATAGACGGTTTTGCAATAATTTTTTTTATTCGAAAGGGGTTTATTCCGAAATGGTCCCATTTAAATTTCATATAGATCTCATGATGGGTTTCGGAGATAGACAACGAAACTCTCCAAAAAATGACAGCAAATCAAACGCAATCGCTGCTTTCGCATAAATATGCATTGTTTACGCAATCACACATAATAACATCACGTCTGTACACTCGAAAGGGTTACGCAAAATGTTTCAGTAAGTATATCAGGGTACCACATTTCCTATCAAAGTTAGTAGTAGTTACATATTTTTCCGCGACTAGAAGCTAGTTGTAGCACATACTTAGTACTCGTATTAGTCTTCTTGACTTTCGTTAGCCAAACGAGTGCGCCTTAAACTAAGACGAGCAGCGTCTTTAGTAGGTCTACCCATATTTTATAATACCTACGTATAAAATTTTATCACTAAAAATACAAAAATAAAAAACTTTTTAACAAAAAAGAAACCAACTTCCAAAAACTCCCTGTTAGCCCTAAAAAGTATAAAATAATACTAAATCAAATCTACTTAATCTTAAAAATCTAATCTATATAACCTAACCTTCCTAACCTATAACTAAATTTAATAATTTTTGGAGTAACGATAACGATATATTAACTCAATATCGCCCAACTTGTCGCTTGGTAATTATTGCCTTTCAAGCGTCGATATCTTTTTGAAGTTCCGCTCTTAGTGTAAGTCCAGCATCGGTGGACGAAGCCAACTCACCGGGCATGCGTTTCTTGCGACGAATTCGTCGTTCCATCGGAATATTGTGTTCTTCCGATTTTTGTACACCCAAATCTATTGATTCTTCAGCAAGATGCATTCGTTTTTCTTTAATGTAAAGAAAAAGTGCTTCTAGTTTTATGGCTATCTGATCGACACTCAAGCCTTTACTTCGAAATGCAATCTGAGCATCGTTCACTTCCCTTAGCAAAGCATTCCAAAAATAATGAGAGCAAAGAAATGAAAAATTTGCACACAGCAGGCATAAGGTTTTGTGCAGCTCCTCTGGTGTCTAAATTTGCTTTTTGGTCACTCAGCTCCTCAATTGCAGAAATAATCCCATCAAAATTCTCAGTCATCAATAGGTACTTTTACTGCAGCATAATGAGCAGCGCGTTGTTGAAAGTCTTTTAACAGACGCTTTGCTATGTTTAAGGAGCACTTCCCATCGGCTTGTAGAAGCAGAAAAAAAGTTGAATATGGCCTCTATTGCTCCGAAAAATATAAACAAGTCGTATTTTGTGCGAACGATTGTTGGGCACATAAATTAAGTGAATGATCTATACAACCAACAAAATTGCTTATTTATTTTTTTCTTTTACATATTTTATTTTTAGCTTGCACTCCTCCGTGTATGCCACTCATAACTGCTGCATTATCGTAGCCATGCGATCGAAACATCATAATATCTAAACCATCGTTTTTAAGTTTTTTAATTATTTCCGCGCTTAAATCAATAGCTTTTTTCCATGTAAAGGAAAAAAACCTAGATATACTTCTTTGACTTCTACTTTTCTCTTATAAATTTTCACGTAACGAATCACTTCAGACATTTGATCGACATGTGAAACATCAGGTGCGCTATCAAACATGATTCCAAAATATTTAGCTGATTTAATTTCGTTGACAAGCTGACATTTAACGTGATTAGCTAAAACATTTATAAACTCATTTTGTATATCTGGCGATAAATACGTTACTTTAGGTGATTTTTCCCGCTCTGAATATAAAATATGTTCTTTCAATACTGCATCAAAGGGTATGCTCCCGGGAAATACCGGTACTGGAATTCCCGATATTTCCCGGGAAATTGACTCTTGATGCAGTACCGGTACTGAGATTTTTTTCCCGGGAAATTCGGGAAATTTCGGTACCGTCGATACTCTTACTATAACTTAAAATAAAGCCAATATTAAGTTCATTGCTGAATTGTCGTGGTCCTATTAGTTTAAAGTGCTGTTATTTTGACATTTGAACATAAATAAAGGACGCGTAAAGTTAGCCGAGCCATGTTAGATGAGCTTTTAGCCAACTATGGCTAGTTGTGATCGTTGACCGGTTTAGCGTAGACGGGCGACAGGCGCGTTAGGTTAAAGCGATGAGCTGTTTGGTTCATTTCTTAATGGTCTCTAAACGTCTCAAGGTGGTATTAGACCTATGCATCTATTAGGTGCAAACAGAACTCTATGAACGCTCGACCTTGTGCTTTGTATAGTGACAGCAACTGTTACAGTGTAACCTTGATGTATACGCGCCCCTCCACATATATCGGCGCGTGTTAACTGGCACGGCGCGGCGCGCCAGTCAGTAATAAACCAGCTTCCTTAACAGAGCGTGTTGTTATTTGCTATTCCCGTACATATCATTGGCGACGAAGATTTTTAACTACCTTCAAAAAAAAAAAAAAAAAGATTTAGTAGTTCGAACCATGGCTGCGGCTTATTTGGGCAATTTGCCTATTTTTGATCACAAGAATAGTGAGTGGGCAATATTCAAAGCAAGACTGGCTCAGTTCATAAAAATAAATAGTGTTCAGGAAGAGAATAAGGGTGGATTGCTACTGACGCACCTCAACGACGAGACGTACCGCTTGACGCGGAATTTGGCGTTTCCAAAGGATTTGGAGTCGTTGAGTTACAGGGAGCTCATTTTATTACTCGACAGCCATTTCAAGCCAAAGAAAGTCTCTTTTGTGGAGAAGGCGCATTTTTTTGGAGCGAACCGAAGTCCAGGCGAAACCTTAGGAGACTGGGCGGCGCGATTGAGAGGTCTAGCATGTTATTGCGGCTTCGGCACCGCCTTGGAAACGAATCTATTGGATCGTTTCGTCCTCGGCCTGGGCTCAGGCCCTGAGCGCGATAAGTTGTTTGAGCAAGACCCGTGCACACTAACGCTGTCGCGGGCTATTGAATTGGCGGAGCAGGCGGCCTGTGCTAAGCAGGCAAAGACGGTGATGTCCACCGGCGAAGCGGTCGCGATCAAGGAGGAACCGGTGTACCGGGCGCATTTCCAGGCCAGCCGTGGAGGACATGCGCAGCGAAGCGGTAGCGGAGGACCAGCACGCGCCGGCGCCGGCGGCGGCAGCGCCGCTAGCTCGGCGGACTCATCGCGTTGCGTCGTTTGCGGGATGAAAAATCATCAGAGTGATAAGTGCAAGTATCGAGCATATAAGTGCCAAAAGTGCGGCCAAAAGGGCCATTTAAAGCGCGTGTGTAACAGTGGTAAAAAAACGTCGGGGTTCCACCATGTCGAGACGGAGCATGATTGTAGTGCAGCGGACCACACCATGGACACTTCTTGCGAGGAATGTCAAAATTTTAATCTAAGGTATGATGTGACTGACAAGCCAATTAAAATAGACCTTATTTTAGGGAGCCATAAAATGTCAATGGAACTCGATTCCGGCTCCGGTAGCTGTGTAATTTCTGATAAAATGTACAACGAAAAATTTTCTAATTATCAGTTACAGAGTAGTTGTATAAAAATGTGTTTATATAACGGACATAAAATCACTCCATTGGGTTATTTTCAAATAGAGGCAAAATTTAATAAAATTATTAAATTAATAAGAATATTCGTGGTCGAGAACGGGGGACCAGCCTTGCTCGGAAGAGATTTTATGTCCGCCTTCAATTTTGTTCTAACGACGGATGTAAACATAAAAATCTATGCATTGAATAGTGACGCAGCAGCTGAGGTGGGCGATTTATTGCTAAAGTTTCCAGATTTGTGGCGTGATGAGTTAGGTGAATTTAATAAGTTTAAGGTTCATTTAAAATTAAAAGACGGTGCCGATCCAAAATTTTTCAAACCGCGGACTGTGCCTTTTGCCCTACGCGATAAGGTCGAAGAGGAGTTAGACCGGTTAGTAGGATTGGGAATATTAATTCCAGTGAACTACTCGCAATACGCCACACCTATTGTGCCCGTGGTTAAAGATAACGGTCAAGTCAAGATTGCTGGTGATTTTTCCGTGACGTTAAATAGGGATCTTATCATCGATAAATATCCACTGCCTAGAATTGAGGAGGTATTTGCCAAAATTGGAGGGGGAGAGCGATACAGTAAAATTGATTTAAAAAATGCATACAATCAATTTATTTTCGATGAAGAATCTCAAGAGCTCACTACTATTAATACTCACAAAGGTTTATTTAAATATACTAGGTTAGTGTACGGCTTGGCGA
The DNA here is from genome assembly GCA_949125135.1 of Alcis repandata. Taxonomy (NCBI): domain Eukaryota; kingdom Metazoa; phylum Arthropoda; class Insecta; order Lepidoptera; family Geometridae; genus Alcis; species Alcis repandata. The sequence continues at coordinate 2,167,121 of OX421244.1, forward strand.
ACGCGCCTGCAATTTTCCAAAAGTCTATGGAAACCTTGTTATCGGGCATCGATGGGGTCAGTATCTGGCTTGACGATATATGTGTTACAGGGCCGGACAGGAAAACCCACATAAAAAATCTAAACGAGGTTTTAAGCAGGCTTAGCAGCGCGGGATTGCGATTACAAAAGAATAAATGCGAGTTTTTCAAAGAAAGCGTAACTTATCTGGGTTATGTTATCAGCAAAGCGGGTCTCAAAACTTGTCCCGATAAGGTTACGGCTATTTTAAAAGCGCCTGAACCCAGTAACGTAACGGAGGTCAAAAGATTTTTGGGCGTGTTAAATTACTATCGGAACTTCATTCCGAATGCGTCCGCTATACTCAGTCCTTTACATGAACTTTTACGTAAGGACGCGGTGTGGGAGTGGGGTGAGCGACAACGTCGTAGCGTGGCATGCGTGCGGCGCGAGCTGGCGTCGGAGCGAGTGTTAGCGCATTTCGACCCAGACGCGCGGCTTTGTTTGACTGTCGATGCGGGACCTGGGGGACTCGGCTGTGTCCTCTCTCAGCTGGACGCGGAGGGCGCGGAGCGGCCGCTCGCATACGCATCTCGCTCGCTCACCGCCAGCGAGAAGAACTATAGTCAGATACAGAAAGAGGCGACCGCTATTATATTCGGGGTCAAAAGATTTCATCAATATTTGTACGGGCGCGATGACCCTTTCATTTTGAAAACCGACCACAAACCGCTAGTTTCAATTTTTAATAGCAAAACAGGCATACCCGTGACAACAGCACTGAGATTGCAAAGATATGCTATAATATTGTCGGCATATAATTACGTCGTGCAGTATATATCAAGCGAAAATAATTTAGTTGCAGATTTCTTTTCCCGCGCACCGCTGGCCGATAAAAGTACAAATAGTGATAGTGAAGCCGATGCCTATTATGCGCTTAAATTCCTAGACGCGTCATCGCCGGCGATAACGGTCAAGGACATCGTTCGAGCAACAGCAAACGATGCGACACTGCAAACAGTAGTTAGGTATATGCAAGTCGGCTGGCCGCGTAAAGTTACTTGTAAATCTGTTACGCCATATTTTTATTGTAAGTCTGATTTACAATATGAAAACGGTTGCTTATTTAGAGGGCATAGGATTGTTATACCATCGGCGCTGAGAAAACAAATGCTAAATGAATTGCACGACTCTCATATAGGTATAATTAAAAGTAAGAGTAATTGTCGATCTCGATTTTGGTGGCCGCGGGTCGACCAAGATATTGAAAGTTGGATAGGGTCGTGTGCAACTTGTACATCGGTGCGCGCGGCGCCGCCCCGCGACCCGCCCGCGCCCTGGCCCGCGCCCGCGCGGCCCTGGCAGCGCGTGCACATCGACTACATGACCGTGGGGCAGAGGGTATACTTGGTGGTGGTTGACGCATTTACTAAATGGGTGGAGTGCCTACATATGTATAACGGAACGTCAACGAGCTCTTTGATTACCAAACTAAAGGGAATTTTTGCTACCTTTGGTGTGCCCGAATTGCTGGTATCAGACAATGATGTCAAAATAAATTCAGTTGAATTTAAAACGTTTTGCTCATCCAATGGTATTAAATATATGACTTCTCCGATTTATCACCCACCCAGCAATGGACAAGCAGAAAATTCTGTTCGAACTTGTAAAAAAATGTTAAAATGTATTATTAAAGACAATGCATCGCCACAGCAAATGCATGAACAGCTGCTGGGTTATCTATTTAATTACAGGAATTCCGTGCATTGTACCACTGGCGAGACTCCGGCAAAATTAATGTTTGGTAGACGGCTCCGAACGCGTCTCGATCTGGTTTTGCAGAACAAGGAGAAAATTAAAAAATTACCGGTGCCCGGAAGACGCCATTTTGATATAGATGACACGGTTTGGGTCCGGTGGTACAGTGCCCGAAAGGAAATTTGGAGATTAGGGAGGATAAAAGATAAAATCGGAAATAAAATGTACAGAGTGATTTTATTAGACTCGGACGTCTGTTGCATTAGACATGTAGATCAAATTATCAGATGTGTGTCATACACCAAAAGTGTATGTGAGGAGCCTCATCAGTTCCATTTCCCGTCGCGTGAGCACGCAGATAAAAATTATTTCCCGGAACAGCAAATGCTGCCGGAGGTCACCACTGCTCAAGGAGTTGACGAACGAACCTCGGAATTTGGAACTAATGAATCTCCAGAACCGCCCAATTCTGAATGTGATGTGGAGGAGTGGCGGGATTGTGAGGCTCAGGAGGGTGAGCGAGGGACGGCTGATAACATTGAGGCGGCAATCAGTCTCGACGCCGGTCACTCGGGCCACGCCCGCTCGCCGTGTTCGGCGGCGGCGGCGGCAGCGGCGCTTCCTCTCACACCTTCGCGCGCCAAGCGTGATAAGCAGATAATAGATTATAAGCGATATTTGTAATGTATGTGTAGGATTTAATGTGTTATGTTTTTAATGTTTAACGTGTTGTTTTGTTGTTACCAGATTCTTGAATTAAACGTGGAGGAATGATGTATACGCGCCCCTCCACATATATCGGCGCGTGTTAACTGGCACGGCGCGGCGCGCCAGTCAGTAATAAACCAGCTTCCTTAACAGAGCGTGTTGTTATTTGCTATTCCCGTACATATCAAACCTACCTTAGATATGCTGTCTAAGGTAGGTTTTTTTCGGACTAAAATATCCTATAAACAACTCATAACAACATACGAGTACTCTGGACCATCTGTCTTAAACGTGTCCTTTAGTATTTCAGTCACATTGCTAGAAAACAAGGCGATAACCTGCGGCAAGAGGCCACAAAGCCGCAGCCCGATATATTGATTTGATCAGAATCGCACCACTCTAGACACCTCGGTTTACGAAGTACTTCTAATTGCTAAAGACTAGAAACGTTGGCACAATATCGTGAAAGTGAGACTATTTGGAGGTGGTGGTCACGACCCTCAGATATGAGAAGCACGATATAACAATCATTGCTTTTAACAAAGGCTGGATTTATAGCCCACTGAAACGTACGATTTACAACGACATAGATTTACTATAACAGTGCTATTGTTTGCGGACCTAAGGATACCAAGCTATAGCAGATCGTTAAGATCGTTAATGTGTGGCAGGAAGAGCATCGCAGAGAACACGGACTCCTGGGCAACACTGGTATTGACATGATGCATTCGCTCAGACTCGTACAGATCATTAACAACTTCTCCAATCGATCGATCCCTCAAAAAATCAGAAATCTACGCAACTAAACCAGTGAACAAGTCATACGGAAACAATTTGCTTAAAGGCTGTCATGCAATCTCTGTTGAAAGCCTTCAAGAAGAGGGAAATAGCGAACGCCTTTCTATGCTTCTCGATAAACTCACTCTAGAGATGTGGCATACTCTAGAAGTCTAGAAGATCGCCATCAGACCGAAACCCATATTGCCACTCACTAAGAAGGTCATCAGTTTTAGGTGTGTCAGAAGCCGAAGACATGACATGTGTTGAAGACATGTTCTATAATCTTCCAGAGTGATTGAACATGACCGAGTATGCCAGTAGTAAGCACGGTGGGCACGAATATTTTTTTTGGCACAAGTTGCACTTTAAGATTTCTCCACGACTTTGGCGTTTTACCGTTCTCGAGAAAGAGACAAAAGAGGCATTTCGACACATGAGATAACTCCAAGACATATGTATTTTTTAATCCAAAGTAACTGGCCGCTATAGGTTTTATTTACTCAAACAAAATACATGGGTACATATTAAATTTTTAGGCAATAAAATAAAACATTCCGACTACAGGCACTGTTCTGATCTCCCCAGGCGGAGCGCTGCCTCGAGGCCGGCTGCCTCGAGCACGTGGCGCGCCTCCTGCAGCGCAGCGAGCCCGCGCTGCTGCAGGGAGCCGCCCGGGCGGCGGGACACATCTTCACTCACACGACCTCTGAGACTCAACAAGCACTGGAGAAGGACATCCTCAGTTCGCTTCAAAAACAGTTTATCTTTGGAGAGTTTGAGTAAGTCACGATATAATTGTATTCGAACCATTCTAGCACGAGTTGAAGGCGAGGGCGGATATCTAAGTAAGTGAGCTTCGCAGGACATTTTAGCACTTTTAATATTGAGAAACATTTCTGCGAAAGGAATATTATCAAAAAATGCTTAGTACGGCCACGTTTACCCTCACTTAACGTATGGAATTTTTTTGGGGTAATTCAGTTGATGTCATTCGTACGTTTAAATTGCAAAAGAGATGTTGCAAAAGAGAGTGTGGAACGTAATATAGAAACACGCTTTACGATATGACTACACACAGAAAACACAGTTCATAGAAATCTCTATTCCTAGACAGCACGTTTCGCCGAAAACCCTGTTAATAGAAAACACTGTTCGTAGACATCACGGTACATAGGAAGCACTGTTGACAGAGATCACTGTCCTTAAATAGCACTTTTTGCCGTGAACTTTGTTCATAGAAACCACTGAGTGTATAAACAATATTTTTAAAATTATATTGAGTACTATGGAAACTAACGTGGTTTTCACACATTTTTGTTATAATTAAACACGGGAATACTCATATGACTAGTTTCGGTCACCGAATGTGACCGAAACTAGTCGTAGTAGACGACTTAATTTTTACGTGAGTATTCCCGTGTTTAATTATAACAAAAATATATTGAGTAGGTAGTTAACTTTCGGGAACGGAAGTTTGGCTTTTTTAAAAACACTTAATTAATTTTAATAAACTTTATTACTAGATGTCGAGTCTACGAAGATTCTATTCTGACTGACTTAAGTCTAAGTTACATTTATGAGGAGAGCTTTATCTTACAAGTTGACGCAGCATTCCCGCAATGACGGATGCCACTGCATTCCTGTAACCATCGCGTGATTCTGCGTGGGCAGATACCTACCGCGACGCTCGGTGGCTATGGTGTCGATAATATAACGCCTTCCCCCTCAGACCGAAGTTATCGGAAAATGGATTTTATGAGAGTTTATCGGAAAATGTGTTTTCCGAGAACTTCGTGTACAATTTTCTTAAAGTTACATTACGAGTATACATTTTTCTTACCCTAATTAATTACTAGTGTTGCCCTTACAATACACGGGCTTCGTCAATCCACAAGGTTCGTGGAGATAAGGAAAACTTATGCTAATTTAATGTAATAAGACAGGATTTTCATTTATGTTAGGTTGAATACTGTTTTCGGACGTTTTCCGATTTTTAGGACACATTTCTTGGATATACGGTTTTAATTTGAGCCAGGCTATATACACTGAAATCACTGATATGAATACGTAGAGCACAATTGTGGCAATGCCAAGACTTTTCACTTGATTAACACTTTTATCACTTCTCGCACTTCCCCTCAGTAGATAGTTCAGGTGTTGAACGTCATCCAGGTTGACTCCTTTCAGGTTCATCGGCTCCGTTTCTGCTACAGTATTTGTTGGTAGAGTAGGTAATTCTATTACAGGTACGTTATTATATGAAATTCCCAGATTACGAAAGCGATTTCCCTGGATCCGGAACGTATCTATTAGGACATCGCAGGGTTTGAGCATCGTTAAGAGGTACGTGCCTCTTACTTGTTCTTGCATAACATCGTCGCTGCATTTTTGGGTGAGTACTTTCTTGTACTTGGAGAATACAATCCAGCGGTTTTCGGAAATTTTCTGAATTTTTAAATCTTCAACATCAACCGGTTGCATAATACATTTTGGGAGTTCTTGTCGGTACTGCATTAATTGTTCTATACAGATTTCTCCGGAGCTAGAGACAAGTTCGTTCTCTGAACACAGATATTCTTTAGCTGTTATCTCTTTGCATTTTTGGGCGATTGGACGGTACCTTGTTTCATCTTGCAGTAGGTAAAGATACTCAGGAATAATGGCAAAAGTCTCATTAGTGGAATGGTGGAACATGGGGAGAGGGTACAATTTGTAATATATATAACTAATGTTTTCAACTAATGGAACATCAATGATAAATCTAATATTATTATCTTTGAAGTATGTTTTAACACTGAATGTTTCTTCTAAATTAATTAAGTTCTTATCATTTACGGGATACATCAAATGATCAAAAGTACTTATTTCTTTTAGTAATACTAGCATTTCTGTAGAGTCTATTACAGATTTATGTAAAACGGACACTTTGCTAAGTGCCAAAGATGTCTCTACATCGCTCAGTTTAACGGAAATAGTGCGAAAGTTGATTATGAATAAGCTGAATACATTTATAATATGAGATATGAGAAGGTCATCGTTATCTTTCCTAGCTTTAATAAATTGTTCTATCTTGGTTATTCTATCATTTAAAATTTTAGTGTTATCATTTATAATTTTACTGGAATTAATAACGTGGTCCAACATTTCAGATATTATGGTGATTTTATTAGAAATAGCCTGTTCGCGAGTTTTTACGTCTGTTACCATTTCTTCAAAATGGACTGCATCTTCATGGTCAAGATTGCCTGTGATAACCTTAATCAGTGATCCCAATGGATCAATAAGACCGCGTTTAAATCTTTTATTTGGTAATAACTGCTGTAATTTTTCAGTTGCTTCATTCCTAATATATTCTGCCTGAGCTTTGAAGTCTCTGACCTGGCCAATTACTATGGAAATATTTTTGGCGGAAAGTACTTTGTTGCAAAATTTGGAATATTGTTGAGAATTAAATGTCAAATCAGATGTTATTCCTTCTAAATCTATTGTTTTAATAAGTGACCAATTATTAAACTGTAAGAAGGCTCGACCTTGTTTCACTGGGAGAATTCCCGGGTTTTTCCTAATTTTCTGCAGTTGAAGGCCCTGGCCTAGGCGATCTTGGTTTAGAAGGCCCTGGATCGTCGATATCCATATCATCAGGAGGAAGCACCACCTGTGGAGGGCGTTTTACATTTTTAATCGGAACCTTTGTGTCTCTATACTTTACTCTTATGGGTACTATGTTGTTTTTAACCTCTCCTGTCACTATTGCCTTTTGATATTTAGGTTTGTCTTTTGATTGCCGTTTATTTACTGCTTTTGCGTAAAGTGTTTGTCCTACTTCTAACTCTGGTCCTACTTCACCTTTACGTTTTTCTCTTACTTTTTCTTTGTCTTTTTTCATTTTCTCAATTAAATGTTTATATAGCTCGCGTGTTTACTTTTTATGATCTTTTATTAACTGTTGCTTGTATGATTTATCGAATTCTAAGTCGAAGGCTGAGTTTAGTTCTGTATGCCCAAATACCACTTCAAACGGAGTTAAATCGGTAGCGCTATGAATACTGTTGTTATATGCCATAATTGCATATGTCATTACGTTTGCTGCATCTGTGTACTTTCTTTCATATTTAGCTATGCGGTAGATTTCGATAATGGTGGAATGAAAGCGTTCAACCATACCTACAGAATTGGGGTTATTTGGTGTACTTATGTGTAGCTTTATTTTATGTAGGTCTGTCAATTCCCTAATCAAGTCATTATTAAATTCAGAACCTAGGTCACAACTAATTTTTCGTGGAACGCCGTAAAAGCTGAAATATTTAACTAACGCTCTTACTACTTCCGGTGTAGATCGGCTTGGTACTTCAAGTGCTTGTCCTAATTTACTGAATGCGTCTATTATAGTAAGGTAATGTTTTGACTCGATAGAGAATATGTCAATAAATATCTCTTGAAATGGTGCATCTTGGGTTTCTGTAAGTTGTAAGATTGGTTTAATGGGCTTTCTATCATATTTAGTGATTTTACATTTGTCACAAGAGTTAATTACGGCTGATACTATGTTGTGCATATCTGGCCAGTAATAATTAAGTTTGATTCGTTTTATGGTTTCTGTAATACCACGGTGACACGTTTTGCCTTCATGTAATTTTTGTATAATTAGTTTTTGTTCTTCCTCGTTTTCGACGTTAACTACGCGCTCAGTGCATTCGTAAAAATTAATGGTACCCTTTTTGAACAATGAAATTACTACATTACTGAATTCTCGTCTGTGTTGCATGGTTTCGAAGTAAATGAAATATTTAATTTTTGGTCTTATGTACTTTTTAAGAAATTGATATATCAGGTCTTGATTGTTAAAAGGTAAGAAAACCTCTAAAATTTTTTGATGTTTTGTGGATAAGTCTGTTACTTGCATGTCATTGCCAAATTTGTGGAATAATAATATTTGATTTGGCTTTGTGTCTACGGCTTCATTTAAAATGGGTATGCCTAAGGACTCTAAGTCTTTACCGGAGTGTACTGTTTCTGTCGCACTAGAACTCGTGTCTGAACGTACTAACCATTTAGGTTCCTTATTTAAGGTGGCGTTTACAGAGTCGTTATCTGTTATAGAAATTGTTATAGGGCTAGCTGATGCAGTTCTGTCAGAGTCAGGTATAGATATCGTGTCAGAGTCTTTACGTCTTTTAGTAATGTGCCTGTCGTCTATGTTGACTATCATTGACATTTCGTCATCGGATTCACCTGTATCTAGCGCGTTTAGTTTCAGACGGGAAAGAGCATCGGCATTTGCATTGAGGTGACCGTTTTTATGTTTGATGTTAAAATCGTATTCTTGTAGACGTAATCGCCAACGCGTTAATTTACTTCCGGGTTCTTTTAATTGATATAACCAAAGCAGTGGTTTATGGTCAGTTACAATATCAAACTTACGGCCATAAAGGTAGGGCCTAAAGTGTTTAGTGGCCCAAATTATGGCTAGTAATTCTCTTTCAATGGCGCTATACCTCTTTTCTGTCTCGGTTAATGTTCGACTGGCGTATGCTACTGGCCTGTCGGAACCTATATATAGTTCCTTGAGACAATACTGCGCCTATTGCTACTTCTGACGCATCGGTGGTCAAAATGAAAGACTTGGTCATATCCGGATATTGTAGTATGGGTGCATTAACCAATAGTTCTTTACATTTCTGGAAGGCTTCAATATATTTTTCGGTCATTTCTACGTTTTTACCTTTCTTTAAACATGCAGTTAACGGTTGTGTGATTTTGGAAAAGTCTTTAATAAATCTACGGTAATATCCTATAAAACCTAGAAATCGTTTTATATCGGTCTGAGTTTCAGGGACAGGATATTCTAAAACTACTTGTATCTTATCGTTGTTTGGTCGGAGTCCGTCTTTAGTCAGTGTATGTCCTAAGTACTGCACCTCTTTACGTAGAAATTCCGATTTGTCTAGTTGGATCTTGAGGTTAGTGAGTCTTAGCCTATCAAAGACTGCGCGTAGCTTTTCTAGGTGTTGTTGCAGTCCGTGTGAGTATATAAGTATATCGTCTAAATATACCAGACAGTGTATACCCTGTAAGCCTCTTAAGACATTATCCATGGTACGTTGGAAGGTCGCCGGAGCGGTTTTTAGACCAAATGGCATCCGAAGAAACTCATAATGACCATTTTGGGTGGAAAAAGCAGTTTTTTGCCTATCGTTCTCTGATATTTCAATTTGGTGGTACCCAGATGCGAGGTCTAGCGTAGTGAAATAGTTACTTTTACCTAATTTATCGAAAAGGTCACAAATATTTGGAAGTGGATATCTGTCGTCAGTCGTGATCTCGTTAAGTCTCCTATAGTCTATAACCATTCTATACTTTCGCTGGCCGGAAGCATCAAGCTTTTTGGGAACCAAATGAACAGGGGCACTCCAAGGAGAGTGTGACTCTTGTACCACATTGTCCTTGAGTAGTTTCTCTACTTGATTTTTAATCTCTTCGGCCTGTGCTGGAGCTTGCCTATATGGTTTGATATAAACCGGATCGTCATTTGTCGTCCTAATGTGATGTTTGACCTGGTTCGTGAAGGTCAGTGGTAAGTCTTCGCAGTAAAATATGTCCTTATACTCATCACATAAGTCATGTATTGCTTTTCTCTCTTCCGTATTTAAATGGTCAAATCTTAATTTTGTCAAGTTATTTTGAAGTAATTGGTCAACGTCAACGTTAGTCATATCAGTTGTGTAGTTTATGTCGCATATATCTTTTTGGTTATTAAATTTTAAAACTTCAAAAGGTTTTGTAATTGTCATTTCGATTTCATTTTCGGTTGCGTTTTGTATAATTGTAGTAGCAAAATAATTTTCACATTTAACGATTGCAGCTGGCATTCGTAGGTTGTCGGTAAATTGTTTAAAGTTTAAAATTGCGTCACCTTCTTTGAGATTCACGGGTAGTTTCACACGGTGTTCGCTGCGTGGTTTGAGTGTTATGGAGTATTTTTGGTCATGAATAATCGGGACACTTGCTCGATTTGTTTTTAGGGCTTTTTCTCCTAAATCGAGACTTGCTTTAAGTTTCGTCATCAAATCGCATCCTATCACACCGTCATATTTTTTGTCAACGTCATAAACGAAAAATTTTTGAAAACCATCTTGATTAAATATAGTGAATAATGGAATGTGGATTACTTCATAATGGGTGCTAGATGCATGCGTGCTCGTTACAGTAAATGGTTCATAATATTTTAATTTGGAGTAGTACTGGTCTGCCTTAGTTGGGCTAATGAATGATCTGGTGCTTCCAGAGTCTAACATAAATTTTCCGTCAATATCGGGCACGTAGATGTATGGTAATTTTAAAGTCGCGTCATAATTTATTTCGATTACCTCGGGGTTATAGGCAAAAATTTCCAACTTCGCCGTTATTGTCTGTATTTTGTCTTACCTCTTTGTCTGTATCATAAGCATTTGTATCGGGGTCCTGACCTTGAGAAATCATTTCATTGTAGTCATTCGGTTGTTGCTCGTCGTACGCTTGGTACTCAGCGTCGTCGTAGTACTCGTCCATATAATTATGTACATACTCACATTCGTCCGTTGTATAAAGCTCGTTTATAGGTAAGGCTGGGGCAGTCCTCATTGTCACGTCACTATTAAATTGTTGAGGCGGTCGGTAACCTTGAGGTTGCGGGGGTCTATATCCGAAATTACCTGGCTGAGGTCTGAAGCCAAACTGCGGAGGCCTATAGCCGAATTGTCCTGCTTGAGGTCTAAAACCATTGTTATTTACCTGCATTGGTGGTCGAGGCGCAAATGGTGTTGCTTGAGCCCGAGGGACAAACTGCTGAGCTTGTGGTCCGCTAAAATTTGGGCGATAACCGAATTGGGCTGGAGGTCGGTAGCCAAAGCTATTATTCGGGGGTCGCATAGATGGCTGATTTACAAATTGTGGTTTTGGTATAAACTGATTTCCGGGTACACCGAATTTAAATTGTGTTTGAGGCATGTGAATCAGTGGTTTGTGCGGTGTAGCATTTTGGTTTTGTAACATTTTTGACCTTGCGTTATACTGGTCCTGGAAGTTCACTTCTTCCATAACATGTTTAAGAGCCTCCTCTAAAGTCCGCGGCTGTTTCATCCTAACTAACCTTACCATATGCTCGGGCAGATTATATAGGAAGACATTCAAGGATGTGTTATCATGAATGATACGTTTGGCCGTTTTGACCTCTATTGAATTTAGGTTGCTCTGGTTAACCTTTGACCAGAGGATTGCGCGTACATCTTGAATTCTGCCACAAAATTCAAGAAAAGATTCACTATTTTTAATTTTCAAGGTTTCCAATTCGATTGCAACGCATTCCTCGCTTCGCGGGTCACCGAAATGTTGGATCAACGTTTCCTTCAGGTTATCATAGGTTTCAAATTCGCCTCTCTCGCTAATTAAAGCTGCCGCTTTGCCCGTAAGCTTACTTGTAATACATTGCATAAGTAGTTCGTTTCTCGGGGCCGTCCCTTGGTATAATGGGATTACATACTCGCATTTTCTCAAAAATAGGTTAAGGATTTTAGTATCCCCGTTAAACTCTGGTATTAACTTTAACATATCTCGAAGCCCAGGGGACCCTGCCATAGTTAAAGCATTTGCTTCTGTCATTTTTATAATTTACAGTAAATTTTATACCGCTTTAAATTATGAAATATTTTACCTTATTTAATAATTAATGCCAGATTTTATGGCTCAAAAACACACACTTGATTTACAGTAAATTTTATACTGCATTAAATTACAAAATATTCTTATCTAATTTAATATTTGACGCCAGATTTTATGGCTCAAAAACACAAACTTAATTTACAGTAAATTTTATACTGTCTTAAATTACCTAATTTAAAATAAATGCTAGATTTTATAGCTTAAAAACACAAACTTCGAGGATTTAGGGCAAGGAGGGATGTACAAGGATTTTACTTGAGGTACTCACGTCCCAATCGCCATATCCTGCTCCCAGCTCACTTATTTCTTTGGTTCGTAAAATAACCGGACGTGCACTCCACTGATTTTAAGCAGAGCCGCACTCTGCTACCTAGTCACGAAAACCGCTCGAATTTACAGGCGCACTCGCGACAACGGTAACAGCCGATTATCCTACCGGCTGCGCCAGTTAACTTTCGGGAACGGAAGTTTGGCTTTTTTAAAAACACTTAATTAATTTTAATAAACTTTATTACTAGATGTCGAGTCTACGAAGATTCTATTCTGACTGACTTAAGTCTAAGTTACATTTATGAGGAGAGCTTTATCTTACAAGTTGACGCAGCATTCCCGCAATGACGGATGCCACTGCATTCCTGTAACCATCGCGTGATTCTGCGTGGGCAGATACCTACCGCGACGCTCGGTGGCTATGGTGTCGATAATATAACGAGGTACTTTTTTGATAATATTAATTGTTTTTGTTTCATATTATATACTACACAAATATTATAAAGCTGAAGAGTCGTGTTTTGGTTTTGGTTTTCGTTTTGCTTCATTTTTGACAAACATACGTCAAACATTAGTATACTTACCACAAGTAAATAACACAATGTTTTACAGAAGCACATCAAATATGACGGCTATAAACACATACAACGATACACCCGCTCATATAAAATCGTTAGAAGGAAATAAATTCAAAAATACTCTGAAAAAATGGCTCATTGAAAAAACTTTCTATAACATGAATGAATTTTATGCTTTTACTCATAAGAACACATGGATCAGGAATAGATATACATGTATTATGAGAGGTAGTTAAGATAGTTAGTTATATAAGGTAACTAGCTTCCGCCCACCGCTTCGCCCGCATGGACTATACCTCGAGAACCGATAATTTTTCCGGGATAAAATTAATTTAACCATCTTTTTTTGAGAGCATGTAAAAAGCGTCATACAATGGAAGCAGGGACCCCAAAAACCCTCGGATGCAATAAGTCAGCCCCTCGAATCATTTTAAAAAATGGCGGCCATTTTGAATCATTTGGCTTTTCGCCACCACCATCAAGTAGCCCTTGCTAAATCCTATGACATTTAGTCAAACACCCATCCATCTTCAACCGTTTCGGAGATACCTATAGACCCTCAAAGTTTGTATGGCGGCTATGTTTTAAGGCGGCTATGTTATTTTTAAAGGCTTCAAAAAGGTCCGAGGTTTTGGTGACTTTTTAGTCTCAGCGCTTTGGCAAAAACGTTTTTAGTTTTCGAGATAATTAGCAGTTCCACCTCGAGAATGTGACTTTTCGAAGGTTTTGGATTTTTTCTGGATGTTGTTTACCCGCTTTAAGTTTAGTACATCTGTAACGTTTCATTGAGTTAGCATCAAAACAAATTCTTTCTCAGTAGGTACTATCTTTACCACGCCATTTCACCCCAACGGGTTGATTTTCCAAAAATCTTTTTGTTGTTGGTCTCAATTATTTTTTTAACTTTAGTATATTTGCAAAGTTTGATAATCGTAGCATTAAGAAAAATATTTTTTTCATGTAAACTTAAACACATAAACACCCCTTTTCACCCCCTTAGCGGTTGAATTGGGCAAATCGCTTTCTTAGTGTGCGTCTGCTTTTTGGTATAAAACTTTTGTCCAAATTTGACGTTTGTAGCTTAAGGGGTTTAGGCTGTGCGTTGATCTGTCAGTCAGTCACGATATTCACTTTTATATATATTGATGATTGATTGATGATAGGTATAGGAAATGATCTCATCATAGTCATTAAGAACTGATCTCAGCTTATTGTTTTAGGTTATTTACATAATAAGTACTCTTTTGTTAATATATTATTTAAAAAATGATTAGTTTATTTTTTTGGTTCTAAAAAATTGCTCATTGTTTATAACAAGTACCACATTGTATGTCCGCTAGGATAGACTGTTGAGACTTTACCTATACTAATTTATTCCACCATTATTGTACACAGTTCTATGCAATAAATTTTTACTTTACTTTACTTTACTAGTTGATATTCTTTGATAAATGATTCTCATATACCTACTCAACAGTAAATTTTGTGTTAAATTTAAATAATTTATAAGGTTTACAAAATGTTTTAAATTCATACGTGATCTGCTCACTATTAGATCACTAAACGACGCCAATGCAAAGGATTGTCATATAACGGTACAGACACATTTAGTAAATAAGGAGCCAGTCAGACTCAGACCAAACGACTGACAGTGGGGCGGTGGTCCGGAACACTAAGTATAAAGATTGAGACGCACTATTATTTGTGCACAGATGTCAAGTGTTAGCAGCGGAGGCGATCGCTAATGTCTGCGCACGTGCAGCTGCAGCCGAGCGCGCGCGAGTCGCGTCGAGCGGCGTGCTGCAGGGCTGCAGCGCGGCGCTCGGCAGGACGGCGGCGGCGGAGGCAGGCGGGCGGGCCGAGCTGGCAGTGGTGGGTCCATTTCATTTAGAAAGCTTTGACTGGAGGTACGGCCACGATCGCCAACTCATTAAGTGTCTAATATCGACATGTTCGCTATATGTTAAATGTTGTTTAGGTAATTCGTCAAGTAACTATGTAAACAGTGTTTTCATAGTAAACTGACTTAGTTTTACATGAAATCTCACATGAAAATGTTTGTGCTTGACCTTGACTTGACCTTAAAGTTTACATTATTTGTTTTAGATAGAATTAAGTGATTTAGACACGCAGTAGCGTGTCAAGCCAAGTTCAAGTGACAGAACTGGCGAGCAGCACCGTGTGTAATATTACACAAACCATTTGGAGCCACTTATGACCTCCTCATAAATGAAAAATTTCACATAAACGTGTCAAATTTGGCTCATATATTATATTAAGACTTGCGAGATACAGATGTGCTCCAAATTTCATAAACACGTCTCAAACGGTTATTTAGATATTAACGTCCAAAAATCGTAATTTTTATCACTGACCTAACTAATCTAACTATAGACCAAAACTCTAACCATGTTCCAGATGACCTAGAAAGTTCAAATTTGGCATACAGATAGGTAATTAGGTGAATACAAAGGAATAAATAAGAAACTGGTAAATTTGTATCGTTTTATTATAATTTTGGAACACTTAACTCATACTTAGTGCCTCAGCAATCAAAACTTATAACAGCCGATCTTAATGTGGATTTTAAGGTCTTTACGTGAATATATAACGAGTTGAATACCAACCTTAGTTTTTTTTAATCCAAATATGTATTTCCATTTTAGTACTTAGGTATAACTAAGAGTAAAGTCGACTTTCGTATTGATTACGTTATAACTGGGATTTATTATTACTGCATAAACAGGAAGCGTATTAAAAAGTAGCAGATAATATTTTTTAATTTATTTATTTATTTACAATAATAAGAACGGCAGCGCCAATAACACTTATTTGTTACGCTACCCTAACATATGAAGATCGCTGCATGTGCATTGACCTCGATTAGCTTCGCGAGCCTCGTGTCGCGCCGTCAGCAAACGTGGCTGGCCAACGTGACCGCCGGCCGAGCTACGAATCCGACACCGCGGAAAACGCCACTCTAGATCCTACTTCGATCATTGTCGCATTCCTTAGTTGTAATTACTTGTAATTCATTTTATTAATAAACTTATATAATTAAAAAACGTTTTTTTTGCATCCTTCGGCTGACGCAAAGTTAATTGGCGCAGTCGGTAGGATATTCCGTTAAAATCAGTGAATCGATCACCGTTGGGGATATCCTGAACCTACGAAGCGTCAGCAAGAAGGAGAATCAAATCATCGATTCAGCAGGAAAAATGCAGTAAGTGCTTGAAAATCTTTTCTCTGTCCTTACTTCCTTTGTTGTAATCCTATACCGTATTTTATTTTATTTCGTTATATGTCGTGTAAGTGTTCTTTATAATTTTTTAGCTAACTACTTATTTTACGAAAGTTAGAATTAGACGTCAAAATTTTCCATCCGAGAAATTCGCGACGTGGTAGTGGTAGTTTAGTAGGTAGGTCTAGAAGTAGTGTAGTAGACGCTCATAGACAATTAGTAGAAGAAGAAATGGCGCAACCGCAGACGATTGACGTCATCTTCAAATCTCTTAGGCTAGTGCCAGATTTTGATGGCAACCCACACGTCTTAACTAGGTTCATTAACCTGTGTGACCAACTGGTGTTAACGTACTTTAGACCTGAAGTAGGGTTCGAATTAAATAATCAGGCACTGATTAATGGTATCCTGAACAAGGTAACAGGGTCCGCCGCTAGACTCATTAATTCGAACGGAATACCAGATACCTGGCAAGGTATCAAGAATGCTCTTATAAATAATTTCGCGGACCACCGTGACGAGACGGCACTGTACAGTGACCTCTCCATGCAAGTCCAGGGGCCGAACACCCCTCAAGAATTTTATGAAAGGTGTCAAAATTTGTTCAGCGTAATAATGACTTACGTGAGTTTACACGAGTCTGTCCCCACTACCGTTAACGCAAAAAGAGAATTATATAGAAAACTAACGCTACAGGCTTATTTAAGAGGGTTAAAAGATCCATTAGGTTGTAGAATTCGTTGCATGCGGCCAGAGACTATGGAAAAGGCTCTCGAGTTCGTCCAGGATGAACTTAATACTCTTTATTTGCAACAGCGAAATGACGGTCACAAAGGTCATCAGGTGCCTTCCCAAGGTCAAATGTTACCCTTAAATGTTCCAAACTATGCACAAAAAACTACCCCCGTCTTTCCGATAAGACAACCAATGTTTAACACACCCATGCCAGGTCCATCGCGACATCAACCGAATCAAGCCGTTCAAGGATGGCGACCATCTTTTCCACCCTCAATGCAGCAACAGCCCCGCGACTTTACTCGTACGCAACAGATTATGCGTGGTCCTCCACAGAACTTCAACCCGCAGCATCAAGGGTTCCGTATGCCTGTCACTCCACAGAGTGCTAACAACCAACCACGCCCTATGAGCGGCGTAAGCCACTTTGTACCCAGAGTATTACCACCATCTTTCCGACCGAATCTACACGACTGGAGTAGGTCAGGAAATCCACCCCCGAGTAACTATTTTAAAACACGCGAAGTAAACTTCAATGATTGCTATGACTATTACGACTATGATGGCTATGCCGACTACGAGCAGAGTTACTGCAGTTACGACTACCCAGACAATTGTTACTACCAGGAACAGTATCCTTATTCGGAAGCTACCATCGTAGAAGAAGTAGATCAAACTACCCCTATGACTAATGATGTAAATTTTCCCGAGGATTCGAACCCCGAAAAGCCAAAATAGAAGTTAATTTTCACATACAAAGACAGCTGGGCTATATTGAAATATCTAACCCCCCACTAAAATTCCTTATCGATACAGGGGCCAATCAATCATTTATTAGCCCGAAAGCCGTCCAGAAATATTACAGTAATTTTCCCTTGAACTATGACCCATTTGAAGTAACCAACGTACACGCTACAAGCAAAAATGACTACTCTATCACTGTACCATGTTTCCGGGAATTTAACGAACAAAGCAATATCACGTTATTCGTGTATGACTTTCACAAGTACTTTGACGGACTACTAGGATTTGACTTATTAGATGTCTGGGGTTCCAATATAGATTTAAAGAACAAAGTGCTAGTGACTCGTAACGCCAATGTACCCATTCGGATGTATGACTCGAGAAATGCCAATCTCTATGAAGAGATTATCCCGGCTAACTCTTCTAAGTTGGTTAGGTTACCAGTGAACACACAAAACGGTGACGTGGTTGTCGAGACGCAAGCTATTTGCAACTGTCTTATTACAGAATGCCTAACTAGGGTTGTAAATAACCGCGGTTGGGTTGAAATTACTAACCCCACATGTAATGACGTCATTTTCTCTATGGACAAACCTGTTGAGGCTGAACTATTTAATATCGAGTGTGGTGGTACTGAAATTTTGTCTGAACGCGCTAAGGAAGTAACTTCACGACTTAGAATGAACCACTTAAATCCAGAAGAGCGCGCTAATTTAATTCGGCTCTGCGAAAACTACGCCGACGTGTTTTACCTTGAGGGCGAACCTTTAACGTTCACCAACAAGATAAAGCATAAAATCCGCACGACCGACGAAATCCCAGTACATACTAAAACCTATAGATACCCTTACGTGCATCGGCAAGAGGTAAGAGATCAAATTAACAAGATGCTGGACCAGAACATCATACGACCCTCGGAGTCTGCATGGAGTTCTCCTATTTGGATCGTCCCTAAGAAAGCGGACGCCTCCGGCAAAGTTAAGTGGCGCTTAGTCGTTGATTTTAGGAAGGTCAACGAGAAAACCATTGACGATAAATACCCGATCCCGAATATCACAGATGTTTTGGACAAACTGGGTAAGTGCCAATATTTTACCACCCTTGATCTAGCCAGCGGTTTCTACCAGGTGGAAATGGAGCCTGAAGACATACACAAGACATCCTTTAACGTAGAGAATGGACATTACGAATTTTTAAGGATGCCAATGGGACTTAAAAATTCCCCGTCTACATTCCAACGCGTCATGGACAACGTTCTAAAAGATCTTCAGAACCAGGTATGTCTCGTATATTTAGATGATATAATTGTTTTCAGCACCTCGCTACAAGAACACATGGTTAATTTGGAGAAGGTTTTCCGAAAACTACGGGAATCAAACTTTAAAATTCAGATGGACAAATCAGAGTTCTTAAAACTTGAAACTGCTTATCTCGGACACATTATCAGTCGTGACGGAATAAAACCAAATCCCGACAAAATCTTAGCTGTACAAAAATACCCTATTCCCAGAACTCCCAAGGAAATCAAGCAATTCCTTGGCCTCCTTGGATATTACCGAAAATTTATCCCTGATTTCGCGCGTGTTACTAAACCACTAACACAGTGCTTAAAGAAAGGCTCAAAAGTTGTATTAGATCAGAACTACGTCGATTGCTTTGAATACTGCAAAACACTTCTTACTAACGACCCTATCTTACAATACCCTGACTTCAATAGAGAATTCATCTTAACAACGGACGCCTCTAATATAGCTATAGGCGCAATTTTATCTCAAGGTACCATAGGATCAGATAAACCGATTTCATACGCATCTCGAACTTTAAATTCTAGCGAATGTAACTATAGCACTATTGAGAAAGAGCTTTTGGCAATAGTTTGGGCTACTAAATACTTTAGACCCTATTTATTCGGTCATAAATTTAAAATAGTTACAGACCATAAACCCTTACAATGGGTCATGAACCTGAAAGAGCCTAATTCTCGACTTACAAGATGGAAATTGAAACTTAGTGAATACGACTTTACAGTAATCTATAAACAGGGCAAAAATAACACTAATGCAGATGCCCTCTCTCGAATTGAACTTAATAACGACGAGCTCATGTCAATCGTTGTTAATACATCTGAAAAAGCCCCTACATTAGACGAGTCCAGAACTCTAACAGCTGCAGATTTAGACGACAACTCCAGAACGGCTACCGTGCATACTGATAGTGAAAACCCAATACTAGAAGTGCCTATTTCAGACGACCCTTTAAACAGATTCACTAGGCAACTGGTACTCAACGTTGTAGGCGATATAAAGGGTAGACCAGTAATAACGAAGCCTTTCGTAACTCATACTCGCATATCTGTTCAAGTGTCGGAATCTAATCTAGAGAGTGATGTAATAAATGCCATAAAAGAATACGTTCACCCAAAAGTTAAAACAGGCCTATTAATAAATCCACCCTTAGCTATGTATAGTATTATACCTATCATTCAACGGACGTTTAAAAGCTCATCCATGAGCTTAACACTTACTAAAAGAGAAATAGAAAACGTTAGAGAGTACCTTAGGCAACAAGAAATCATTAATAAATACCACGATGGCAAAACTAACCATCGAGGTATTAATGAATGCTATTTAGCCTTAACCCATAAATACTTCTGGCCTAAAATGAGAGAAAATATAACTAAATTCATAAATGAATGCACGATATGCGGACAAGCGAAATATGACCGCAATCCTATTAAGCAACAATTCAAAGTCGTGTTACCAGCCACTAAGCCCTTTGAATTAATACACCTAGACTTACTAACTATAGAAACTGAGAAATTCCTAACTATTGTAGATGCATTCACTAAATACGCCCAAGCCTATCATCTCAAAGACGGGACAGCTGTTAGTATAGTACAAGCATTGCTTAACTTTAGCACACATCATTCTATACCTGCAACTATAACCA
The DNA here is from genome assembly GCA_949125135.1 of Alcis repandata. NCBI lineage: Eukaryota > Metazoa > Arthropoda > Insecta > Lepidoptera > Geometridae > Alcis > Alcis repandata. The sequence continues at coordinate 2,187,580 of OX421244.1, forward strand.
CAGATAACGGTACTGAATTTACTAACCAATTAATGGCAGAGTTTGTACGTGTTCATAAAATCCACCACCATAGAATTGCCCCACATGCACCTAACGAGAATGGTATAGTTGAAAGGTTTCACTCGACTATACTAGAACATCTTCGTATACTAAAAATTAGGCAAAAATCAGAATCAGTTATCAACCTCATGCCATATGCACTTCTGGCATACAATAGTAGTATTCATAGTTTCACAAAGTGTAAACCAATTGATCTTATTACAGGACATTTTGATCCTCGTGATCCTTTTGACATTGACACTACCTCTCAGTTACTACAGCAATATATGATCTCACATAAAGACAAGATGACCATAGCATACAATACGATTCATGAACTCTCAAATGACTTACGCAAAGACCTGACTGACTACCGAAATAAAAATCGAGAACCGGAAGCTGAGTACTCACCTGAGCAACAGATTTTCATAAAAAATCCGTTAGCCACTCGTCAAAAGTTAGCTGCTCGATATACTCACGATGTAGTAATGGCTGACCTCCCAATTCATATTTACACTAAGAAGAAGAGAGGTCCCGTAGCCAAAGGTAGGTTGAAGAGAGTCCCTAAATCCAATCAATTGTTACAGGACGTTCCTGATCCTCCTTCTCACTCTGCAACAAGCTCTAACGCAGGAGATAAGACTGGAAAGTCTCGATGACGGACCCGGTATATTGCCCTTCAAGTTAGGATCCGCTAAGATCATAACTCACTATCACTCCTTTATACAATACGTTAACTTGCAAGATTTGGAAGATAAAATACGTTCAGTAAATGACCAACTTGAGAGCATTAGTCCTGACCTTCACTATAAAACCAACTCATTATTTGAACCACATATTACATACCTCAAAAATAAGCTTGACAATGCACTAAAACAATTAAAGACATTCGAGACCAACCGTGCTAAACGAGGCCTAGTAGACGGCCTAGGATCTGTAATAAAAAGTATAACAGGTAATCTTGACCACACTGATGCCGAACATTATAACCGAATCCTGGAATTACTTAAGAGTAATGAAGGGAAACTAGTAACAGAACTAAATAATCATGTTAGCCTATCCAAAGAATGGGCCGAGCGATATTCTAAGGTCATAGATTCTATTGTAGCTAACCAGGACAAACTTACGACACTGATTAACAAAATAAATGAGACGACAGCTACTAGAGATAACGACTTGTTAAAATATGCACATTTAGCTCAAGTCCTTTCAATACTTAACGATAACACCGATAGCATCTCTCAGGAACTCTATAATTTAGAGAACGCCCTAGCTTTCATAAGGACTTCAACAGTGCATCATTCGGTCTTAGACTCGTATGCGATACGTGCTATGATTAGCAAGCTGAGCACACTATATAGCAGAGAAAGAGTAGTAGATTTAGACATTAGAGAGTATTTTGATATTATTAAGTTAGGATCGTATTACGTAGGTAATAGGATAGTTATAGTATATAAATTCCCTATAGTTTTACCTTCTATATATGATATGTATAAGTTATCTATAGTCCCTAACCGTAACCAGGAAATCCTATCTCCTCCTACCCCTTACCTGGCCCTCCTAGAGAAAGATATCAAGTACATAGAGGCAGAATGCCCGAAGACCAGTCAATGGTACCTCTGTAATGAGAATCGAAACCTGCAACGTCTACTGTCACAAACTTGCATCCCGGACCTTATCACCACTCAACAACGGAGCAACACTACCTGCAAACCGATTCACGTATCTCTACGAACGCCTGCATTTGAAGAAATGGACGAGAAACACTACACCATTAGCTTCCCCACACCTACGAAAGTACATCTATCCTGTGGGCAAGATTTCTATACGACACTACAAGGCAGCTACCTCGCCGTGATCCCACATACATGCTACCTGGAAACGTCATTCTTTACCATCTCCAACACCGACAACCGCCTCAAAGGACACGTTGTCCAACTCATGAACTTAGAGAACGGCACAGCTATAAATCTACCTGCAATGCTTGCCCTACAGCTGAATTCGATCGACCTAAGCAACCTCCATGACGTCAACAGGAAGATATCTTCTCAACCAACAGTGCAGCTACAAACCACTGCTGACTACAGACTGTACCACACCACTATACCAATCTATGCGGTAATATTAAGTACATGCGCACTCGCTAGTGGCCTATACTATCGCAAGTACCGCTCAAAAAGTATGAAACACTTCACGAAGCAGAGCAGACAAGAAGCCGCTACTTCAGAAGCTGTATACACCATCCCAGATACAAAAAGGGCTGATGACAATCAACCCCCAGCTCAATTTACGACCAAAGTCTTCAATAGTCGCTGCTCTTCGGGGGGAGGTGTTACGCTACCCTAACATATGAAGATCGCTGCATGTGCATTGACCTCGATTAGCTTCGCGAGCCTCGTGTCGCGCCGTCAGCAAACGTGGCTGGCCAACGTGACCGCCGGCCGAGCTACGAATCCGACACCGCGGAAAACGCCACTCTAGATCCTACTTCGATCATTGTCGCATTCCTTAGTTGTAATTACTTGTAATTCATTTTATTAATAAACTTATATAATTAAAAAACGTTTTTTTTGCATCCTTCGGCTGACGCAAAGTTAATTTATTATTCAAAAAATCAAAATACAACCAGTACTAAAAATAACAATATGTCAATAAAAATAATAATAGTAATAAATAATAATCATAGTAATTATATAATTACTAATAAAACTAATTATATATTAATATATAATTACTAATAAACTTTTTCCGCTTCCGGCTGTCAAATCGTAAACATTGTTGTTGTGCAGCTCCTGATTATATACAAATTTAAAAATAATCACTACCACTTTCGAGCCTGTTGTTATCACAAAACACAAACTGAAGTGCCGCGAGTTCTGTGAAAAACTGTTTTCGTGCGAATTCTGCAGAAGAAACTACAATTTTCAAAGAAAACAAATCAAGGTTTGAAATCGTTACGAGAAGATGCAAATTGCGTGAGTCACAGCCCGCTTCGCTCAGAGAGAATTGACAGCGACATTTGTTTCTGTGTTGCCATCCGAAGAAAAACAAAAACTACTAAAAACTACCAATTATTACGTTCCGTTATACACAGAAAAAAAAAGGTGCAATTTTTTTTCCAAAAATTATAACAACGTACTGAACTTCAAAATGGATTTGGAAATGCTACTGAATAGAATCCAGGATCAAATGGACAAACAAACTGAAATTATAACGGAATCAGTAACAAAAAGTGTAATGAAACAATTGGACGACAAATTCATTAAATTAGACGAAGAAAACAAGCACCTAAAACAAGAAATATCAGCATTGAAAGATAAAGTAAAAATAATGGAATCGAATAAAAAGAAGAACAACATCCTTCTATTTGGGATAAAGGAAGAAAAACAGGATGGAATGAAGATAGAAAAAAATATTAAAGAAAAACTGAATTCGCTCTTTGGACTAAATATCCAGGAGCATGAAATTGCTAACGCATATAGGATTGGAAATATCAAAAATAATTCTCGCCCAATTCTGATTTCTTTTGTTACACAATGGAGAAGAAATGAAATAATGAAATTAAAAAATAAGCTGCCTCAAGGCATATACGCAAAGGAAGATTTCACAAAAGAAGTACTAGAAACCAGAAAAGCACTGCAACCCAAGCTGGAAGAGGAGAGGAAAAAAGGGAATATTGCGTACCTGAAAGCAGACAAACTTATAGTCATAAACCAAAGTGATATAAACAGAGAAAAAAGAAAAAGAGAACCATCATCTTCACCCAACTTTGCCTCCTCTCAAAATCAAACGACTCCCTCTACAGCTACGAAGAAACCAAACACAACCAATGCTTTTGAATACTTGGCTCGTGCAAGGTCAAACTCATTAAAAGAAAAGACAACAAACAACAGCTAGCAATTATGCCGCTCTCAACACAGACACCGGACTAGCAAAAGTAAAACTATTGGAAAAATAACAAGCAAAAACCCTCTCCCAAGCCGGCTGGTCCCCGTGGGGGAAAATGACCACAACCCTCTAGAAACTACCAAGAAAATATCTTCAACATCTTCAAACCCTCTCAAAATAGGAACATTAAATGTAAGATCCTTATCTTCTGCTGAAAAACTTATAGAACTATCATATTGCTTACAAAAAATTAAAATAGACATATTGGGCCTGGCAGAAGTCAGACGAATGGGATGCAACATCGAGGAGCATGAGAATTTCATACTTTGCTACAAAGGAGAAACACCTGGTCTACATGGCGTAGGTTTTTTGGTTAATAAGGAACATAAGAAGAACATAGTAAACTTCTCAGCATTGTCAGAACGCGTGGCACTACTACAAATGCAGTATGATCAAAAGAAACTATCTATAATACAAGTATATGCGCCAACTGAAAATGCTACAAAGGAAGAAATAGATAGCTTTTATGACACCTTACAAACAACACAGGAGCAAGCAGGTAAAAATGTACTTGTCATAGGAGATTTCAATGCGAAAGTAGGAAAAACCAAAACAAATGAAGATCTGATTCTGGGAAAATTCGGATATGGAACGAGAAACGAGAGAGGAGAAAAACTTATTCAGTATGCTTTCGAACACAAACTATCTATTATGAACACTCATTTCAAAATGAGACGAAACCGCAAGTGGACGTGGCTCTCTCCAAATGGAAAGATTAAAAACGAACTTGACTATGTTCTATCAAACGAGCCCAAGAATATAAGAAATGTCGAAATCTTACATGGGTTAGGTTTCAGATCAGATCATCGATTAGTTAGAGCAACCTACCTTCTGAAAGATGCTAAAAAAAGCAGGACATCGTTTAAATCGACACCCAAAAAACTAAAAACAGACGAAGAGATATCCATGTACTTACAAAACCTCAAAGAAAATATCAAGAAATTAAACACAAACAGCGAAGAAGAAGAGGTACAAACACTTTACAACAAACTAGAAACAACTATAAAAACCAGCTTACCATCCATTGAAAAAGAACTCGAACAAGTAACTGATACCAAAATATTGACCAAAAATACAATAGAGATGCTGAATAGACGCACAGAGCTCTTAAGAATAAAAAATAAATCAAAAGAAATGAAAAAAGAATTAAGTATGCTGTTCAAAGGAACAAACAAAGCCATGCGGAATGATTACAAAAATTATAGAAACTTAATAATAGAGAAAAACTTAAAACAATATAGAAGTACAAAAAGAGCCTACAAAGAATTAATAACACACAAAAATTGGATTCAAAATCTTACAACAAAAAATAGAAACACAAAAACAAGGAAAGATATCCTAACATGTGCTACAGAATTCTATAAAGATCTTTATAAAAAAACCAGTGAATTTCCATTGACTAAAAATAGTAAAAAATCTACTAACGAGGACGATGATCTAGACCCGATAGATGTACTGGAAGTGATAAAGCATATTCAAAAACTAAAGCTAGATAAAAGCCCAGGACCAGATGGCATACAAAACGAAGCACTTAAAATCGGTGCTGCTCTAATAGCCAGCCCTTTGACACAGTTGTTTAACAAAGTTTTAGTCACAGGTCAGGTTCCGGAGCAATGGAAGAAATCTGAAATCATCTTGCTATATAAAAAAGGAGATCCCCAAGAAATTGGTAACTACCGCCCGATAAGTCTTCTTTCAGGTATATATAAGTTATTTTCATCCATATTACAAAGCAGGATAAGTCCAAATATTGATTGTATGCAGCCCATTGAACAAGCAGGTTTCCGGTCCGGCTTCTCCACGATGGACCACATTCATGTAATGCAACAAATAATAGAAAAGTACAAGGAGTTTAACTGCCCTCTATATATTGCTTACATCGATTACGCTAAAGCATTTGACACCATATCACATGAATCTATCTGGGATGCCCTGAACAAATGTAAGGTCCACGAAAAATACACAGAAGTTCTAAAAAACATCTATGGAGACAGTTCAAGCCGCGTCAAGCTAGAAACGAGAGGTCCGGAAATACCGATACAAAGAGGAGTTCGACAGGGGGACCCTCTTTCACCCAAAATTTTTATAGCAGTGCTACAAACAATTTTTGATGAACTAAAATGGAAAAGTGAAGGTATCAAAGTAAATGGTCGCCACCTAAGTCACCTCAGATTTGCAGACGACATAGTCCTTTTCGCCGAAACAAGCAAGAAATTAGAGAATATGATCTGCTCATTAAGCGAGGAAAGCGAGAAAGTAGGTCTGCTAATGAATGAACAGAAGACTAAGATAATGACAAATAGCCATACAAACACAATTCACCTTAATGGAAAGCCGCTCGAATACGTAGACAACTATATATACTTGGGGAAACAAATATCGCTAGCAGATAACCACGAAGAGGAAGAAGTAAAACGTCGAGTCAACATGAGTTGGAAAAAATATTGGTCGTTCAAAGAGATAATGAAAGGTAACTTCTCTCTCCATCTAAAAAAGACAGTGCTAGATACATGTATTCTACCAACACTCACCTATGGATGCCAAACATGGACAAATAGCACAAAAGTAAAATCTAAATTGGTCATGTGTCAAAAAGCGATGGAGAGAAGCATATTGAAAATAAGAAAGCTACACAAAATAAAAAGTGAAAATATTAGAAGAAAAACTAAAATAATAGACGCACTGCATTATAGTCTAAAATTAAAATGGAGTTGGGCAGGACACATAGCGAGGTATGATGACAAAAGGTGGACAATAGAAGCGACAAGGTGGCATGGGCCAGTTGGCAAGAGAGGAAGAGGAAGACCCAGGAAAAGGTGGACTGATGATGTAAGAGCGACTGCGGGAATAGACTGGAAAACAAAAGCGCAAGACAGAGATAAATGGAAAGATCTAGAGGAGGCCTTTACCCAAAGAGGGGTTCCTATCCCTGAAAATAGTGATAGTGAATAGAATATTTAAAACTTAAGAATAGTATTAGTAAAAACTAGAATAGATTCATTATATTTTAAGATAAGAAATGCATGTTTTATAAGGAAAGGAAATAAATGGCTATATTATTATTATTATTATTATTATTATAATAAAACTAATACTTAGATGTCATGTTCAAAATCAAAGTCAGATAAGGGCTTGCTGTCCCTGTCGAATTGATCGTTCAAATTTTCACAATATGTCAGTGGTATTTTAGTTACAGTATTCCATTTGTCACAAAAAATATCAATATCAGTGTTGGCGGAAAGGAGTGCATTGAGATGGCGTCGAGCGCGAATTAGTGGGGACCTAGAGCGCGCCACAGTGCGGCTGTCAGGCACATGAAACGACTTGGGCAGTTTTCCGCGTTTTTGAATGGGCAATGCGCACTATTATCTCTAACATTCAAGAGAGTGTAGACAATAACATAAAAAAGAAAACCACGCAGCGGTAACGCAAGAAAAACATTAAATCTCTATACTGTAAGAACCCCTACCCTATTATTAAAAAACATATCTACTTAACTATTTATATCTATCCTAACTACCTATATGCAAATTATGTATTACTAACTATACCTAAATTTTCTGATTGCTAACGTTAACCTACTGTTTTGGCCAAGTGATTGTCTAGTGGGAAAACCTTGCGTTGTGATCGTAGAACCTAAGTAACGAATAAGTATGAGCAACCGAGTTACCTGAATAGATTTCCTAACGAATTGACTTAACATGCTCTAAGCCAATACAACAGCTTAGAGCGCCTTTTTTTTTATTGGCCTAGAGCGCCTAACATAGATGTCGTTATCATATTCAATTATCATATTCAACATATTTGAATATTATAACAACCCAAAAGCTAAGAGAAGAGGACATAATCTTTTGGCAAATGTCAGTCAGTCTGTCAGTCATTACATCCTTCATCTTTTACCTTTCACACATTTATTCATCAAAGAGCTTACTCATTACCTTAAGGTAATGAATCTGGTCCCGGAAGAACGAATGCAATCCCTTTTATCCATCATCTTTTTATGTGGAGGTCCCCTTGATCTTTCGATCAAGGCTCTCCTGGGCACACTGCCCGATCCCTACCTAATCACCTAACTGCCTAACTCAATATAGTACTGCAGTGAACATCCAACTAGAATATCGTTTTATTCTGAAGTTAGCGCGTAAATACATACTCCGGAACCTTTATCTAAAAGCATCTAATTAGACAACCAAGTCTAACACATAGTGTGGTAAAGATGAATGTAACTCTCCCGATACCATCTCAAGTCGTCAGTCTCAGATAGAACTTTCTATCAGTAGATTTTATGAAGAAGACTAGCAATTAAGAAACCATCGGCATAATGAGGTGCCTGTCATCCCGTTGGAATCAAGGGTAACCTCGGAAACATAGTTCCATGCTTAGGTTAGATAATTACCAGTAAGGTACTTTCCGTGGAAGCCTTTAGTATCTTACGAAGACAACCAACAATTACTAAACCATAGACATAAGAGGTGCCTGTCATCCCGTTGGAGTCAAGGGTAACCTCGGAGATATCGCTTCATGTTACAGCTCAGATAATTATCAGCAAAAGGATCTTTCCATAGAAACCTTCGATAAGAGTAGTGTGTAAAGAAAGATCATCGTTGACCTTCGAATTGAAGAGGTAAATTGACTTAAATGTCATCGTGTCGATTCAGAACCTATGTTCCATTAAATGTAAGACTTGGTGAGTCAGAATATAATATGTAAGACTTGGTGAGTCAAAATATTATAATATGTAAGACTTGGTGAGTCAAACATAACGTGAATTCACGTTGTGTAATTATTATTAAAATAGTAAAGAGATTTCCGATCTACTTTACATTTATTCGTATATTAAATAGTTACTCGTCAAACTATAGTTGGCCGCTCATCTGACAGCAACTATTGTCAACCATTCGAGATAGTTCGTATAACTTCGAATGGTTAACATGGCAAACTGGTCGGCTGTCCGATTTACTTTAATTGTAGGCATGTGAATCTTATAATAGATTCGGCAAACTGATCGGCTGTCCGATTTACTTTAATCGTAAGCATGTATATCCTATAATAGATTCGGCAATCTGATCGGCTGTCCGATTTACTTTAATCGACCAAGACTTGAAAGCTTAGACTTGATTAAGACTAATCGTAAGCTTCTACTTTATAGTAGGTTCGGCAATCTGATCGGCTGTCCGATTTACTTTATTTGACTTGACTAAATTTAGTCTTAACTAGGACTCGTCTAAATCATATAGATCGGGAATCGAACCCGCGACCTAACATAATCATAATCGTGTACCTATACGTTATAGTAGATTCTACTAACGCCCAGACTCTCAATAACATATCGGTCGGGAATCGAACCCGCGACCTAACATAATCGTAAGCGTGTATACGTTATAGTAGATTCTAACTAACGCATAGACTCAGAACAGGTACTCAAATTCATTACTTAATAACCGTCGGACCAGGAATCGAACCCGGGACCTCCGGCCCTTAACACGGACATAATACCACCGGTCCTGATTACCCTATTTTATTTTAATTTTATTTTATTTTATTTTAATCTAATTTTATTTTATTTTATTTTATTTTAATCTAATTTTATTTTATTTCATTTTATCTTATATAATTTTATTTTATTTTATTTGTTTTTTTATTTTAATTTAATCTAATTTTAATTTTATTTTATCTAATTTTATTTTATTTTATCTAATTTTATTTTATTTTATTTTATTTTATCTAATTTTATTTAATTTTAATTTAATCTAATTTTATTTTATTTTATTTTATTTTATTTTATCTAATTTTATTTTATTTTAATTTAATCTAATTTTATTTTATTTTATCTAATTTTATTTTATTTTATTTGTATTTTATTTTAATTTATTTTAATCTATTTTTATTTTATTTTATTTTATCTAATTTTATTTTATTTTATCCGATTTTTATTTCATTTGATTTATTAAGCATGTACTACACTAGATATTTTACACAATTAACACACACAACGCGATACGTCCTGGAAACAAACACCGAAAAGAACACAAAATGCAAGTAAAAGGTTCTAAAAACAACACACATGCACAAGAAAGTAAATTCAATGAAATAAGTGAAATAAAATAAACTCTGGGAAGTGAACTTCCCGTAGATCAGACCCTTAAGAAAAACACATCCTAAAAACACAAAAGAACACAAGTATTCTCACTCAGTGACTAAGACTATGTTCTAATCGCTTCTTCTTTTGTATTTACCTGATAGCAGATAGGTACCGACAGATACAGACAAGACTAAGTATCAAGCCGATCTGCAGCGTAAAATTAACACTATTTGAAACCTCCATATAAAATTTGTAGTACCTACCTCAAAGGATAAAGATTTTAAACAATACCACAAAATGATACCTCCATTCTCAGCGGCACAATACATAACGTTATTAACACTTTGAAAAGACGATAATTATAGATGATAGACCACCATCTCAAACTTGCCCACGCTTGTCGTCGGACGTTCGGACTAGTCTGGTTTTCTAGGAGAACCATGCCGATAATCCAAATTTAAACAAATACGCAAAGCGTAAAGTTCAAGCAACAAACGAAAGGAAGCCCAAGATAATAATCAACGATCAACTATATCTATGATCACTGGTTTTCTCTTAAAGTACGCGTGATTCTAATCTACCCAAAATATGAAACTTCTTGTAGTTGTTTAACGTTAAGATTAGACATATCTTTTAAATAATTTAGTAAATTACTATTGTAGGTAGTCATCACTATCCTAAACTTGCCCACGCTTGTCGTCGGACGTTCGGACTAGTCTGGTTTTCTAGGAGAACCATGCCGATAATCCAAATTTAAACAAATACGCAAAGCGTGTTGTTCAAGCAACAAACGAAAGGAAGCCCAAGATAATAATCAACAGTCAACTATATTGATGATATTTGTTTTTTCACTTAAAACGCACATGATTCTAATCTACCCACAATATGAACTCGCTGTAGTTGAATAACGTTACGATTATATCTTTTAACTAATTTTATAATGATAACTGGACTCTAAAAGCCGTAGTCACTGGTATGAAAAATACACATAGTTAAAAATCAGCACAAGAAATCCAGAAGATAGTTCAAGTTCACTCACCCGTGTTGCCTCGTTCAGCTCTCTCGACGAATGTCCAGCCATCAACCGCCTTCTCCTCCAACTTACCTTGTCTTTTTTTCACCTAGAAGCTGAGCAACCTATCCGAACACTACATTTCAAATTAGCTTTTGTGATTGGTTGTTTCGAGGATCACGCCACCCTTGCTGAGCCCGCTCCGTACTGTTCGGATTTCAAACAGAGTGTCCATAATTGACGCGTTTATTTGTTTTCTTCAAATCTCTGACATATAACCTCCAATGCACTATTTGTGATTGATTTAACTAATTGATCTATTGTTTTGTATTAACCACGTACTCATATTTACATATATGAATGTTTGTTATTTCGACTTTTATAATGAATAACTTTTTGACCAAAGTACTTCCTCCAAGACATTATTCTGTGTTATTTTATTTATTCTTGTTTAAAGGTTTTTAATTTAAAATAATAAGACGTAACAATTTCTTATATAAATATTAACGTATTTTCAGATCTTCGAAATAGCTCAATACCTAATATTACTAAAGTATGAAAAATAACGTATCTTAATTACTTCTTAGTGACCACACACATTGGTTATCAGTATGGCGGCTACACTGTTGGTGAAGCAGAACCAATATTTAATTCTCAAAAGCAGGACCAATACTTAGTTCTCGAGTAGTTTATAGATGTCACCCCGCTGTCAATGGTGCATATTGAATTAACCGACTACTCTAAAATAGTTCTAAGCTACGCTACTGGATGGCAGTGTTAACTAGCCATGATAGTTTAATCGTAGATATTCCAATGAAAGTCTTAGTTTGTATGAATGAGACGCAGCAATTCAATATTAAGATACTTTTAGATTCCTAATTTTAGCTCAAAACAACATACTATTATAATACATTGTTGCAATGGAGGACATTCTACAAGTTTGAACTGATTGACTGATTTTTACTTAACTATTAACGATAGACGCATTCTAAATATATCAAAAATTGTAAAATTAATCTTATTTTCTTATTTAAATAATAGTTTAACAGTATTTGCCTTTATTTCAAAATGCAACTTAAGTTATTAAACCTTTGTTTGCATTACTTTAGAGCCTGCGTTCTAACCTGAGCAACCTTTGCAAAACACTAGAGCATTGCTATGATTTATCAACAAACCAACCTATTATAAATATTTTTATTTATTATTTTTGTGAGAGATACGAAGGCTGTTTCGTTACAATACCTGCCTAGTTTTCTTTACAAAAAGTAATGATATCCCACCAAAAACATAAATGTAAAAAAGGAGAGCCAAGTTCAATACAAAAATTATGCTTGGCTGTGGGCTTCGCCGCAAAAAGAATGGAGATCTAAATGAGTGCCAAGTTTGATGGTCAGTCCTGAAATTTATTTATGACAACATAAATATCATTTTTCTTATATCTTCTTCTTATTCTAAGGTTTGACTTGGCTAGTTTTCATATACGAATTATATAGGGTTATTCATAAAGCCGAAAGGGGCTCATAGTACTCATCATTATGAACAACTTTTACTATGGGACCAACCCGAAATTCGCGAAAAAAAATCAGCTGCCATAAAATATATCATTTTTCTTATGACTTAGGATAATATTATATTGTAGCCTAAGGTTTGACTTGGCTAGTTTTCATATACATACGAATTACTGGTATATTATAGCCTTCGCAAGTTCTAAACCTGTTACTTGTCGGTTCTTATTTTATTATTTCGAAAATTTGACATGCTGGTAGAAACTAGCCATCGAATATAATAATTATAATTATACATTAAACAAGAATTCATTGGGTCAACGTTACATTTAAATACAAATTGAAATTGCAGTTGTAGGTGTTGCTCCCTAGTTTGACCAGAAATATTTTTGATTAAAATCGTTTTACAAGTAGAAACATTAGAAAACTCATTCGTCGCGAATGCATAATTATAATAACATTAGTGTACACGTTCAGTATTTTTAACACGCTTTTATTAGCTTCACCTGTATGTATGTTTGTATGTATGTTTGTAACCGACTCCTTTGAGCGCGTTTTTGACCCACTTTAAACGGTCAGATTTCTTTCAAACTTTGTAGATACATTCAGTCAAAAAAGTATCGGGAATGGATGATTTGTTTTGGGTTCCAAATTCAAATTTTTGTTTTTATTGTTGTTGTTAGATTGGCACAACTGTTATCCATTTTGGCGCGGAGTTTGAGTTGCGTCTGTTATTTAGATTAAATATGGTGCTGTTTTTAGTTAGGTCATGTCTAGTGTGTATTACGAATTTCATCATTGACAAAAACATCGAACAAAGAGTTTGTCTTAAATTTTGCATCGCCAATGGAATTTCGTGTTCGGAGTCACTAAAAATGTTACAGAAGGCTTACGGCGAATCGACTTTATCAAAAACACGTGCTTATGAGTGGTACAAAGCGTTCAAAAGCGGTCGAGATGTGATGGAAGATTTGCCTCGCTCTGGTAGGCCATCAACGTCTGCAACTGAAGTTAACATCGCAAAAGTGAAGGAAATAGTGACTGAAAATCCTCACTCAACTTTGAGAGAGATAGCCGCTGAACTTTCTGTATCTCACGAGTCGATCCGTACCATTTTAAGTAATCATTTGGGTATGAAACATGTTACCGCTCGGCTAGTCCCAAAAGACCTGAATTTTCTCCAAAAACTCAATCGCATGAGAGTCGCCGAGGACATGCTAGAACGGGTCAATTCCGACCCAACATTTATGAAACGCATTGTTACTGGTGACGAGACGTGGGTTTACGAGTTTGACATGCAAACTAGTTTAGTAGGCTGTAAAAACCCCTACCCTATTCTTAAAAAAACATATCAACTTAACTATTTATATTTATCCTATCTATCTATCTATAAACTATGTATTACTAGCTATACCTAAATTTTCCGATTGCTAACGTTAACCTACTGTTTTGGCCAAGTGATTGTCTAGTGGGAAAACCTTGCGTTGTGATCGTAGAACCTAAGTAACGAATAAGTATGAGCAACCGAGTTACCTGAATAGATTTCCTAACGAATTGACTTACTCTAAAGCTACAAGATTCCTACTACGTAAGTTATATAGGGTTATTCATAAAGGGTATGCTAAGTTTAAACCTTAACTATTTTTCTTAGTATTCCTAATGTAAAATTGACTTAAATAATTATCAAATATGATACGAAAAAATATATTCTAAATTATAGTTTTGGACTAGTTTCAAGCCTAATAAGTTCAGAACAATATTTTACTAAGACTTTACTAAGATTTTACATCAATTATTTTTTGTTATTTATTTTATGTTTTTTATGTATTATGTTTGTATGTATTTGTACACATAAATTATTTTGGCTATGGCCGCCGCCCCTCCCCGCAGCGGCAGTACGATTCGACACCAGACTGGGCTCGTTCCTCCTTTTTACGTGTACAAATACACACACCTGTGTGTTCCTAACATGCTCTAAGCCAATACAGCAGCTTAGAGCGCCTGACTTAAACGTCGTTATCATATTCAACTATCATATTTAACATATTTGAATATTATAACAACCCAAAAGCTAAGAGAAGAGGACATAATCTTTTGGCAATGTCAGTCAGTCTGTCAGTCATTACATACTTCATCTTTTACCTTTCACACATTTATTCTTCAAAGAGCTTACTCATTACCTTAAGGTAATGAATCTGGTCCCGGAAGAACGAATGCAATCCCTTTCGATCCCTACCTAACCACCTAACTGCCTAACGCAATATAGCGACTGCAGTGAACAACCAACTAGAATATCGTTTTATTCTGAAGTTAGCGCGTAAATACATACTCTGGAACCTTTATCTAAAAGCATCTAATTAGACAACCAAGTCTAACACATAGTGTGATAAAGATGAATGTAACTCTCCCGTTACCATCTCAAGTCATCAGTCTCAGATATAACTTTCTATCAGTAGACTAAATGAAGAAGACTAATAATTAAGAAACCATCGGTATAATGAGGTGCCTGTCATCCCGTTGGAATCAAGGGTAACCTCGGAAACATAGTTCCATGCTTAGGTTAGATAATTAATAGTAAGGTACTTTCCGTGGAAGCCTTTAGTATCTTACGAAGACAACCAACAATTACTAAACCATAGACATAAGAGGTGCCTGTCATCCCGTTGGAGTCAAGGGTAACCTCGGAGATATCGCTCCATGTTACAGCTCAGATAATTATCAGCAAAAGGATCTTTCCATAGAAACCTTCGATAAAAGTAGTGTGTAAAGAAAGATCATCGTTGACCTTCGAATTGAAGAGGTAAATTGACTTAAATGTCATCGTGTCGATTCAGAACCTATGTTCCATTAAATGTAAGACTTGGTGAGTCAAAATATAATATGTAAGACTTGGTGAGTCAAAATATTATAATATGTAAGACTTGGTGAGTCAAACATCACGTGATTTCACGTTATGTAAATAATATTAAAATAGTAAAGAGACTTCCGATCTACTTTACATTTATTCGTATATTAAATAGTTACTCGTCAAACTATAGTTGGCCGCTCATCTGACAGCAACTATTGTCAACCATTCGAGATAGTTCGTATAACTTCGAATGGCTAACTTGGCAAACTAATCGGCTGCCCGATTTACTTTAATTGTAGGCATGTGAATCTTATAATAGATTCGGCAAACTGATCGGCTGTCCGATTTACTTTAATCGTAAGCATGTATATCCTATAATAGATTCGGCAATCTGATCGGCTGTCCGATTTACATTAATTGTTAGCTTATATATTTCATAGTAGATTCGGCAATCTGATCGGCTGTCCGATTTACTTTAATCGTAAACGTATTTATTTTACAGTAGATTCTACAGACTGATCGGCTGTCTGATTTACTTGTTTTGACCAAGACTTAAATAAGACTTGACTAACCGCTTGAGGCACCCCCTCCCGCGGGTTTTTTTCCGTAGAAGCACCGGCGCGTCATCGTTTGTTTATGTGACGTCACGCGCCGGGCGGCCGATCACTTGAATGGTTTTTATGACTTAAACATTCGAACAAGGACCCACTTGTAATTGTTTATTCTTAGAGCTGTTTAATACACGTGTCGAATGACGAATGTTATCATAACATTGGTTGGCCTGGTTTATATATAAATCAGCGTATAACCGCTTACTTTACAAAAAAACATGGACTTTGAAGTTTACATATTTTTACTAAAAAAAGTAAAGCGATAATGTATGTTTTTTACTATTTAGATTTAATAATAGACTCAATCTGCACTTTGTCACAAAATAAGAATACATTACTCACCTTAAAAGTATTTAATATCAGGCATTTAAAAACCAGCGAAAAAAAATTTTTCCGCGATTTTTTTTGTTCCCACTTCACAACACTTGTTTACATCTTGTCGTAAATTGTCATTTCACAAAAACAACTACACACAACACTTCTAGGATGATTGTTTCACTATATTTTAAATAGATCATAACATCTAACACAGTAAATAAAATAAACTTTGAGAAATAAAAAACACGGCCGTCTATGATGATGACGCAATCAGGCCTTGGAAGAATGACTGAAGTCGAAACACTAAAACACTTGTATACCTTAAAATATATTGTTATCAGCCTTGTTAACAAGTATTTAAAGCATAATAACCAAGAACACCACCAGAACCAGCATAACTAACGTTTTATTTACGTAAAACCCGTCGATGCACCGCCGAGCGCGCAAAGTCAACACAAACTGACTTTGACTCAGGGAATATTATTTAATTTTTAATCGAATATCCACCGAGTTTAAAGTTGTTCGACTACGGCATAATGGCACATTCAAGCGGAACGAGATGGCATTCATACTTATAAGTCTTTTGCCTTAGTAAAAGCAGGATAGAGACTTTTTCTGAGTCTGGCGCGAAATAAAAGTTTGGGTACTACAGTACCCACGGTGCTTCTACGGCTTTTTCGATTTTGGGTACTGTAGTACCCAAGGTGCGGCTAAGCTTAACCTTAACTAAGACTCTGCTAATAACATATCAGTCGGGAATCGAACCCGCGACCTAACATAAACGTAATCGTGTATACGCTATAGTAGATCCTACTAATGCCCAGACTCTAATAACATGTCGGTCGGGAATCGAACCCACGACCTAGCATAAACGTAATAGTTGTAGTGTATGGCGGTACCTACTTGTTAATACCAAATGTAGGGTAGGTACCGCAGCCGCCGGCGAGCGGCCATTGTGATGTCATTCGAAATATAGACGAGTTACTAACAGCAGTGTTTTACTTATATTCACCCCCAGCTAGGTATTTCTCAGTGGCGACGAGGATTTTTGTTTGAATTCCGCGTAAATAAGTGGCAAGTAATGCCGATCGGTAAAATCAGCGAGTTTGACGTGAAGAATGGTGCGTGGTCGGCGTATGCTGACCGCCTTGAAAGTTACTTCAAGGTCAACGACGTGGCGGACAAGATGAGGTTTCCAACGCTCATCGCCTTGATGGGAGACGAGGCATACGAACTTTTGGCAAACCTGGCCAGCCCGAGGAAACCGGCGGAGTTGGACTATGCGGAGGTGACCCAGTTATTGAGCGGTCACTTGCAGCCGATGCCATCGGCGCTCGCGGAGCGTTACCGGTTCCGGCAGCGGAGGCAGCGACAGGGGGAGAAAGTCAGTGAATACATAGCGGAGCTCAAGAAGTTATCGCGGCATTGCAAATTCGGCGCGGTATTGAACGAGAATTTGCGAGATCAATTCGTGTGCTGTATAGCGAGTGACGTCATCCGCCAACGGCTTTTCGCGGAGGCCGACACATTGGCGTTTGCGGAGGCGGCGAAGATGGCGAGCTCGTTGGAGGCTGCGGAGCGCGATGCGGCGGCGGTGGAGGCACGGCCGGTGCCGGAGGCGGCGGAGACCGGTGCGGTGCATGCGATGCGGACGAGCGGACGCGGAGGACGCGCGCGTCGGGGGCGCTGGAACGGCGGCCGGCCACACGGGCCGGCGGAGACGCCGGAGACGGGACATGCGCGGTCAGCGCCATCCAACTGCAAGGGCTGCGGAGCCACAAGTCACGACTACGGGAACTGTAGGTACCGGGACTATGTGTGCAGCCAGTGCAAGCGAACGGGGCACTTGCGGCGGGTGTGCCAGGCGGGAACGGCCGGCACGGGACCCGGAGCGCGGAGAGGTGCCGGAGTCAACTTCGGGAGCACGGAGGTGGAAGAGGAGCACGACTTGTCGTGGGACGATTGCGTGGATTTACATCAATTGAATCTGGGAGATTACAAGCCGGTGAGTTTACCAATATCGACAACCGGATGATAACAATGGAAATTGACACGGGATCAGCAATATCTTGCATCAGTGAAGTTACTTATCTTAAATATTTCAAGGAAAATCAAATTACACCCTATGACCTTTGTATTAAATTTTATGACGGGTCGAAGATCCGACCGCTAGGTATAATTAAACCGGTTGTGAAATATCGGGAAACCGTTAAAAGTCTAGAATTGTTTATTATCAGAGGAGGAACGACGTCACTGTTGGGCCGACAATGGCTCGGCGAGTTAGGTATTAGAGTTCCCACAGTGAATTGTAACAATATCGGTCACGATAAGAACGGGGAACTGAGTAATGAGATAACGGTTTTGTTACACAGATATAAACAGCTGTTCGACGGAAGTCTGGGAAGGTTCACGGGGGGAAGAGCGACGCTCCGTGTGCGGGAGGACGCGGTGCCGGTGTACCACCGCGCGCGGCCCATGGCGTTCGCCACCCGGGCGCGCGTGGACGCCGAGCTGGACGCCATGCTCGCCGCCGGGGTCATCGACCCGGTCGACAGCTCCGACTGGGCCTCGCCTCTCGTGCCCGTCAATAAGCCCGATGGCTCGCTCAGGGTTTGTGTAGACTATAAGGCGACTCTAAATCCCGTTTTGCTGATCGACCGTTACCCGTTACCGAAAATTGAGGAGGTTCTTTTCGCGTTAAACGGCTCGCAGTTTTACAGTAAAATCGATTTATCGCAATCCTATAACCAGATAGAATTGGACGAGTCGAAGAAATACACGGTAATAAACACTCATCGCGGACTATTTTGTTACAATCGGCTGGTATTCGGATTATCGTCCAGCCCGGGAATTTTTCAACGAATTATGACGAATTTACTGAATATAGGTATTTTTATCGATGACGTCATAATCGGTGGGAAATCGAGACGGGAGCACTTGGATGCACTCGAGGCGGTATTCGAGCGATTACAATCGAGCGGCTTACGTTTAAAAGAGAGTAAATGTGTCTTTTTAGCGCGGGAGGTTACATACCTAGGGTACGTCCTGTCCAAGGACGGCATTAAGGTCGATCCGGCAAAGGTCGAAGCGATTGAGAAAATACCGAAACCGGAAAATGTTCCGGAGCTTAGGTCGTTCCTAGGTTTGACTAATTTTTTTTCAAAGTTTGTAAATAACTATAGTCTCAGGTTGGTACCGCTTTTCAATTTGCTAAAAAAAGGCGTAGACTGGGTTTGGTCGGACGAATGCGAGAGCGCGTTCCAGGACATGAAAAAAATTTTAGCGAGTAAACAGGTACTAGTGCATTATAACCCAAAAAAATTGTTAATTTTAACCTGCGACGCGAGTCCTTCGGGAGTCGGCGGGGTATTGAGTCACCCGGACGCGCAGGGGGCGGAGCGGCCCATCGCGTACGTCTCGCGGACGCTTACTAGTGCCGAGAAAAACTACTCGCAAATACATAGGGAAGCATTAGCTATAGTTTTTTGTATGCGAAAATTTCATCAATATTTGTACGGTAGACGTTTTACATTACGTACCGACCACAAACCATTGGTATCGATATTTGGCCCACACAATAGTATCCCGGTAATGACGGCGAGTAGAATGGCAAGATGGGCGGTTATCTTGTCTGCTTACTCTTATGATATAGAATATGTTCGTACCGATAAGAATAGCGCTGACGGATTGTCTCGCTTGCCCGTGCCTAGTAAGGAACCGGTTTTACCGAAGGCGCCGGAACAGACGTTCTTACATTTCGCTCAGGATGCTTTGTTATTAGATTTTAACGAGATTAAAAAAGGTACCGCGCGTGATCCAATCTTAGGTAGGATTTTAAGTTTTGTTCGAGACGGCTGGCCAGAGGAGTGCGAAATGAACGGATGGCAACCTTATTTTAATCGACGCAACGAACTATACGAGGAGTTAGGCTGTCTCATGTGGGGCCACAGGGTTGTCGTTCCAGGGAATTGTAGGGAAAGAGTTTTAAAGGTAGTACATGAACCACACATGGGAATAGTTAAGTCCAAGGCCTTGGCTAGGAGCTATATCTGGTGGCCAGGGCTCGATGTAGCCATTGAAGCTCTATGTAAGGCTTGCGAAACGTGCGCGTCGCAGGCGGACGCGCCGCCGCGGCAGACCCCGCGCCCCTGGTCCTGGCCGGGCCGGCCCTGGTCCCGACTTCATTTAGATTTTATGGGCCCCATGTTTGGGAAAACATATTTAGTAGTAGTCGATGCTATGTCAAAGTGGTTAGAGGTGTTCCCAGTCCCTAGCACGGCGGCAAACTGGACAATAGATAGACTATTAGAACTATTTGGTCGTTGGGGGCTACCAAAGCAGATCGTAAGTGATAATGGACCCCCTTTCACGAGCGAAGCATTTGCGGTTTTTAATAAAAGTAGGGGTATCGAACACATCTTTACCGCCCCATTCCATCCAGCCTCAAACGGGGCCGCAGAAAATGCGGTAAAAACGTTAAAAAGGGTAATTAAAAAAGCCGTTCATGAGAAGGAAGACGTAAACAGGGCACTAAATACGTTTCTTTTGTATTATAGGAATACTCAACATACGACCACCGGGGAGTGCCCAGCAGTACTTATGTTAGGTAGGAGGCTGCGCACACGCTTAGACGTGTTGAGGCCGGACCGGGAGGGGCGGGTAACTCGCGCGCAGCAGCGGCAGGTGGAAGATGCGGCCGGGGCGGAAAGGGTCATCGACCCCGGGGACGACGTCTGGTATCGGCATTATTTAAAAGGGGAAAAGTGGTTACCAGGCACGGTAGAAGGTAGGTTAGGTCCTTCAAACTTCAAGGTTATAGGCCAGGGGGGAAATCAGGTACATCGTCATGTCGATCAGCTAAAACGGAGAAGCAGGAGCTCGCTGGTCTGCCCGAACGTTGACCGTCCTGTGCCAGGCGGAGAAGGATTAGTGGCTAGTCCAATACTCGAGGCTCCGGCGGTGTCCACGGCTAATAGCCCGTCAGAGCAAGCGGCATCAGCTACTCCGATTAAACCGATAGTTTCACCGGATAACTCTCCCCCTCCGGAACGTTCCCCAGACATCTCGTCAGCGCCAAATACCCCCACGGGTAGGCCACAAAGGCTATGTAGATTAAGGAACCCTAGGTATAAGTTTTGATGTTTAGTGTTTAAGTACCTATAAGTTATGCTAGCTACTTAATATATATAAGGTACTCTTATAAACCATTGTATATTGGGTTGTCGGTTCCATAATTATTGTGGAGGAACTGTAGTGTATGGCGGTACCTACTTGTTAATACCAAATGTAGGGTAGGTACCGCAGCCGCCGGCGAGCGGCCATTGTGATGTCATTCGAAATATAGACGAGTTACTAACAGCAGTGTTTTACTTATATTCACCCCCAGCTAGGTATTTCTCACGGTATACGCTATAGTAGATCCTACTAACGCCCAGACTCTAATAACATATCAGTCGGGAATCGAACCCGCGACCTAACATAAACGTAATAGTGTATACGCTATAGTAGATCCTACTAACGCCCAGACTCAGAACAGGTACTCAAATTCATCACTCAATAACCGTCGGATCAGGAATCCAACCCGGGACCTCCGGCCCATAGGATGAACACAATACGTCGTATCCGTGGAAGAGAGCCACAGTTGCAAAACCCTAGGTTTCCAGGAGGCGGTTTTTTCTGATTATCTCGGAAATTTCTTAGACAACGTATGTTTTTTAGTATTCTAAACAATTCCTTGACACAACAGGCAGTGCATCATATTTTTTTTTAATTTTTGACGATAGTATTTGTACGTGTTTTGTCCCTTAATACCTTACTCCACGGAATTTTCTCAAGATCACGTCGGCTTAACCGCCATGAGGGCTTTTTTCCGAGTGAGAAATGAGAAACGCGATGAATTTAAGAGACATTGCGCCTTTATTCCACGTAAAAAGCTGGGTGGTGGCCTTCTTACGACAAAAATATTAAAATTTGCGGTTTAATTTTTAGTGTTCGTGTACAAGAGATGAAAAACAATGTTGTTTTAACCGACTTCCAAAAAAAGGAGGAGGTTCTCAATTCGGATGTTTGTATTTTTTTTTTTTTTGTTAATGGTTGGATGTTAGATATTATAATTGTGCGCGACTTTTTTTATTTTGACCTGACCGCGAGCGCGTCACGCTTGTAATCTCCTGATGAAGATCACCGAATATGATCAAAACTAGTCGTTATAAACGACTTAATTTGACGTTAGTAATCCCGTGTTAATTATATCAGAATATATTTTAATCTTTAAATATAAATAACAAGTCCTGACTGACTGACTAACAGACGACTTAAAGCCAAACCACAGGTCGTAGAAATTTAAATTTGGAGGGTGTATTTGTTTTGATAAGCAAAGGTGTGTACTAAGAAAGGATTTTTTGAAATTCAACCCCTGAAGGTGTGGAATACGGTGTAAAAGTGTATATGGAGAAGCTTGTTTTGTTTTTTGATGCCACGAATTTAAAAATTTTACAATAAATTGTTTTGATGCTACGTCAATGAAACTTTCTTTACACAGATGTACTAAATTTATAATAGAATCCCAAAATCTTCGAAAAGTCACACTCTCGAGGTGGAATTGTTAATTATCTCGAAAATTCAAAACGTTTTTACCAAAGCGCCAAGACTAAAAATATTCCAAATCCTTAAACTTTTTTGGGGAAATTGAAACAACAAACAACCCAAAATAAAACAAACAAACTTTGAGGGTTTATATGTCCGAAACTATTGAAGGTGGTGTATTTGACCAAATGTTATAGGGGTTTGCGAGAGCTACTAAATGGTGGCGACGAAAATCCAAGATAACAAATTCAAAATGGTCCGAGGGGGCTGATTTATTGTATCTGGGGGTTTCCCTAATTCCATTATGACGCTTTTGACATACTCTCAAAAAAGGAGGGTTAAGTTAATTTTACCCCCAAAAAATAAACGGTTTTTAAAGTGTAGTCCACGTGGTCGAAGCTAGTTTTCAATAAAGGAGCGTCGACTGACCGCGAGATGATTTATTTTTTACCCAACTGCAACGAAGCTAAAAAAGAGGGATATGTATGTATTTATGTGTGTATGTACGCATGTATATTGATTGTGGATGTATAAAGTAGCTCTTTGTTATGACCGAATAGTGGTACTAGACTCACACAAACAAAATTAAATAAGACGCGCGACGGGATCTAAATACTTCAATAAGAGATTTATGTCAGAATCTCCTGAAGAAGCAGGGGCTAGAAGTGCAACAATCGAAAGAAACACAAAACTACTACCAAAAAGAATAAATAAGACGCAAGACATACAGGTTCCTTAAGACCTTGACTGCTTAGCCCCCAAGCAACTGCTAGCCAAGAAAAAACCAAAAGGCTCTTCCAAAAGACTCTTTCAAATCGCTTAGTCACCGTAGAGGAGTAAGCCAGCACCCGCTAAACCAGACCGGAAGACTCAGGCTTTTCTTAATGCAAACACTCTAATCGTAGACAGTAAGATCACCAAACTAAGTTTTTCTATAAAATCTATAAATTGGGACATCCTAGGGATATGCGAAACTAGAAGACCATAGACATAAAAAAAAAACCATAGAAGAATACTCGGACTTTATTCTATTCCGCACACCTGGAACAAAGTGAACAAACGGAAGAAACGAGGTTGGGTTCTTAATGACAAAACCTCTGAAACACAATATTTTAAAATTTAAAACCGTGTTGGATAAAACTACAACTCTGGAAATAAAGACATCCAATGAAAATATTAGATAATTTGTACTGGGATATTAAAGCCTCCGAAGACAAAATAGTTAACGAAATTTTAAAATCATTATGAATGCTGTTGATAAAGCCACTACGGCAACTATTTAACATAGTTATTGAAATAAAAACAACGTCAGCACAGTGGTCGAAGTCTATTATCCGCTTGAGGCACCCCCTCCCGCGGGTTTTTTTCCGTAGAAGCACCGGCGCGTCATCGTTTGTTTATGTTACGTCACGCGCCGGGCGGTCGACCACTTAAATGGTTTTTATGACTTAAACATTCGAACAAGGACCCACTTGTAATTGTTATCTTAGAGCTGTTGTATACACGTGTCGAATGACGAATGTTATCATAACATTGGTTGGCCTGGTATAGATATAAATCAGCGTATAACCGCTTACTTTACAAAAAAACATGGACTTTGAAGTTTACATATTTTTACTAAAAAAAGTAAAGCGATAATGTATGTTTTATACTATTTAGATTTAATAATAGACTCAATCTGCACTTTGTCACAAAATAAGAATACATTACTCACCTTAAAAGTATTTAATATCAGGCATTTAAAAACCAGCGAAAAAAAATTTTTCCGCGATTTTTTTTGTTCCACTTCACAACACTTGTTTACATCTTGTCGTAAATTGTCATTTCACAAAAACAACTGCACACAACACTTCTACGATGATTGTTTCACTATATTTTAAATAGATCATAACATCTAACACAGTAAATAAAATAAACTTTGAGAAATAAAAAACACGGCCGTCTATGATGATGACGCAATGAGGCCTTGGAAGAATGACTGAAGTCGAAACACTAAAACACTTGTATACCTTAAAATATATTGTTATCAGCCTTGTTAACAAGTATTTAAAGCATAATAACCAAGAACACCACCAGAACCAGCATAACTAACGTTTTATTTACGTAAAACCCGTCGATGCACCGCCGACCGCGCAAAGTCAACACAAACTGACTTCGACTGACGGAATAATATTTAATTTTTAATCGAATATCCACCGAGTTTAAAGTTGTTCGACTACGGCATAATGGCACATTCAAGCGGAACGAGATGGCATTCATACTTATAAGTCTTTTGCCTTAGTAAAAGCAGGATAGAGACTTTTTCTGAGTCTGGCGCGAAATAAAAGTTTGGGTACTACAGTACCCATGGTGCTACTACCGACTTTGCGATTTTGGGTACTGTAGTACCCAAGGTGCTTCAAGCGGTTATTATACTTGTACATAAAAAGGAGACCAATGTGACATTAGAAACTATAAACCAATCAGCCTAATGACAAACTTGTATAAAATATTCTCAATTTTTTTACTCAACCGGTTGACAATAACTCTAGACAAAAACCAACCGAGAGAGCAGGCAGGTTTTCGAAATGTTTTCAACAATGAACCACATACAGGTAGTCTTTCAATTGATAAAAAATCCAATGAAAACGGGAAACCGCTATTTATGTGCTTTTTATAGACTACACAAAAGCATTCGATTCTGTAGACCACAACATGATCTGGACTGCACTAAAATAACAAAGCACTGACCAGCCAACCAGCCCTACATTAACGTGATCTGCAACATAATTATACTCTAAAGGCATAGCCAGAATGTGATTAGAGCGGGAAAGCATGGAGTTCCCAATGGAAAAATGAGATGGGCAAGGCGACCCTATTTCACCAAAAACCTTCTCGGCTGTGATAGAGCTTGTTTCCAGAAGTCTGAAATGGGAAAACAAAAATGCGAAGATAGATGAATATTTCCTGAGCCACTTACGATTTGCTGAATGTGGTATTTGCTGAAAATGCATTAGACTTGGAATCCATGGTTAGCAAACTAGTAATAGAGAGCAAGAAGGTTGGTCTAGAAATAAATGCAACAAAAATAAAGGTTACCTTACTAATCGTGAGTCTCATGTCATTGAAGGTGTAAAAATTGAGTATGAGAACATCTATGTTATCTCGGACATTTGGTTTCTTTTAATGATTGTACAGAAAAAGAGGTACACATAAGAATTTCATCAGACTGGAAAAATCATGAAATAAAGACATAAAGAAATGCTTAAGATGTGGGTGTCAAACATGGTATTTGAGTTAAATGGATGAAGAAAAAGTTCTACAAGAGAAAAATGCAGAAAAGTTTATCAGATATAAAAAAAAACAGACAGATTAAATATAACTTGTAAGAAACAAAATCAAAGTACCTGATGTATGTTAAGATGTAAGACAACAACGATAACACTACTTAAATATGTGGTCTGTGAATGGGCAGGCTACATACCTAATTATGTAGGATGGAAAGCAACAGATGGACAAAAATAGTTACGGAATGTATTTCAAGAGATAAAAAAAGAAACCAGGGAAAGCAAAAGAACAGATGGAGAGACATAATTATATTATTTACGGAACAATACCAGACCAGACCAGACGAGGAAGACGAGAGAGAGAGAGAAGAGTGGAGAGTTTTAGCGGAGGCCTACACCGCAGAGGCCACTTCTATGATACAAACTAATTAAAATTATATGTTATGTAGTATTTATAAGGTAGAAGAAATATAGACTTATTTATTTAATTTATTGTCTTTTTTTATATATAAATGTAGGTATACAAAGATGTTTATTTTTGTTTAGTCCTTTAGCGTTGATTCTGACTGGCGCGTGACTTGTAATGTAACATATTTTAAAAATTGTAGTTCATGTACACCCAGTTCCCAATAGCATTAGAAAACAAGTTTTTCTTCGATTTTATCTACTGTGAGTAGCATTGTTTTTAGCCATTAAGTTATTGCACAAATAAAGAATGAAGATCAAAATATAGAATATTTGAATTTTATTCACCCTCCCGTGACATATTAACCAATTTCCTGGAACGTTTAATTACTCAAACGCGCCCGCACGCCCAGTAAATCCGTCAAGTAATGGCACAGATGCGCTTACGACCCTGTCGGCCGACTCCCCAAGCAACTTTTACCGTCGAACACGGCCGCGCAGGCGAGTGTGGCCGTAATCGCCGGATAAATTTGGACGCAGTGGCGTTAGTGGCTGTATTCTACGGAGTATTTTGGAGCGTGGCTTTTTGTCAAAATTTTAAATCGTGTTTTTTTATATCAAATACAGGATTTTCAGATTTTCTGAAAATGTGAGTAGATGCGTCATTAAGGATTCCAAAAATGCAATAAAAGAAAAAAGCCACAACCGCCAGTGTGGCAGTCTCCCACGGATAGGGCGAATACCACCGTTTATACCGTTTACATTTATTTTATTATTTACTGCACCGAATTGAGCTAGCTTGAACTATTTTATTTTATTTTATTCTGATTTTACTTTGTTTGATTTAATCTAATTTTATTTTATATTAATATAATCTGATTTTACTTTATTTGATTTAACTCTATTTAATTTATTTAGTTTGATTTAATTTGATTTGATTTTATTTTATATTAATTTAAACTAATTTCACTTTATTTGATTTAATTCGATTTTATTTTATTTAGTTCGATTTTATTTGATTAAGCTATTTTATTTTATTTTTAATTTAATCTAATTTTACTTTATTTGATTTAATTCGATTTTATTTTATTTAGTTCGATTTTGTTTGTTTTAATTTGATTTGATTTTATTTTATTTTAATTTAATCTAATTTCACTTTATTTGGTTCAAGTCTAATTTATTTTATTTTATTCACGAATATTGTTTATTAAGCATGTCATCCTGCTCTAAGTATTTCACACAATTAACACACACAACGCGATACGTCCTGAAAACCAACACCGAAAAGAACACAAAATGCGAATAAAAGATTCTAAACAAACACACATGCACAAGGAAAAAATTCAATTAAATAAATGGAGTTAAATAATCTCAGGTAAGTAAGCTCCCCGTCGGCAGGAACAGGCCCTTAAGAAAACACATCCTAAAACACAAAAAGACACAGTATTTTCTGATTCAGTGACCAAGACTACGTCCTAAGCGCTCCTTCTTTTGTATTTACCTAAAAGCAGACAGATACCAACAACCCGAATCTGCAGTGTTAAATCCCCGCAATTGGGAACCTCCATATAAAATCTGTAGTACCTGTGGTACCCCAATGAATGTAGTTACGACGAAATCTTTTAAATAATTTAATTATTATTCACTATTTGATAATCCTCAAATCACAATTAAGTTTCATAGTCATACTATCCTTTAGGTAGGTACTCTTGATTATCATGTATACTACGCGTGATTCTAACCTACAATTTAAAACCATTAATCCTTAAACTATGGCTAAATATTCACAATCTGAAATATCTACTTTAGCAGCTCAGTGCATAACGTTATGGTTTATTATTTTCTTTTCTTTAAATAATTTAGTAAATCAAGTTACTATAGTAATAGGCAAGTACAAGTACTATTATTTCAAACTTGATAACACCTGTTGTCGGACGTTCGGGCTAGTCTGGTATTCCACGACTACCATGCCGAAAATCCAAATTTAAACAGATACGCAATGCGTATTGTTTAAGCAACAACCGCAAGGAAGCCCAAGATAATTATCAACTACCAACAATGTTCATAATCTTTGCTTTTACTTAAAATACACGTGATTCTAATTCAAACCTGTTGTTGAATATTCATAGCTCCACTCCAGGCCTCCATCTTTAGTGACCCACGAAATAACATTACAATTACAAATTTATCTTTTAAACTATTTTAAAAAGATCACTGAATTTTAAACAATCGGTCACTGTTACTAAAATGCACATAATTAAACCAAGCGCAAGGAATCCTCAAGATATTTTCAGTTCACTCACCCCGTGTGGCGTTCTCATCTCTCACGACACCGCGACGCCATACTTACCACGTCGCAGTTCCATCAAACCTTTTAAAAGTTCGGCAGTCCATCTTAGAATCCTTATCTGGCAACTCCCGACGGCTGGAACATCGCTTATCTATCTTCTTTTCTACCTGTACCTACTTATTAAATTAAAAATTAAATTCCTATTCTTAAACTTTGAAAAAACTACCGAAAATACAAAACAAGAACATGGCCGATTTCCAAAGCCGCCCGACGCTGTCTGTCCCTTCGTTCCAAGCTCTGCTTAACCATCCGTCGACTACCAATCACAATCACATATTCTCCAATGCTCCCACCTTATGATTGGACGCTCGACCAACACGCCACCGCCGTCAAGGACGCGCCTTACGTTTCTGGATTTCAATCCAGGTATAAATAATTGGCGCGTTTATTCATTTTCTCCCTGTGTCTGAGATCTATCCACTAATGTGATAAGTATTTGCGATTGAGATAACTAATTGATTTATTGTATTGTAATAACCATGTACTCATATTTAAATAAGAATGTTTGTTATTTCGACTTTTATAATGAATAACTTTTTGACCAAAGTACTTCCTCCAAGACATTATTCCGTGTTATTTTATTTATTCTTGTTTAAAGGTTTTAGTTTATAATAATAAGACGTAACAATTCCTTATTATAATAATAATGTATTTTCAGATCTTCGATATAGCTCAATACCTAATATTACTAAATTATGAAAAATAACGTATCTTAATTACTTCCTAGTGACCACACACATCGGTATTGCAAAAACCGTACCGTTCTACGCAGATTCCCTCAAGGTTTTAGAACTAAGTTCTTAACAAGTAATAACGAAACGTTCTTTTCTACGCAGTTTATTTGTTTTACTTTGATCTGTGAGTCTGGCCAAGGCGCGGAACCGATATTTTAGTTCTAAAACTAATTCATAGATGTCACCCCGCTGTCGATGGTGCAGATTGGATTAATCAATTCTTACAAAATAGTTCGAAGTAATGTTTCGTGATAGTTTAATCCTAAATGTTCCAATGAAAGCCTTAATGTGCATTTATGTGGCACAACAATTCCTAATTTAATATTAAAATACTTTTAGATCCCTAATTTTAGCTCTAAACAAAATACTACATAATAATATTGCGATGGCGGGACATTCTACGGATTTGAATTGGTTGACTGATTTTTACTTAACTATTTAATGATAGACGGATTCTAAATATACCAAGATCAGTACAATTAATCTTATTTTCTTATTTAAATAATAGTTTAACATTATTAACCTTTATTCGCATCACTTTTAGAGTCTGCGTTCGATCCTGAGCATCCTTTGCAAAACATTAGAGCATTGCTATGATTTATCAACAAACCAACCTCGTTATATTATCGACACCATAGCCACCGAGCGTCGCGGTAGGTATCTGCCCACGCAGAATCACGCGATGGTTTCAGGAATGCAGTGGCATCCGTCATTGCGGGAATGCTGCGTCAACTTGTAAGATAAAGCTCTCCTCATAAATGTAACTTAGACTTAAGTCAGTCAGAATAGAATCTTCGTAGACTCGACATCTAGTAATAAAGTTTATTAAAATTAATTAAGTGTTTTTAAAAAGCCAAACTTCCGTTCCCGAAAGTTAACTGGCGCAGCCGGTAGGATAATCGGCTGTTACCGTTGTCGCGAGTGCGCCTGTAAATTCGAGCGGTTTTCGTGACTAGGTAGCAGAGTGCGGCTCTGCTTAAAATCAGTGGAGTGCACGTCCGGTTATTTTACGAACCAAAGAAATAAGTGAGCTGGGAGCAGGATATGGCGATTGGGACGTGAGTACCTCAAGTAAAATCCTTGTACATCCCTCCTTGCCCTAAATCCTCGAAGTTTGTGTTTTTAAGCTATAAAATCTAGCATTTATTTTAAAATTTACTGTAAATTAAGTTTGTGTTTTTGAGCCATAAAATCTGGCGTCAAATATTAAATTAGATAAGAATATTTTGTAATTTAATGCAGTATAAAATTTACTGTAAATCAAGTGTGTGTTTTTGAGCCATAAAATCTGGCATTAATTATTAAATAAGGTAAAATATTTCATAATTTAAAGCGGTATAAAATTTACTGTAAATTATAAAAATGACAGAAGCAAATGCTTTAACTATGGCAGGGTCCCCTGGGCTTCGAGATATGTTAAAGTTAATACCAGAGTTTAACGGGGATACTAAAATCCTTAACCTATTTTTGAGAAAATGCGAGTATGTAATCCCATTATACCAAGGGACGGCCCCGAGAAACGAACTACTTATGCAATGTATTACAAGTAAGCTTACGGGCAAAGCGGCAGCTTTAATTAGCGAGAGAGGCGAATTTGAAACCTATGATAACCTGAAGGAAACGTTGATCCAACATTTCGGTGACCCGCGAAGCGAGGAATGCGTTGCAATCGAATTGGAAACCTTGAAAATTAAAAATAGCGAATCTTTTCTTGAATTTTGTGGCAGAATTCAAGATGTACGCGCAATCCTCTGGTCAAAGGTTAACCAGAGCAACCTAAATTCAATAGAGGTCAAAACGGCCAAACGTATCATTCATGATAACACATCCTTGAATGTCTTCCTATATAATCTGCCCGAGCATATGGTAAGGTTAGTTAGGATGAAACAGCCGCGGACTTTAGAGGAGGCTCTTAAACATGTTATGGAAGAAGTGAACTTCCAGGACCAGTATAACGCAAGGTCAAAAATGTTACAAAACCAAAATGCTACACCGCACAAACCACTGATTCACATGCCTCAAACACAATTTAAATTCGGTGTACCCGGAAATCAGTTTATACCAAAACCACAATTTGTAAATCAGCCATCTATGCGACCCCCGAATAATAGCTTTGGCTACCGACCTCCAGCCCAATTCGGTTATCGCCCAAATTTTAGCGGACCACAAGCTCAGCAGTTTGTCCCTCGGGCTCAAGCAACACCATTTGCGCCTCGACCACCAATGCAGGTAAATAACAATGGTTTTAGACCTCAAGCAGGACAATTCGGCTATAGGCCTCCGCAGTTTGGCTTCAGACCTCAGCCAGGTAATTTCGGATATAGACCCCCGCAACCTCAAGGTTACCGACCGCCTCAACAATTTAATAGTGACGTGACAATGAGGACTGCCCCAGCCTTACCTATAAACGAGCTTTATACAACGGACGAATGTGAGTATGTACATAATTATATGGACGAGTACTACGACGACGCTGAGTACCAAGCGTACGACGAGCAACAACCGAATGACTACAATGAAATGATTTCTCAAGGTCAGGACCCCGATACAAATGCTTATGATACAGACAAAGAGGTAAGACAAAATACAGACAATAACGGCGAAGTTGGAAATTTTTGCCTATAACCCCGAGGTAATCGAAATAAATTATGACGCGACTTTAAAATTACCATACATCTACGTGCCCGATATTGACGGAAAATTTATGTTAGACTCTGGAAGCACCAGATCATTCATTAGCCCAACTAAGGCAGACCAGTACTACTCCAAATTAAAATATTATGAACCATTTACTGTAACGAGCACGCATGCATCTAGCACCCATTATGAAGTAATCCACATTCCATTATTCACTATATTTAATCAAGATGGTTTTCAAAAATTTTTCGTTTATGACGTTGACAAAAAATATGACGGTGTGATAGGATGCGATTTGATGACGAAACTTAAAGCAAGTCTCGATTTAGGAGAAAAAGCCCTAAAAACAAATCGAGCAAGTGTCCCGATTATTCATGACCAAAAATACTCCATAACACTCAAACCACGCAGCGAACACCGTGTGAAACTACCCGTGAATCTCAAAGAAGGTGACGCAATTTTAAACTTTAAACAATTTACCGACAACCTACGAATGCCAGCTGCAATCGTTAAATGTGAAAATTATTTTGCTACTACAATTATACAAAACGCAACCGAAAATGAAATCGAAATGACAATTACAAAACCTTTTGAAGTTTTAAAATTTAATAACCAAAAAGATATATGCGACATAAACTACACAACTGATATGACTAACGTTGACGTTGACCAATTACTTCAAAATAACTTGACAAAATTAAGATTTGACCATTTAAATACGGAAGAGAGAAAAGCAATACATGACTTATGTGATGAGTATAAGGACATATTTTACTGCGAAGACTTACCACTGACCTTCACGAACCAGGTCAAACATCACATTAGGACGACAAATGACGATCCGGTTTATATCAAACCATATAGGCAAGCTCCAGCACAGGCCGAAGAGATTAAAAATCAAGTAGAGAAACTACTCAAGGACAATGTGGTACAAGAGTCACACTCTCCTTGGAGTGCCCCTGTTCATTTGGTTCCCAAAAAGCTTGATGCTTCCGGCCAGCGAAAGTATAGAATGGTTATAGACTATAGGAGACTTAACGAGATCACGACTGACGACAGATATCCACTTCCAAATATTTGTGACCTTTTCGATAAATTAGGTAAAAGTAACTATTTCACTACGCTAGACCTCGCATCTGGGTACCACCAAATTGAAATATCAGAGAACGATAGGCAAAAAACTGCTTTTTCCACCCAAAATGGTCATTATGAGTTTCTTCGGATGCCATTTGGTCTAAAAACCGCTCCGGCGACCTTCCAACGTACCATGGATAATGTCTTAAGAGGCTTACAGGGTATACACTGTCTGGTATATTTAGACGATATACTTATATACTCACACGGACTGCAACAACACCTAGAAAAGCTACGCGCAGTCTTTGATAGGCTAAGACTCACTAACCTCAAGATCCAACTAGACAAATCGGAATTTCTACGTAAAGAGGTGCAGTACTTAGGACATACACTGACTAAAGACGGACTCCGACCAAACAACGATAAGATACAAGTAGTTTTAGAATATCCTGTCCCTGAAACTCAGACCGATATAAAACGATTTCTAGGTTTTATAGGATATTACCGTAGATTTATTAAAGACTTTTCCAAAATCACACAACCGTTAACTGCATGTTTAAAGAAAGGTAAAAACGTAGAAATGACCGAAAAATATATTGAAGCCTTCCAGAAATGTAAAGAACTATTGGTTAATGCACCCATACTACAATATCCGGATATGACCAAGTCTTTCATTTTGACCACCGATGCGTCAGAAGTAGCAATAGGCGCAGTATTGTCTCAAGGAACTATATATAGGTTCCGACAGGCCAGTAGCATACGCCAGTCGAACATTAACCGAGACAGAAAAGAGGTATAGCGCCATTGAAAGAGAATTACTAGCCATAATTTGGGCCACTAAACACTTTAGGCCCTACCTTTATGGCCGTAAGTTTGATATTGTAACTGACCATAAACCACTGCTTTGGTTATATCAATTAAAAGAACCCGGAAGTAAATTAACGCGTTGGCGATTACGTCTACAAGAATACGATTTTAACATCAAACATAAAAACGGTCACCTCAATGCAAATGCCGATGCTCTTTCCCGTCTGAAACTAAACGCGCTAGATACAGGTGAATCCGATGACGAAATGTCAATGATAGTCAACATAGACGACAGGCACATTACTAAAAGACGTAAAGACTCTGACACGATATCTATACCTGACTCTGACAGAACTGCATCAGCTAGCCCTATAACAATTTCTATAACAGATAACGACTCTGTAAACGCCACCTTAAATAAGGAACCTAAATGGTTAGTACGTTCAGACACGAGTTCTAGTGCGACAGAAACAGTACACTCCGGTAAAGACTTAGAGTCCTTAGGCATACCCATTTTAAATGAAGCCGTAGACACAAAGCCAAATCAAATATTATTATTCCACAAATTTGGCAATGACATGCAAGTAACAGACTTATCCACAAAACATCAAAAAATTTTAGAGGTTTTCTTACCTTTTAACAATCAAGACCTGATATATCAATTTCTTAAAAAGTACATAAGACCAAAAATTAAATATTTCATTTACTTCGAAACCATGCAACACAGACGAGAATTCAGTAATGTAGTAATTTCATTGTTCAAAAAGGGTACCATTAATTTTTACGAATGCACTGAGCGCGTAGTTAACGTCGAAAACGAGGAAGAACAAAAACTAATTATACAAAAATTACATGAAGGCAAAACGTGTCACCGTGGTATTACAGAAACCATAAAACGAATCAAACTTAATTATTACTGGCCAGATATGCACAACATAGTATCAGCCGTAATTAACTCTTGTGACAAATGTAAAATCACTAAATATGATAGAAAGCCCATTAAACCAATCTTACAACTTACAGAAACCCAAGATGCACCATTTCAAGAGATATTTATTGACATATTCTCTATCGAGTCAAAACATTACCTTACTATAATAGACGCATTCAGTAAATTAGGACAAGCACTTGAAGTACCAAGCCGATCTACACCGGAAGTAGCAAGAGCGTTAGTTAAATATTTCAGCTTTTACGGCGTTCCACGAAAAATTAGTTGTGACCCAGGTTCTGAATTTAATAATGACTTGATTAGGGAATTGACAGACCTACATAAAATAAAGCTACACATAAGTACACCAAATAACCCCAATTCTGTAGGTATGGTTGAACGCTTTCATTCCACCATTATCGAAATCTACCGCATAGCTAAATATGAAAGAAAGTACACAGATGCAGCAAACGTAATGACATATGCAATTATGGCATATAACAACAGTATTCATAGCGCTACCGATTTAACTCCGTTTGAAGTGGTATTTGGGCATACAGAACTAAACTCAGCCTTCGACTTAGAATTCGATAAATCATACAAGCAACAGTTAATAAAAGATCATAAAAAGTAAACACGCGAGCTATATAAACATTTAATTGAGAAAATGAAAAAAGACAAAGAAAAAGTAAGAGAAAAACGTAAAGGTGAAGTAGGACCAGAGTTAGAAGTAGGACAAACACTTTACGCAAAAGCAGTAAATAAACGGCAATCAAAAGACAAACCTAAATATCAAAAGGCAATAGTGACAGGAGAGGTTAAAAACAACATAGTACCCATAAGAGTAAAGTATAGAGACACAAAGGTTCCGATTAAAAATGTAAAACGCCCTCCACAGGTGGTGCTTCCTCCTGATGATATGGATATCGACGATCCAGGGCCTTCTAAACCAAGATCGCCTAGGCCAGGGCCTTCAACTGCAGAAAATTAGGAAAAACCCGGGAATTCTCCCAGTGAAACAAGGTCGAGCCTTCTTACAGTTTAATAATTGGTCACTTATTAAAACAATAGATTTAGAAGGAATAACATCTGATTTGACATTTAATTCTCAACAATATTCCAAATTTTGCAACAAAGTACTTTCCGCCAAAAATATTTCCATAGTAATTGGCCAGGTCAGAGACTTCAAAGCTCAGGCAGAATATATTAGGAATGAAGCAACTGAAAAATTACAGCAGTTATTACCAAATAAAAGATTTAAACGCGGTCTTATTGATCCATTGGGATCACTGATTAAGGTTATCACAGGCAATCTTGACCATGAAGATGCAGTCCATTTTGAAGAAATGGTAACAGACGTAAAAACTCGCGAACAGGCTATTTCTAATAAAATCACCATAATATCTGAAATGTTGGACCACGTTATTAATTCCAGTAAAATTATAAATGATAACACTAAAATTTTAAATGATAGAATAACCAAGATAGAACAATTTATTAAAGCTAGGAAAGATAACGATGACCTTCTCATATCTCATATTATAAATGTATTCAGCTTATTCATAATCAACTTTCGCACTATTTCCGTTAAACTGAGCGATGTAGAGACATCTTTGGCACTTAGCAAAGTGTCCGTTTTACATAAATCTGTAATAGACTCTACAGAAATGCTAGTATTACTAAAAGAAATAAGTACTTTTGATCATTTGATGTATCCCGTAAATGATAAGAACTTAATTAATTTAGAAGAAACATTCAGTGTTAAAACATACTTCAAAGATAATAATATTAGATTTATCATTGATGTTCCATTAGTTGAAAACATTAGTTATATATATTACAAATTGTACCCTCTCCCCATGTTCCACCATTCCACTAATGAGACTTTTGCCATTATTCCTGAGTATCTTTACCTACTGCAAGATGAAACAAGGTACCGTCCAATCGCCCAAAAATGCAAAGAGATAACAGCTAAAGAATATCTGTGTTCAGAGAACGAACTTGTCTCTAGCTCCGAAGAAATCTGTATAGAACAATTAATGCAGTACCGACAAGAACTCCCAAAATGTATTATGCAACCGGTTGATGTTGAAGATTTAAAAATTCAGAAAATTTCCGAAAACCGCTGGATTGTATTCTCCAAGTACAAGAAAGTACTCACCCAAAAATGCAGCGACGATGTTATGCAAGAACAAGTAAGAGGCACGTACCTCTTAACGATGCTCAAACCCTGCGATGTCCTAATAGATACGTTCCGGATCCAGGGAAATCGCTTTCGTAATCTGGGAATTTCATATAATAACGTACCTGTAATAGAATTACCTACTCTACCAACAAATACTGTAGCAGAAACGGAGCCGATGAACCTGAAAGGAGTCAACCTGGATGACGTTCAACACCTGAACTATCTACTGAGGGGAAGTGCGAGAAGTGATAAAAGTGTTAATCAAGTGAAAAGTCTTGGCATTGCCACAATTGTGCTCTACGTATTCATATCAGTGATTTCAGTGTATATAGCCTGGCTCAAATTAAAACCGTATATCCAAGAAATGTGTCCTAAAAATCGGAAAACGTCCGAAAACAGTATTCAACCTAACATAAATGAAAATCCTGTCTTATTACATTAAATTAGCATAAGTTTTCCTTATCTCCACGAACCTTGTGGATTGACGAAGCCCGTGTATTGTAAGGGCAACACTAGTAATTAATTAGGGTAAGAAAAATGTATACTCGTAATGTAACTTTAAGAAAATTGTACACGAAGTTCTCGGAAAACACATTTTCCGATAAACTCTCATAAAATCCATTTTCCGATAACTTCGGTCTGAGGGGGAAGGCGTTATATTATCGACACCATAGCCACCGAGCGTCGCGGTAGGTATCTGCCCACGCAGAATCACGCGATGGTTACAGGAATGCAGTGGCATCCGTCATTGCGGGAATGCTGCGTCAACTTGTAAGATAAAGCTCTCCTCATAAATGTAACTTAGACTTAAGTCAGTCAGAATAGAATCTTCGTAGACTCGACATCTAGTAATAAAGTTTATTAAAATTAATTAAGTGTTTTTAAAAAGCCAAACTTCCGTTCCCGAAAGTTAACTACCTATTATATCTAAATATTTTTATTTATTATTTTGTGAGAGATACGAAGGCTGTTTCGTTACAAGGCACCCGTTTTCAATCGGTAGGAGACATAAAGGAGAATTCGAGGCGAGAACTCAACTCAATTCCGGAAACAGCGTTTAAAAAATGTTTTGATGATTGGATTATTCGTTGGCGTAAGTGTATCGTTTCTGAAGGAGCATACTTTGAAGGTGATAAAATAAATTTGGATGAATAACAAACATTTTGTGTATTATTGATATTTTCCCGGTACTTTCTTGACAGAGTAGTATATCGAGGACCGATGACAATACACTAAACAAATCGTGTTTTTTAGTTTTTTTAACTATTTATTTTTTAACACGCTTTTTCTATAAAGTTTCTTTAACTTTTAATACCGTTTAATTTACAAATGGTAATTTCGTCAATCGTGTTAGAGAGCAGAGTGGCGCAGTGGAAGCGTGCTGGGCTCATAACCCTGAGGTTCCTGGATCGAAACCACGCGCTAGAAATCTTTTTGCTCAATATTTTTGTGGATGCGTGCTGGGCCAATAACCCAGAGGTCCGTGGATCGAAACCACGCGCTCTGCTAGAAATCTTTTTGCTCAATATTTTTTGTTACGCATCGCTTTTATTGGCAACTATTAATTAAGGATGGTTAATAATAGTTAGCAAATCGAACTAAAAAGCGAAAAATAAATAATAGTTTAAAAAAAAACTATAAAACACGCTCTATAGAAAACCGAACTAAAAAAATAGAAAATAAAATTTTATAAATTTAAATTAAGAATAGGGTTTAAAATTTCAATAAATATAAATTAATAATAGTGTAAATAAATAAATATATGTATTTTATTTAAAAAAAAAGCGTGGGGTGCTTTTTAAGATATTATCAAAATACTAATAACTCTACTCATGTCTGTCAATACAAAATGTATATCTATTGACCCATGCACCCCACGCTTTTTTTTTTAAATAAAATACATATATTTATTTATTTACACTATTATTAATTTATATTTATTGAAATTTTCAACCCTATTCTTAATTTAAATTTATAAAATTTTATTTTCTATTTTTTTAGTTCGGTTTTCTATAGAGCGTGTTTTATAGTTTTTTTAAACTATTATTTTTACATAATAATTAGTTTAGTTGAGCGACGCCTTATTTTCTAAAAGGTACTTCTGGCACTAATGTGTGTAACTGATAGAAACTTACAGAGCAAGTCTGCCGGATCCTCCAACATGTAATGTACGAGTCGGAGGCGGCTGTAGACGCGGTGCAGGCCGAGCCCGGGCTCACGGCGCGGCTGGTGGCGCTGCTGGGGCACGAGGCGGCCGCAGTGCAGGGAGCGGCGCTGGAGGCTGTAGTGAACATGCTCGGCGGGAAGAACAATTCTCATGTAAGCTAAAACTTTTAATCCGGCTTCTTAGCAAAATGTTCGGTCCAATCTGGCAGAAAGCACGAAACTTGGCATGCTGGTAGCTTTTGTATGTGTAATTAAATCCCGAAGTAGAAACACATCGGGAGACGATTATTTCCCTCCCTCCCCCCTTTTTGTGTCCCAAAATATGTTAAATATAATATGTTAATATGTAATATGTTTTCTTAAAAGCGGTTCCAGCTACGAGGAAACTGTTCTAGACAAGTAAGTATGTTTTTTATAATATTTCTCACAATATTGCTCTTGGATGCATGTTGATAGGACTTATGGTTTTCGAGATACGAGTATGCTGATATTCATTTCAGATTACACTAAAAATATTATAATTTATCTTAAGAGGCCTCGGTCAGCAGTAGATCATATCACCAGTTTGAAAATGAGTTTTGTCAAAGTTTTCAACATCGTTAAATCTGTCAATCACAAGAAACACTTTGAAAGATGACTCCTTGTGTCTCAAATCGGATAAATGATCGAAATGATGGTTGACGAAAACTTGAACCTCTCGTATTTCAGAAACAGTAAGAGTAGTACCTGGCTTTTCAAATGTAGATAAAGTATGGATCTTTTTGGGGAAATGATAAAAAAAGATAGCCGCCATACAAAAAAGTGTGACAGCCATACAAATAAACACTTAAAAAGGAAATGCTCCCATAGCTATGGAACCGCTGTAGATAGATGGAGTGTGCTTGAACAAATATAATGTAAGTTTATAAGGAAAATTGAACAAAAATCTAAGATGGTGTATTTTATATTTCCGTCACAATAGATCATCCAAATTTTTAAGTGATCCTAGGAGGGTGATATTTTGGATTTAGGGGCTCTTAAGGTCCTAAAATCCATTCCTGAAATTATTTTTTTGAATCGGCCATTTTTAGGATGGCTGCCATACACTTGAAATTTTCCAAATAGCAGTTTGTATGGAAACTAACCTAAATAAATTAAAAATCTAAAGATATTATTTGTTCGCGACGGACTACAATAATACGCGTAGCTTAAGAATGCATGATAGATTTAAGAATTAAAACACTATTTTCGTAAGTTCCTGAACACATTATTTTTAAATTGTTTTTTAGTCAGAAAGGAGGTTTTAATAAACAATAGTCTTTGTGGTGTTTTGTTTGGCGGGACCCCCTGAGAGCGAGAAAGTTAGCAAATACAACCCACGGAAATATTGCACCATTACCCCGTAAAAAACAATAGACGTAGCAAAGGCCATCAGCTTTCGGCAGATTCTTTGTAAGAATGTTTCATAGGAATCCTTCATAAAAGGAATTGGCTTCCTTCTATAAACCCGACTAAAATCGCATGAGGCTAATGGCACAAAGGGTAATAAAGACATTGCCAGTCGGACTCATACATTTCGCCGAAACCCAGCTGCACTTTATTAGCCTCCTAACGTGAGACCGGGAATACAACTTGTTAAAAACAATAAGCATAGGATACGTAAGCAAGCAGGCGCGCCGATCGTCTTTTCTCGCTTACTCATAAATGCCGTTAGAGCGGGAACGCTCAGAGCGTGCCCTTCCATTCTTCCCTGCCAATGCCGCGAACGACTGCTATTGGATACTTGCGGGTGACGTAAAATATACCTGCGTCGCTCGCGGCCATGGCAGCGCAAGGGCACATATACCCTAGCGGAACGCCGAATACGATACACGCCTCTAACAACTCGCTCTCAGGCCCTTCTCGAACAAGCCCAAAAACTGTGTCACATCAAGCCTGTGGTTTTCTTCAATCCCAGCAACGTTCCCTCGACATACGGCTGCCGTCTCATGTACTCGGTCACTTAGCCAATTCGCCATCATACAGTCCACTACGTCGAACAAGTGGCCGATTGTGAGGCGGTGGTCCGGAACATTGTTTTAGAAACAAATGAACAGATCCTGAAAAATCCTGAATACAACAAATTAACCCGCCTTCAATCACCTTAAAAAAATTCCAGGTGGTAAAAACATGTTTGTTTCAACAAGTTGCTTCATTTAAAATACGGTCCCATGCGGTAGAAAGCACAAAATTTGGCATGCATGTAGATTTCATATGCATACCGAATTCCCGAAGTAGAAACACCTCGAGAGATGATTGTTTCATTCCTTTATGTGTCACAAAATATGGTTTTTTGAGATTTCTACGATTAATGATTATTATACTCGTAATAAGTAATTCTATATTCAACCCAAGTGATGCCGCGCAAATATGTGACATGTCCCATGTGCATTGGTTGTATCTGCCGCTCTCCCCAGGCGGAGCGCTGCCTCGCCGCCGGCTGCCTCGAGCACGTGGCGCGCCTCCTGCAGCGCAGCGAGCCCGCGCTGCTGCAGGGAGCCGCCCGGGCGGCGGGACACATCTTCCGTCACAAGACTTCTCAGATAGAGCAGACACTGGAGGAGGACGTTCTCAGTTCACTTCAAAAGATATTGACGCACCAAGAACTGAAGTAAGACACGCTATAATAATAATATCCGCTTACAGTGATGAAATGGTGAAATAGTAGATTGTGTTAACTTGTTTTTAAGAGTTGTTTTTGTTGTCTGTTTTTATTGAACCCTACCAGTCGGTAGGGATAGGTGTTCCTACCAAGCGAATAATGCAGCTGTGCTAAAACGAAAATAAATAATAGTTAAAAAAAAACTAAAAAAACACGTTTTTTATAAAAAACCGAACTAAAAAAATAGAAAAATAAAATTTTATAAATTTAAATTAAGAATAGGGTTGAAAATTTCAATAAATATAAATTAATAATAGTGTAAATAAATAAATATATGTATTTTATTTTTAAAAAGCGTGGGGTGCATGGGTCAATAGATATTATATATTTTGTAGATACATTTTGTATTGACAGACATGAGTAGAGTGATTAGCATTTTGATAATATCTTAGAAAGCACCCCACGCTTTTTTAAAAATAAAATACATATATTTATTTATTTACACTATTATTAATTTTTTTCGCTTTTTAGTTCGATTTGCTAACTATTAACCATCCTTAATATGTACAAATGTGTTGGTGTTATCCGATTTTGGCCGTCTGCTCAAGCAAATTAAAAATAAAATTGATGCGCAACAAAAAATATTGAGCAAAAAGATTTGTAGCCGCGTGGTTTCGATCCTCAGACCTCATAAAATAAAATTGATGCGTAACAAAAAATATTGAGCAAAAAGATTTCTAGCGCGTGGTTTCGATCCAGGGACCTCTGGGTTATGAGCCCAGCACGCTTCCACTGCGCCACTCTGTTCTCTGACACGAATGACGAAATTACCATTTGTAAGTTAAACGGTATTAAAAGTTAAAGAAACTTTATAGAAAAAGCGTGTTAAAAAAATTAATAGTTAAAAAAAACAAAAAAACACGATTTGTTTAGTGTATTTTCATCGGTCCTCGATATATCTACAAAGTTTGAAAGAAATCTGACCGTTTAAAGTGGGTCAAAAACGCGCTCAAAGGAGTCGGTTACATACAAACAAACATACAAACATACAGGTGAAGCTAATAAAAGCGTGTTAATAATAATTTAATGTAAATAGAAATGAACCATTCAATTCCCCAAGAAAGTGTCGTTGGATGCATCTTAGTTTTAATCAATTTAATTAAAATTGACCCGTTTGTTGTTGTTTTTCTATTTTGTTTCTTGTAAAATGTTGTTTTTTAATGAATCTGCCAAAGCGAAAACTCGCATGTCGAGGGCCCTGAACTATAATAATATAATGTGCAGAACCCAATATCGCATCTAAGACAGCACAAATCAATACGATACGATACTAAAT
This sequence comes from Alcis repandata, assembly GCA_949125135.1. NCBI lineage: Eukaryota > Metazoa > Arthropoda > Insecta > Lepidoptera > Geometridae > Alcis > Alcis repandata. The sequence goes on from OX421244.1 coordinate 2,231,036, forward strand.
ACGGAACTGAGATGATTTGACTAATTTGGGATACTATTTGGGATGTACCTAATATGGGACACTTGACTAGACATGAGTAAAGCCTAAGATAATGTGCAGTCTCACATCATGTTCTTGTTCTAAGAACTGTAGCGGTTAACATTATCTAGCGTCATGAATAATTTTGACTGCTAGCTTTTATGATTCCTGAGATAATTGGCTGTGCCTGTGACATACAGACGGACGGACAGACACCGAAGTCTCGCCTTAAAGGTTCTTCCCCGAAAGATGTTCAAATAATTCTAAAAACGTTTTGCCACAGTATATAGGTATAAGGGTGGCTCTGGCTGTATGATAAGCGCCTATATAATAATGGGCCATATTATATTTTGAGAATAAGAAGTCAAATAGTAAAATTAAGTAAATATTATGATTTATTTGCAATCGCTCTATCATTCACGGGCGCGGCGGTTCAACTTTACTACCATAGACAATCCATGGTATAGATTAGTTTTTATTTAATTTACAAATATTCTTTTTATGTGTCATTCCACTCCAAAAAGCTGCCGTAGTCAGGTGCGAAAATTCTAATTTGAAAACTTGTAATAAAACTGTATGTTATCTGTCGATCAAGTATGTAAGATGTTATCAGGAGTTTAAATAAAATACATAATAATATACATAATTATATACATAATTACAGTGCCTCCAGTTAAAAAGGGCATAACTCGAGTTATGCCCTTTTGTTTTTATTGCACCATTGTAATCTACGTGTCGTGTTACATAACATATCAAAAGGACATAGCTCTAAGTAAACCCTAACCTACTTTTTTCAATAACATCAACGGCATAACTCGTTGTTCGAAAGGGCACATCGATAGTTGTCAAGTCAATTTTATAACTTAATCGACACAACTATAATAAATCCAAAAATAATATCAGACAAAATGGCATAATGCTAATTATGTTAACTACAAAAAGATACAATTCATGTTAGTTTAATGCGTTCTGAAGATAAATGGGAATAAATGCAAATAATCCATTTTGTAATCATGTCTAAAAGGGAACAACTTCAGTAGTAGCATTTGTTCAGATGAATCTAAATGGAATTTATCGTGTTGATCCTTTATTCATATCAGTCGACCAGCATGCAGAGAAACTGTTGAGACGGTTGAAATTAATATTTTCATTACTTTTCATGCAATTTTTTTGTTATTCTAGTGACACGAAAACATATTTAATCATAATATTGCGTATAATATTTAATTCTGTATTTCCAGACTGATTTTAAAACCTAATACCCTATGCATTTCAATTTATAATTACAAAGAACGATAGTAAGACGTGCAATTGTTTTTTTCTCAATCGTTAGTTGTTGTCAAAGTGTAGTGCAAGTTCTTTTTCCTAGTAAATTAGATAAAAAATGAATCGCGGTAGAAAAATGACTGATTTAGTGCTAAAACCATCTGAAAAAGTGAGTATTAAATGAAATTATTTTGATTTTAGATATAACTTGTTGATAATCTAGTTTCTCATATCATAGAATCCTATATCATAGGGTTTGTAGTTGAACAATATCGAATCGCCAGTCAAGACTACAAGGATAAAGTCGAAAAAGCTAAAACAGAAAGCTGGAAGGAGTTCTGCACGAATCAGGAGAAGGAGAGCATGTGGGACAAGATCTACAGAGTGATCAGGAAAACCTCAGGAAGGCAAGAAGACTTGCTTCTGCGGGATACCGAAGGCAACACTGTATCCCCAACGCACTCTGCAGAACTACTAGCCAGAACTTTCTATCCCGACGACTCTGAATGCACAGACCAGCCGTGCCATACAGAACTGCGGGACGGACGAAGGAAACACCGATGGACTTACCGGAAGATGATCCACCATTCACATCAGCTGAACTAGAGTCAGTGTAGCGAACACTGAACCCGAAAAAAGCCCCCGGAACCGACGGGCTCACTGCTGACATCTGCGCTGCAGCCATCCGAAGCGAACGGGAAATCTTCTTAGCGATAGCAAACAAATGCTTGTCACTGAGGTACTTCCCCAAGCAGTGGAAAGCGGCGCACGTGATTATCCTACGCAAACCCGGTAAAACAGATTACACACATCCGAAGTCATACCGTCCTATAGGTCTCCTGTCCGTCCCTGGAAAAATCGTCGAAAAGCTTTTGATAAACCGACTCCAAAGGCATCTCCTCCCGACCATCAGTCAGAATCAGTACGGTTTCATGCCCCAACGAGGAACCGAAGACGCCCTCTATGACCTGATAGAGCACATCAAAAAAGGAGTAAACAGCAAAAACATCGTACTCCTAGTCTCCCTGGATATAGAGGGCGCATTCGACAATGCATGGTGGCCCGCCCTAAAAGACAATTTAGTGAAGAAGAGGTGCCCAAAAAACCTCTACGAGATGGTAAACTCATACCTCAATCATACCTCAAACTGAACAGTCAAAGTCAACTATACACGAGCAGCACACGAGAGGGAAACTACCAAAGGGTGTGTTCAAGGATCTATCGGCGGACCCACCTTCTGGAACGTAATCTCTACTTTTCACCAAAAAAAGTTGAAGTACGAACCCCCAAACCTGGTCATGTCTGGCATCCAGCTTAATCCCGTCGAAGAAGTCAAGCTGCTTGGCCTGTTGATCGACCGTAGGCTCAATTTCAAACCACACGTGAAAGCCCAGTGTAAAAAGGTGGCAGATATCTACAAGCAGATTGCACGTGCGGCGAAAGTGACCTGGGTTCTAAACAGCGCGATCACGAGAACCATCTACGTCGCAATAGTGGAACCGATCATCATGTATGCCTCGAGCGTGTGGGCGCAAGCGGTAGACCTTGAGGAAAACAAGAAGCACGTGAACGCAATCCAAAGAGATTTCGCCCAGAAAATCTGCAAGGTATACGTACTGTTTCCCTCAAGTCAGCATTCGCCCTCTCAGGTCTTCTCCCCCTCGACCTGAGAATAACGGAAGCAGCCAGTCTGTACAGAATGAAGAAAAACTTCTCCCAAGAGAAGCGGAGCTCGAACGAAACGTTAGTTACCTGGACCAGCCACACCCGTCAACCCAGACGTCCGTGGAGTTCGAGCACCTAGAGAACACCTCCAACCAGCTAGTAGGACCACAAGTCTACACAGACGGCAGAAAAATAGAGGATCAAGTTGGTGCTGCCCTAACCTGATGAGAAAACGGTATAAGATTTAAGATGGTTTCAATATAGCCAAACCGATCTGCTAATAGTTAACTACAAAACGAATTTAAGCAACGGAAACGGCTTCACACCATTTTCATTTCAAAGATTCGGAAAACCTAGAAATACAACCAATGTATGGTTGTATTTCTAACGTTATCTCCAATGTATCTCTGCCAATAAGCGTGGAGAAAAAACGCGATTTCATGACTCTTCTGCCGTTTATAGACACAGAATGTCATGACTTATACAAAAAAAATTGCTTACTTCTGAATTGGGAAATGCAGAGGTAGATCCCGATTTAAGTTTTACTTGCACAACGAAGAGAATACCAATGATGATTAAAAGTATTGGCTAAAATACTTACTTTTTATTACTTTTTAAAACGTTTATTTCAGAACTTTGATAATAATATGTGTTGATTGGTTTAATGTTGATTATTATAATTTAAATAAGTCTGAATTTTCATAAAACTTAGTTTTCTTATAGATTTTTGTGAATTACTTTTGGGTAGTGAAAGGAATTACTCATCATATTCTTTTTTAGCAAATATATAAATCGGAATAACACATGATATTCCTTTGAAATCAAATATAGTCCTTAGTATAACTAAAGTTACCCCCAATAAGCTTTGTTAACAAGGGCACAACTCGAGAAAATCTAGAAAAAAAATAAGTTAGAGTAATTATACAGTAAACGGATTGCCTGCAAATTAAAAAGCAATTTTTTATCGACATTTACCAATTAATAAAAGTTTGAGTTTAGTTGCAGAATATCTTTTATCACAAAAAATTTGGTTTTTTGCCTCTCCTGAAAAGTGGCGATTTTGAGTTGTGTCCTTTTTTACTGGAGACACTGATTACCTATGGTAGTTGATAAGCATTTGGCACAGGACCGGAAAAGATGGCGCGCTGAAAAGGAGACCTATACCTACTCAGCAGTGGGGGAAAAAAGATTGATGATGATGATGACTTGATTAGCAATATCTTTTAGAAATGATGAATAAAAAATATAATTACGAGCTTACTTTTTATAATAACAAATTAAGTATATATTTATGGATTTACAAAATCAGTCATAAAAAACAGTCTTAACATCTATTTAAGAATAAAAAAAAAATAAAATAAAATAAAAATAAAAATAGCACGGTCACTCAAAGAACCGTTGCCGAGAGAGGTCCTAATACAAGAATAAAAAAAAAAAAAATCTCGTGTAAAAAAAAAACTAATAAAAAAATTACTCATAAAACAAACCATGGGCAAACGTGACGTTTAACATCAGGCGAACGATTTGCTCGTCTCGTCACTCAATTACATTAAAAAAAAAAAACATAATCATATAAAAACGTAAGTAGGTAGGTACCTATAACAATAAAAATCATAAGTAGGTAGGTACATACTAGAGCAGTAAATAATTGTAAAAAGTTCCAAATTGGAACTTTATAATAACGTAAAATCCAAACGTAAAATTCGAATTACGAACTTTAAAACGAATCTATAATGACACACTTTACTTTACAAACACAATACTAAAATTGAAAAATAGTAGTTTCTGAATCTGTTGCATAATGACAGGTATTAAAACACGAGTGTGAGTTCAAAAACCGAGCCGGAGCCGAGGACTTTAATAGTATCACACGAGTGACACGAGTCTAGTTTAATTTCCCGCCAGATATTGCCCTGCATTGATCACTCTGCTGCCGTCCACTATCTATAATGCCGTTAAGCCTCAAAACCAAGTTTGGAGATATCAGCAAAAAACGCGGGAGATGTTTAAAATGAATGCTACTTTATAACCATAAACTTTATACGAGACTTCCTGATATAGAAATACATGTTTTTTATAGTACTTTCTAATAAATGTACTTTAAAATAAATACACTTGTTTATTTAAATGTAAAATACATTTTTTGCTTTATAGCTGTGCTTTAAATTTTGATAAAAGTGAAAACCAAACGCTAAAATGCAGTTAAGTTCACCGTAACGGCATTTTAGCTTAGTGTTTTTAGGTAACTGACTATTGAAATTTATGTTTCATAAAATTAACTTAAATTACGTAACTAAAATGCCGTTAATGTATTTTAGCCACATTCTTAACAAGCATTAAGGATAACTTATGTAAAAAAAAATATTTATGCCGTTAATTACATTCAAATACTTATCTTTAAAGCAGTTAAACATAAAACATCTGGGACATAGCCACTATTTAGTTAAGCATTTACTACTATTAATTGAGAATACCATTTCAAAATAAGCTAACTTGAAAATTACAACTACAATTATCTAACATAAAAGATATGTTTATTATTGAATTTTGCAATTCTAGTTAAAAAGAATGTAATATATACATAATATTCGGTTTCTGCTATATATTAAGAATAAATAAATATAATAATAAATAAATTAATTAATAAACATTACAAATAATTTGGGGATTGGTTTAGTAATATTCTAACTCTTATCAGACTTTTTAAAATATGGCTTTGAGATCCTTATCAAGTAAGTTTACAAAACAAAAGTATACACACAATAAACCGCTCTTACATTACCTACAATTATAAACAGTTCAAGTGCTTCTTGTTTTCCTCGAGGTCTACCGCCTGCGTCCACACGCTTGAGGCATACATGATGATGGGTTCCACCACTGCGACGTACTCGTAGATGGTTCTCGGGATCGCGCTCTTTAGACCCCAGGTCACTTTCGCCGCACGTGCAATCTGTTTGGAGATATCCGCCACCTTTTTACACTGGGCTTTCACGTGTCCTTTGAAATTGAGCCTACAGTCGATCAACAGGCCAAGCAGCTTGACTTCTTCGACGAGATTAAGCTGGATGCCAGACATGACCAGGTTTGGGGGCATCGCATTAGTCTTCTGCGCTGCAAAGTTGAGCTTGTTACGTTTTCCCCATTTCACGATCATGTCCAACGTGTTGTTGGCCTGCTGCTCGATGATGTTTGACTGTGAACACGAGAACGACGTCATCCGCGAAGGCTTGAGCACTACTCCCTCTGCTTCCAGCAGTCGCAGCAGCGAGTCTAGGATTACGTTCCAGAAGGTGGGTACCTTCTGGAACTCGCTGCTCTATCGGATATAGGAATAGGATCTATCGGCGGACCCCCGCCGATAGATCCTTGGACACACCCTTTGGTAGTTTCGCTCTCGTGTGCTGCTCCTGCATAGTTGACTTTGACTTTTCGGTCATTGAGGTATGAGTTTACCATCTCGTAGAGGTTTTTTGGGCACCTCTTCTTCGCTAGATTGTCTTTTAGGGCGGGCCAACATGCATTGTCGAATGCGCCCTCTATATCCAGGGAGACTAGGAGTACGATGTTTTTGCTGTTTACTCCTTTTTTAATGTGCTCTACCAGGTCATAGAGGGTGTCTTCGGTTCCTCGTTGGGGCATGAAACCGTACTGTTTCTGACTGATGGTCGGGAGGAGATGCCATTGGAGTCGGTTTACCAAAAGTTTTTCGACGTTAGACGTTTTGACGGTATGACTTCGGATGTGTGTAATCTGTTTTACCGGGTTTGCGTAGGATAATCACGTGCGCCGCTTTCCACTGCTTGGGGAAGTACCTCAGCAACAAGCATTTGTTTGCTATCGCTAAGAAGATTTCCCGTTCGCTTCGGATGGCTGCAGCGCAGATGTCAACGGTGAGCCCGTCAGTTCCGGGGGCTTTTTTCGGGTTTGATGAAGTAATGAGTAAATTCATGAAGTAAAACGACAATAGCAAATATCAATAACACACTGGCGAAGATCTTAAATAAATTACTGCGTTGAAACCACTGTTTATCTTGCAGAATAAAACGATAGACTCGCCGTTACAAAGTAACACTAAAACCAGACATCTTTTTTGACGATTAACGCGGGAGTCACAAGCCTACCACTAACTAGATAATGATTATCAGATCTAGTTCTTTGTTCTACGGTGATAATATTAGTGTAACAAAAAAAAATAAAGCGCGGGGTGATGGCAGATAACGGCGTTTTAATTAAGGAATGCTGCTTAACGTTTTTTAAGTTGAGGAAATATATAAAAAAATATACATATTAATTTTCGAATTTCTTTTGACGACTTGCAAGTGTAGTAAATTGTATAATGGAATAAGGTGAATCCTTATCTAAAAAACGGTTAAGCGACCTTAACGTCTTTTATTCGAAGGTTTTTCTTGTAACTGTGTTTTAGTTAAGGAATTTTTCAATAAATTAAAACACACACCTCAACTTAAAAGTAATTAAAGTACTATAGCTGTGTTTTAGCATACAAAACACAATAAACGGCTTTATAGGTAAGCAATTATTTGATATTTTAATACATATTTATGTCGTTATGGGATTATAGCGGCTAGTTAGTTAGGTAATGTTGTATGACGACTTTATAGACGTGTAATGTTGAAAAGAAATGTCATGTAGCGGCGTTTGTGCTATTTGTATCTTAGGACCTATGACAGATAGGAACACGTTTGTTAGACAGGTAGATAGAGAATTTTAAACTCTATCCTATCATGTTTAAAAGTAAAAATCGACCCCCTGTGGCTTAACGGCATTATAGTTAGTGGACGGCAGTCTGATTACTGTAACAGCTAATTTAAAAAGCAAAACTAGGTAATGTATTTTCCAATACGTCGCGTCGTTGTCAATATTGTCGAAAATTCTAAAAACTGCAACTGCGTGCATTCTTTTGTTTCTTCCATGTTACTAGTAAATGTGTGTTTGCTTTGTAACTCAGCATATTGTAATTACAGAGCTAATACTTACGTAACCGACTGTACCTCTCAACATCTCATGGAGTAAAATGAAACCTGTTACGATTAAAATGAAATTTCTATTGTTGTCGCTGGAGCAGTTTGAAAGTAGATCTCGGAGTACGTTGAGAATTGCCTAAGACGTTCCGGACCCACGGTACCACCGCCCGTACACCTAGTGGTACGGTGGGTATTTTTTCCTAAGATAGATAGATAGATAAACTCTTTATTGTTCACACCATAAATTACAAACAAAAAGATAGCCGTGGAGTAAAATGAAACCTAGAAACAGTATTTTAAAATAAATTAATTTTTAATAACAATTCTGTGGAGCATTTTGTGAATTAATGTTTGAGATTCTAGTCTTTTTGAAACAAAAGAATGGAGTACTCAGGGAATAAGCCTAAAAAAATAGTTTCATAAAAGGCACTTACGTTTATATTAATATACTTTCCTAATTAGTCCACGGTTTACACCACTATCATTGAATCGTGTTTTGCAATAGGACCGATTAAGTTTCACTATTATTTATATTATACAGGTGTCAAGAGTCAGCAGCGGAGGCGATCGACATTCTCTGCAACATTCTCAGCGACGCTGCGTCAGCAGCTGCAGCTCAGCGCGCGCGAGTGTTGTCGAGCGGCGTGCTGCAGCGCTGCAGCGCGGCGCTCGACAGCGCAGCGGCGGCGGGGGCGGGGGCAGGCGGGCGGGGCGAGGTAGTACTGTAATATTGTGTTAGGTTTCACAATCCAGAAACTGAAACCACAACAGAAACTTTAATAAAATCTTGTACGTCGGCACCAGTATGTAGGTGTACAAGGTTATAAAGTATGCGTACCTATGATAAGTGGTTGTTTGGGTGATATAGATACCTACCTAGTTAATCTTAAATATAAAATTCTCGTGTCACAATGTTAGTTCCCAATCCCATACTCCTCCGAAACGGCTTGACCGATTCTCATGAAATTTTGTGAGCATATTGAGTAGGTCTGACAATCGGCCAACATCTATTTTTCATACCTCTTACTATTTTTATTTTTTAGACTATTTTTTTATTTTTTATAACGTGGCTTATGTGGCATTAAAAAATACATACAACCCTGAATTTTCACCCTTCTATCATCAACCCCTATTTTTTAATAGTCACTAGAAATAATTTATATGGCAAAACAATATTTGCCGGGTCAGTTAGTATATAGGGTTATTCATAAAGGGTATGCTAAGCCGAAAAGGGCTCATAGTACTCATCATTATGAACAACTTTTACTATGGGACCAACCCGAAATTCGCAAAAAAAAACTCGGCTGTTCCATACATTTTGTCGAGTGTTATTGACATTTTTCTATTATGGAACAGCTGATTTTTTTTCGCGAATTTCGGGTTGGCCCCATAGTAAAAGTTGTTAGCATACCCTTTACGAATAACCCTGTATAATATTTTAGCTTTTTTTATTCTAATTACATAATATCTTAATTTCATAATTTATAGATGTCGATGGGTTACCTACTTTATTTTGTTCTTAAATTAATGAAAGGATGAAACTTGTATAAACCATGGAGTCGCTGACGACGTGTAAATTGACGTTTTACGAATAAAATGTATTTTTGATTATTACAGATGTGAATTATTATTTTTATTACTCGTGGCACTAATTTGTTCAACTGATAGTCACTTACAGAGCATGTTTTCCGGATCCTCGAACGTGTAACGCGCTGGTCGGGAGGTGTAGCCGCGGTGCAGGCCGAGCCCGGGCTCACGGCGCGGCTGCTGGCGGCGGCGGGGCACGAGGCGGCCGGAGTGTGGGGACCGGCGCTACGGGCAGTACACAACATGCTGGAGGGGACCGATGCTCAGGTAATTAATCATCTCTGCGCCCAAACATACCTAACCGCGAGGTTTTCAACGCAATTTTCCAGCTGTTTTAGATAAAGACAATAAATAGAATGATATTTATTTACAGCAAAAATATATGGAAAATGATTTTAAACGCTAGAAAAAAAATTGCCATAAACCAGTTTCAACACAGATAAATGCCGGTCGTAAACAACCGGCGCTGGTGTTCCGTTGAGAGTTGAGACTGGTGAGTGACGTAACGCACATGCACGATACACAGTAACAACCTTATAATAACAAAATAATAATTAATATAAATAGTTTATTGTTAAGTTATTGTCCTGTTTTTTGTCCATGTTGCATTATCAACTCGAATTTCCACAACAGGTTAAATCACGATTTGTTCAGCCGCGGGGCGCAGTGAATAATGCTATCCTACTGACATACCCTTTTCTTATAACCCTGTAAAATAATAATAATACAGGGTTTTAAGAAAATTGTTAATCACACTCATCATTATGAACAATAATTATTATAATACTTTGGGGCTTACCTTGAAATAGCAAAATATAACCAGTTCCATAGAAAAATTACTATGTCCTTCGACAAAATGTATGGAACAGCTGATTTTTTTTTAATTTCAGGGTTGTTGCCATAAGTAGGTAAAACTTGTTCATAATGATAAGTACTACAACTTATTTTCTGCTCAGCGCTTTATAGCCCAGTCGTATGAATCATAATGAAAAGTGGCTTTTGAGTTATTTTTGAACCTAGATTATCTACATTCCAAATTTCATCAAAATCGGTTCAGTTGTTACGACACGCGATAGGTACGTGGTATGATGCGAAAGTACCTAAGTGTGTGTGTGAAAGTTTGTTTCCACGTGTCACCGCAACTACTCGACCGATTTTGATAAAATTTGGAATAGAGACAGTTCATGTTAGTTTGTGAGTGTCGTTTGTTTAATTTATGCTTTTTATCATCGCTGCGAGGATAAACCCGGTCACGGTTAGCAAATAGTAATAAAGCATAATGTAGAAATTTAATAATGTAGGTACCTACATCAATGCATTTATAGTGTTATGTATGATCAATGTTCAACCGTGAGTAGGACTCGGTTGTCTCTGTCACTCATCGATGATGAAGGTTTATCTGAGGCTCATATTGGCGGACATAGCATAAAGATCCAAAGATATCTTCATAAGAGTAGATGTGACATGTATGTCGCGTGTTGTCGCGTCACATTGTGCCGATCTCCCCAGGCGGAGCATTGTCTCGAGCACGTCGCGCGCCTCCTGCGGAGCAACGAGCCCGCGCAGGTGCAGGGAGCAGCCCGGGCGGCGCGCTGGAGCTTCAAGAACCCGGACTGTAGACGACGAGCTCTGGAGAAGGACATCCACGTCCTGCTAGGGCACGTACTAGCCGATGGAGAGCTTCAGTAAGTAATGTGATACTTGAGGCGTAAATCATTAGTTGCTGAGCCGCGGAGCAGATAGTGTGGCTCAGTCTAGGTACAGGCAAAGATTGTCCATTAGACTGATCTAAAGGAAACCGTACATTTATATATACAGATTGACTGGTTAGACCCTTGACATGTTCTAGCTTGTCGTTGTACTCATCATTATGAACAACTTTTACTTTGGGTTCTGACTAACCCAGAATTCGCAAAAAAGTCAGCTGTTCCATACAGTTCGTCGAGTGTCATTGACATTTTTCTATGGAACAGCCGATTTTTTCCCGCGAATCCTGGATTAGTCCCATATTATAAGTTGTTCATAATGATATGCACTATGAACCCTTTTCGGCCTAACATACCCTTTCTGTACAACCCTGTATAAAAACCAATCTCTGTTCGTTAGTCTCGCTTAAACTGGAGAACAGCTCGACCGATTTGAATAGTTATTTTTTGTTTTGTTTGCTCTAACATACAGGTCATTTAAAAGAAAAAAAAACAGCCAAATGCGAGTCGGACTCGCGCACGAAGGGTTCCATACCATTATCTATAAAAACGGCAAAAAAACTGTTTTTTAAAATAAAATTATTTTTAATAACAATTCATAGGAGCATTTTGCGAATTAATGTTTGTGATTCTAGTCTTTTTTAAACAAAAGGATGGAGTACTCAGGGAATAAGCCTAAAAAAATAGTTTCATAAAAGGCACTTACATTTATATTAATATACTTTCCTAATTAGTCCACGGTTTACACCACTATCATTGAATCGTGTTTTGCAATAGGACCGATTAAGTTTTACTATTATTTATATTATACAGGTGTCAAGAGTCAGCAGCGGAGGCGATCGACATTCTCTGCAACATTCTCAGCGACGCTGCGTCAGCAGCTGCAGCTCAGCGCGCGCGAGTGTTGTCGAGCGGCGTGCTGCAGCGCTGCAGCGCGGCGCTCGACAGCGCAGCGGCGGCGGGGGCGGGGGCAGGCGGGCGGGGCGAGGTAGTACTGTAATATTGTGTTAGGTTTCACAATCCAGAAACTGAAACCACAACAGAAACTTTTATAAAATCTTGTACGTCGGCACCAGTATGTAGGTGTACAATGTTATAAAGTATGCGTACCTATGATAAGTGGTTGTTTGGGTGATATAGATACCTACCTAGTAAATCTTAAATATAAAATTCTCGTGTCACAATGTTAGTTCCCAATCCCATACTCCTCCGAAACGGCTTGACCGATTCTCATGAAATTTTGTGAGCATATTGAGTAGGTCTGACAATCGGCCAACATCTATTTTTCATACCTCTTACTATTTTTATTTTTTAGACTATTTTTTTATTTTTTATAACGTGGCTTATGTGGCATTAAAAAATACATACAACCCTGAATTTTCACCCTTCTATCATCAACCCCTATTTTTTAATAGTCACTAGAAATAATTTATATGGCAAAACAATATTTGCCGGGTCAGTTAGTATATAGGGTTATTCATAAAGGGTATGCTAAGCCGAAAAGGGCTCATAGTACTCATCATTATGAACAACTTTTACTATGGGACCAACCCGAAATTCGCAAAAAAAAAACTCGGCTGTTCCATACATTTTGTCGAGTGTTATTGACATTTTTCTATGGAACAGCTGATTTTTTTTCGCGAATTTCGGGTTGGCCCCATAGTAAAAGTTGTTAGCATACCCTTTATGAATAACCCTGTATAATATTTTAGCTTTTTTTATTCTAATTACATAATATCTTAATTTCATAATTTATAGATGTCGATGGGTTACCTACTTTATTTTGTTCTTAAATTAATGAAAGAATGAAACTTGTATAAACCATGGAGTCGCTGACGACGTGTAAATTGACGTTTTACAAATAAAATGTATTTTCGATTATTACAGATGTGAATTATTATTTTTATTACTCGTGGCACTAATTTGTTCAACTGATAGTCACTTAGAGAGCATGTTTGCCGGATCGTCGAACGTGTAACGCGCCGCCGCTGGTCGGGAGGTGTAGCCGCGGTGCAGGCCGAGCCCGGGCTCACGGCGCGGCTGGTGGCGGCGGCGGGGCACGAGACGGGCGGAGTGCGGGGACCGGCGCTATGGGCAGTAAACAACATGCTGGAGGGGACCGATGCTCAGGTAATTAATCATCTCTGCGCCCAAACATACCTAACCGCGAGGTTTTCACCGCAATTTTCCAGCTGTTGTAGATACAGACAATAAATAGAACGATATTTATTTACAGCAAAAATATATAGAAAATAATTTTAAACGCTAGAAAAAAAATTGCCATAAACCAGTTTCAACACAGATAAATGCCGGTCGTAAACAACCGGCGCTGGTGTTCCGTTGAGAGTTGAGACTGGTGGGTGACGTAACGCACGTGCACGATACACAGTAACAACCTTATAATAACAAAATAATAATTAAATAAAAAAAAAAATAAAAAAAGATAATTCTTTAAGCACACTAAATTTTATTGAAGGTAAATTACATATAATAATAATAATAATAATAATATAGCCTTTATTTTCCGAGAATATTTTACAATTTTTGGCAATGAAAAAAAATTTGAAAAAGTTTCTATTAGAAAAAACTATTGAAGTTAAACCTTAAAATGTATAATTTGCACTTTTGACTTTCATAAAATGTCTCTTAACTCGGTGTGCCTTACGGCAAAGGCCTCCTCCAACTCTTTCCACTGTCTTCTGTCTGCCGCTACCCTCATCCAAAAGGGTCCTGAGGTCATCTTTAGTTCGTCTTCCCATCTTCTTGCTTTGCGACCTCGGCTTCTAACTCCATCCCTTGGGTACCATACTGTCACTTGTTTGCTCCATTTCTCTTTTTTGCAGCGGAGCATATGTCCTGTCCACCTCCATTTTAATTGGTCGATACGTGACAGGATGTCTGTTAAGTTCGTTTTGCACCTTATGTCTATACTTCTGACTCTGTCCGATAGTTTCAATCCCAGCATACTCCTTTCCATACTTCTCTGGCATCTTGCTAGTTTGTTTCTATGGCCCTTCGTTAAAGCCCAGGTTTCGCAGCCATATGTGATGCAGGGTAGGATACAGGTATCGAAAGTTTTCTTCTTGATCTTAATGCCTAGTTTCTTACTTTTCATGATTTCTTTCATGGCCCAATATTTTTTCCATCCCGTTGCAATTCTTTTGTCTATTTCTTTGGACATTTGGTCGTTGGGCGATATTATCTGGCCTAGATAAATATACTCCTCTACGTATTCAAGTTTCTGACCATTTAATGTTATGTCTATGGGTATTGAGTTAGTCATCATTTTAGTCTTGCCTGAGTTCATTTCCAAACCTACTTCACTACTTCTGTCTGCTAGGGCTTGTATCATGGACTCCAGTATTAACGGGTCCTCTTCCAGGATAACCAGGTCATCTGCAAATCTTAGATGATTCAATTTTGATCCGTTTATGTTTATCCCCCAATGCTCCCATTTTAATTTTCTGAACAATTGCTCTAGCACTGCTGTAAACAGCTTTGGGGATAGTGGATCTCCTTGCCTGACACCTCTATCGATTGGAAATGCATCTCCCACAGATTCCAGCCTGATACTAGCTTTACTTTCGTTGTAAATATTTTTAATTATATTTATGTAGGCGTTTTGGATCCCTTGCTCTTTCAGGCTTTGCCATACAAATTCGTGTTTAAGGCTATCGAAAGCTTTGGAGTAATCTATAAAGGCTAGGTAAATGGTTTTGTTGTATTCATTATATTTTTGTATTATCTGTTTTATTGTATGTATATGATCAATTGTACTGAATCCTTTCCTGAAACCTGCCTGTTCCACAGGTTGATTTTCATCGAGCCTGTTAGTTATTCTGTCCAGAATGACTTTAGCGAAAACTTTGTATACATTGGAAATAAGCGATATGGGTCTGTAATTTCCTATATCTTCTTTTGAACCTTTCTTGTATAGAAGTATTATGTGTGATTCTGCCCATTGGCTTGGGATGTTTCCGGTATATAGAGTCTCATTGAAGATCTTTGTTAGTACTGGGCTTATTTCTTCGATTGTCCCTCTCATAAGTTCATTTGTGATTTTGTCAGGGCCTGGGGCTTTTTCCATCTTTTGACTTTGTATAGCTTTTTCTACTTCCAATACTAATATTTCTGGTATATCTGCAATATATTCGAACCTGTATTTTTGTACATGTCCACTATCAGGCGACTGTATGTCAGATTTATTTGAGTAAAGTAGGCGATAATAGTTTGTTGCTATATTTTGGATTTTATTGCGAGAGGTAATTATCAGTTCTTTATCTTTTAACTTTGGTATCCATTCTTTCCCCTTCTCACGAAGTTCCTTAAGCGCTTTTCTTGTGCCTCCGGTCCTGTTAATGTGTTTCTCTAAGGTCTTGATTCTTCTATTTTCTCTATCTTTCCTCATATTTTCTCGAATCTGTTTGCTGAGGTCAGAGATTTCTTTTTGGTTTTCTTTCTTTTCCTTTTTTAGTAACAGATTCTTTCTGTCCTCGATTAGTTTTAAAGTTTTTTCGCTTAGATAGGGTTTGTTACTCTTGTTTGTTTGTATTCTTGCATGTTCTTTAAGCTTGTTTTCTACTCTTTTATATTTTTCATTTAAGTCAATATCTGAAGTGACAACTTCCATCAGGTCTTCTGTTGTGTCGCTTCGGTCTTTCGTTTTACTAGTGGTTTGTATGCAATTTATTTGAATTGCTTTCGGTCTAGGCTTTTTAGGACCACATTCATTTAGACAGCTACGTACCATACGGTGATTTGTATTGAAGTTTAAGTTCTGTACTATTCCAGTATCGCTAAATAGCCTAACTTTATTGGTTATTATGTAGTCAATTTCGTTCTTAACCTTTCCGTCTGGAGACATCCAAGTCCATTTATTCTTGGTCTTTTTGCGGAACATGGAATTTAGAAGTGTAAGATTTTGCTCGAGCAGGAATTCCACTAATTTTTCTCCATTTTTGCTTCTTTTACCCCTTCCATATTTTCCTATTATGTGTTCTTCACCTGGTATTTGGGTGCCTATTTGGGCATTGAAGTCTCCCATTAGTACTATATTGTTTTCTGAATGTTTTTCGGTAACTTCCCTCAGTTGGTCATAAAATTTGTCTATATCTGTTTTGGTTGCTTGTTCTGTCGGCGAGTAGATTTGGATGATGGTCCAGTTTTTTGTATGTTTTGGTAGGTTAAGGTGAAGCACTGCTATTCTGTCTGATATCCCATCAAACCCAATGATTTGGCTTTTGAGTTTTAACTTTACTAAAAATCCTACTCCTCTTTGTCCAGCAACTTCGCCTTTGTGGTACATAATATAGTGGCTTCTCTCTTCTATTCCTTCATCTATTCTCCGCATCTCACTTATGCCGAGGATGTCCCACTTGATGTTTTCAATAGCTAACTCTAGCTCTTGCAAGCTTTCTGGTGTTCTCAAGGTTCGTGTGTTTAGTGTGCATAGGTATAAGCTACTTCTTTTTTGTATTTCTTTTTTTAAATTAGATTTGGTTGGCAGATTGTTTGGAGGGTGCTGGTCGACTGCCCCCACGGTGACCAGCCGGCTTGGGGGGTTATTTACTGAAGTTTTTCTTGTGTTTATATTTGTTATTGTATATTTATGTTGATTCCGGTCGGAGGAGGCTTTTAGTTGTTTTTTGGCATCTCTGACATCGAAGCAGATCTTTCACGGGATACATATGCAAGTATATTTGGTTTAATTACTTCCCTTTTTTTGTTTAACGATGCTTTTTCATTTTCAGAATTTTTCGAATTTAATTTTTTCTGATTTGGAGTGGTTGGTGATCCAGTTTTTTCTCTTTTTCTTTTTTCGCGGTTGGAGTTCATTGAAGATTTCACAATTAACTTGTCGTAATATATATACGCTATGTTTCCGTTTTTTCTTTCTGCTTCTAATTTTGGCTGTAGTTGTTTGCGTATTTCAAGAATTTCTTTAGGGAAGTCCTCTTTAACATATACACTCGTGGGAAGATTACGTTTGTTTTTCAAAATAAGATGTTTCTTCCAAGTTGTTGTTAACGTTATTATGACTGGACGATTCTTGTCAGATTTTATTCCAATTCTTTGGATATTACTTATTTCTTCACTGTTTATATATGTTCCTGCTTCCACTATAATTTCCTTCACAAAATCCACCAACTCTGTTACTGACTTTCCCTTTTCTTCTATGCCGAAAAGAACCAAATTATTCCTTCGTTTTTCCTTTTCCATGAATGTAACTTTTTGTTCCAAGTTGGTTACTTTGGTTTTCAGGGTGTTATTTTCTTCCGACAATGCTTTTAACTTTTCGTCCAAAGCTTCCATAACATTTTTCTTTATTGCTGTTGTTAGTGTTATAGTTTGTTCATTAAACTTTTCGTTTATTTTAGAGAGTAAGAACTCCATTTGTTTTTCCATGTTATTGTTGGTGCAGTTTAGTGTTGTACCGCTTGATTGCTTGGTTGATTGATTAGTTGATTGACACTTATTTTTGTTTGATGGTAACACTTTTGTTGCGGCTTCGCTGAGTCTGTGGCTCAAAGTCAAAGCGACTACACTAATCACATCACTACGTATTTGGCTGTCAAAGTCAAAGTCCGATGTCACTGACAGTTTGTTTGGCGCTATTTTAAGTTCACTTAGTTTTGAGGTTAAATTCACAACTGTTTCTTGAAGTAAATCGCACAAAATTCTTGTTTATTCACTAATGATTTATCTGGAACACTATTTTGGTTTGGTTTTCCGAAGATTCGATTGTAGTTTGAGTTCAATTTATCACTTTTGCACTGATAATTTAATAATTTCTGTCGAGATCTCTTTAGTACGTGTTGACACTTTCGTCGCCGGAACCGGAATTCAAATTACATACCATTGGGAAAATTATTGACAACAGAATAGAAGAAGAAAATGACATGGAAGCAGTTGCTGAAAATAACGTAGAAAAGGGGAAGAAAATTTCCGGAAACCTGGATGGAGACACAAAATCAGTGCAAACATTGAGGGAAGTAACCAAGCTGGAAGAGAAACATATCCACATTTTTTCCGATAATTGTGGAGTCGGACTAGGTGCACGTCTTCAAAATGGCACATCGAAGAAAATTTATAATCATTGCACACCAGGTTATCATTTGACACATATTGTGAAATCATTATGTATGGCAGCTCAGTCGGCACCAGAAAATACCTATGTTTTAGTAGTCGGTGAAAAAACCATTGTTAAGCGCAAGGATTTTTTGCATTGTCTAAGCTCATTAGATGCCTTAAGCAAGACATCGAGATTAATTATTTGCTCTTTGCCATACCACCGGAAATATTCTGATAATTACAATCAATTCCTATACAAATTGAATTGTGATCTGTATAATTTAGCTTCGCTCCGGGAAAATGTACATGTTATTGACATAAATAATAATCTTGACATGAATGTTTACAAAAATCAAAGATTGACAAATTCGCTTTCTCGAAGATTGTGTAATTTATTGTTATGGAATATTGACTCGCCCAATGATGGGAATAGGACTAAGACTATTACAGAAATAGTATGTAGCCCAGATATGAATCATGATGTCAACCAAGGTCCAACTGCGCAAAGCGAAATGATGGAACAATGCATACCGTTACGTCCAACCAATTTTTTAGAACACAATCAAGTGATCATACTATCTCCATAGCTCACCAAAACATTCAAGGAGGCATGAAAGACAAGGAACTGGAAATTGGCCTATTTCTGGAAAAGTACGATATTGATGTATTGTGTATTACCGAGACATTTCTAAAAGAACATCAGGTGTTAATGAACTTTGAGAATTTCCAGATAGTTAGTAGTTTCTGCAGAAAGCTTGCAACTCATGGCGGCTCTTTGATAGTAGTAAAAAAATCTCTAAAAGTCAAACAAAGAAAGGACATTGAACGTCTGTCGTCCGAACGTCATGCTGAAATATCCTGCGTTGAATTAGATAAATACATAATAGTAAGCTTATATAGACCACCTTCTAGCAATTTTAATATTTTTGAGTCAGTAACCGATGAAGTATTAAGTAAAGTTTGCAACAAAACAAAACAAGTTATAGTACTTGGTGACTTTAACATAAATCTGCTGAAGGATTCAAATAGTAGAGATAATTTACTTGCCTTGTTTCAAAGTTACAATTTATTTCCTCAATTTAACGAGCCCACGCGTATTACTAATACAACTGCCACTTGTATTGACAATGTTTTCTGTGAACACAAGGTATTATACAAATCTATCTTTAGATGCCTCACTTCGGATCATACTGGTCAATTTATTACTGTCCCGCTTAATAGACGTAACCCTAAAATACAAATTCGTAAAAGGCACATTACCTCAGAAAAAGTTAATCAGTTTCAAAATAATATAGAACATGACTTTTTATCTGAATTACAAATTAGCAATAATCCAAATGAATCTTTCAATAATTTATTCCAAATTCTAATACGAAACTTTAATTCCACATTCCCCATTATTTGCAAAAAACTTGACGTCAATTTAGTCTTCAATCAATGGGCAACTCCAGGTATAAGAATTAGTCGAGATAAAATGTATGAACTTTACAATCAAAAGTCAGGGAGCAATGATGAACGTTTGATAAATTATGTGCGCAAATACAGTAAAACTTTTAAAAAGATATGCAAATATGCAAAAACCTTGTATATACTTAACAAAATAAAGCAGTCAAAAAATACCTCAAAAACGGTTTGGTCTATCATAAAAACGGAAACTGCTAAAACCAAAAGTCGAGAATCGGAATACAAGCTTAAGAAAAATAATGAAATAATTAGTGATAAAAAAGATATTGCAAATCATTTTTTAGGCTTTTTTGGGGATATACCTTATAAAACCACTAAATCACTGGCAACCAATTGTAAGGAAGCTGCTCATTTATTAGTTGAAAATGTTGCTGCCAGCCCAAACCAATTTAAATTCCACGAAGTCTCAAGTGACACTATTATCAAAACATTCAAATCGATCAAAGCAAAGAAATCGGAAGATCTCTGGGGATTATCAGTCTGTTTCGTTGCTGAAATAATATATAACTTAGCTCCTTATTTAGCCCATATATTTAACTGCAGTGTCAACAGTAATGAGTTCCCCGATCTTATGAAGTGTAGCAAGATTATACCTTTGTTCAAAAGTGGTAGTAAGAAAGACCCTAGTAATTTCAGACCGATATCTATCTTACCATGTCTTAGCAAAATATTTGAAAAAATAATGTTAAATCAGTTAGCTTCATTCTTTTGTATTAATAATTTATTATTTAATAAGCAATTTGGTTTTTCTAAGGGCTGTTCAACTGTGGACGCAGCCTCGAATCTCGTAGAGAGCATCTACGAGGCTTGGGAGTCTCAGCATGATTCTTTGGGTATCTTTTGCGATTTGTCGAAAGCGTTTGATTGTGTGAACCATGAAATTCTATTATGTAAACTTTCACACTATGGTGTGACAGGTGATGCGTTAATGTTGATGAAATCATATCTGTGTGGTAGAACCCAAAATGTTGACATAAATGGGGTTCGATCGGAGTCGGCTAACGTTTCAATCGGGGTCCCTCAGGGCTCAATTCTTGGCCCATTCCTTTTTCTAGTCTATATCAATGACCTGCCTTTCTTAGCGCGTAAGCATTGTGAAATTATTTTGTTTGCCGACGATACATCTCTGTTATTTAGAATCAATAGGAAAAACTATGATATATCCAAAATCAATTTGTCGCTTAGTTTAATTAATAGGTGGTTTAGCGTCAATAACTTAATGCTTAATGCCAAGAAAACGAAAGCTATTAAATTCACATTGACTAATAATCCTTCCTTGCCTAGTATAGTTATTGACGACGATCAACTTACTTTGTCGAAGGATGCTAAGTTTCTTGGTCTTATCGTTGACAGCAAACTTCAATGGGGAGCACATATCAAGGAACTGTCTAACAAATTGAGTTCCGCAGCATTTGCAGTGCGGAAAATAAGAGAACTATCAGACATTAAAACTGCAAGAATTGTTTATTTCAGTTACTTCCACTCTGTTATGTCGTATGGATTATTGCTTTGGGGTAATGCAGCAGACGTAAATAGCATCTTTATTTTACAAAAACGTGCTGTTAGGGCTATTTATAGGCTAGGTTATAGAGAATCTCTTAGACAAGTTTTTGCGCAGGTGAAAATTTTGACGTTACCATGTTTGTATATTTTCTTGAACATTATGTATGTGCGTAAAAATATTCATAAATATCATAAACGAAGTGAATATACTAGCATAACAAGGAACAAGTTTAAACTTGTTCTACCTAAAATTAGATTAGCCAAAACTGGCAACTCTTTTGTAAGGAACGGCGTACTATTTTATAACTTGTTGCCTGTTACTCTAGTAAATAAGAAAGACACAGATTTTCAAAGAATTTTAAAAGACTTTTTAATTGAAAGGGCTTACTATAAAATTGAAGACTTCGTCTGTGATAAAGTCTCTTTACGTAAATTGTATTTAGACTGTAATAATAATACTTGATTGATTATACCTACTATTGTAGTTATTTTATACATTGATATTTTGACATTGCAATTATTTACATATTTTGTTTTGACATTCTAATAATATTATTTTCTTTGACATTTAATTTATTGTGTATTAATTTATTCGTAAAAATTGTATTAGACATTCATAAGTGTCTTGACTGATTATACCTACTATTGTAGTTATTTTATACCTTGATATTTTGACATTGCAATAATTTATATAATTTTTTTGACATTCTAATAATATTGTTTTCTTTGACATTTAATTTATTGTGTATTAATGTATTCGTAAAAATTGTATTTGACATTCATAAGTGTGCATTGATGTACCCATATTTGAATAAATTATTTTGAATTTGAATTTGAATTAATATAAATAGTTTATTGTTAAGTTATTGTCCTGTTTTTTGTCCATGTTGCATTATCAACTCGAATTTCCACAACAGGTTAAATCACGATTTGTTCAGCCGCGGGGCGCAGTGAATAATGCTATCCTACTGACATACCCTTTTCTTATAACCCTGTAAAATAATAATAATACAGGGTTTTAAGAAAATTGTTAATCACACTCATCATTATGAACAATAATTATTATAATACTTTGGGGCTTACCTTGAGATAGCAAAATATAACCAGTTCCATAGAAAAATTACTATGTCCTTCGACAAAATGTATGGAACAGCTGATTTTTTTTTAATTTCAGGGTTGTTGCCATAAGTAGGTAAAACTTGTTCATAATGATAAGTACTACAACTTATTTTCTGCTCAGCGCCTTATAGCCCAGTCGTATGAATCATAATGAAAAGTGGCTTTTGAGTTATTTTTGAACCTAGATTATCTACATTCCAAATTTCATCAAAATCGGTTCAGTTGTTACGACACGCGATAGGTACGTGGTATGATGCGAAAGTACCTAAGTGTGTGTGTGAAAGTTTGTTTCCACGTGTCACCGCAACTACTCGACCGATTTTGAT
Source organism: Alcis repandata (assembly GCA_949125135.1). Classification (NCBI taxonomy): domain Eukaryota; kingdom Metazoa; phylum Arthropoda; class Insecta; order Lepidoptera; family Geometridae; genus Alcis; species Alcis repandata. The sequence goes on from OX421244.1 coordinate 2,253,743, forward strand.
AAAATTTGGAATAGAGACAGTTCATGTTAGTTTGTGAGTGTCGTTTGTTTAATTTATGCTTTTTATCATCGCTGCGAGGATAAACCCGGTCACGGTTAGCAAATAGTAATATAGCATAATGTAGAAATTTAATAATGTAGGTACCTACATCAATGCATTTATAGTGTTATGTATGATCAATGTTCAACCGTGAGTAGGACTCGGTTGTCTCTGTCACTCATCGATGATGAAGGTTTATCTGAGGCTCATATTGGCGGACATTGCAGAAAGATCCAAAGATATCTTCATAAGATGTGACATGTATGTCGCGTGTTGTCGCGTCACATTGTGCCGATCTCCCCAGGCGGAGCATTGTCTCGAGCACGTCGCGCGCCTCTTGCGGAGCAACGAGCCCGCGCAGGTGCGGGGAGCAGCCCGGGCGGCGCGCCGGAGCTTCTGGTACCCGAACTGCATACAACGAGCTCTGGAGAAGGACATCCACGTCCTGGTAGGGCACGTACTAGCCGATGGAGAGCTTCAGTAAGTAATGTGATACTTGAGGCGTAAATCATTAGTTGCTGAGCCGCGGAGCAGATAGTGTGGCTCAGTCTAGGTACAGGCAAAGATTGTCCATTAGACTGATCTAAAGGAAGCCGTACATTTATATATACAGGTTGACTGGTTAGACCCTTGACATGTTCTAGGTGGTCGTTGTACTCATCATTATGAACAACTTTTACTTTGGGTTGGGACTAACCCAGAATTCGCAAAAAAAGTCAGCTGTTCTCTAGAGTTCGTCGAGTGTCATTGACATTTTTCTATGGAACAGCCGATTTTTTCCCGCGAATCCTGGGTTGGTCCCATTTTATAAGTTGTTCGTAATGATGAGCACTATGAACCCTTTTCGGCCTAGCATACCCTTTCTGTACAACCCTGTACAAAAACCAATCTCTGTTCGTTAGTCTCGCTTAAACTGGAGAACAGCTCGACCGATTTGAATAGTTTTTTTTTTTGTTTGCTCTAAGATAGAGGTCATTTAAAAAAAAACAGCCAAATGCGAGTGGGACTCGCGCACCAAATGGTTCCGTACCATTATCTATAAAAACGGCAAAAAAACAGTTCGTTGTATGAGAGTTTTATGTTAAATATTTATATCCATCATCTGTTGAAATGTCAACTGTCTAACTATCACGGTTCATGAGATACAGCCCGGTGACAGACGGACGGACAGCGGAGTCTTAGTAAGTTAGGGTCCCGTTTTACCCTTTGGGTACGGAACCCTAAAAAAGCGAGTGAAACCGTGGGCCGCAACGAGTTATAAAATACAAATCAGAACTTTAGTTTAGGGTACAAAAGAAAATAATTAAAATTTAGTTATCCCGAATGAGTGCTCACTGGCTGATGAGATAGCTTCATGTCGGCAGAAGGCTAAGTTGTGATCTAATTCTGTGCGACATTTTCGCTTGCGAAACAGCTACGTGCTTTTAAATTAAAAAAATGCTGACGGTAACCTTGCGGAGTGAATTCTAAATCAGTCTCGGCGGGACCGTCTGAGTATCTATTACCACGCCTTTCTGTTTCACCAGAACGATGTGACGTCGCCAGCCCTGTGAGTACTTCACTCGCGGATGGTGACTTGAGCTCTGTTTCTTATCTGTCACATTTTGTTTACTAACTCCAGCCGCAGAATAGGTGTTGTAAGTTTGACCGCTGTGTGTGTCTGTCTGTGGCACCGGAGCTCTCATTAAACAGCTGAACCGATTTGGATGCAGTTTTACTCGTAATCAAGTTTCCTAGCTTGGTTCTTTTTTTATGCTATTGAGTAACGAGACGAGCAAATCACTCGCCTGCGTTTGCCCATTACAGGTCTGCAGAGAATTCATCTACAAATCGTCATCTAGTTCTAACACATGTTTAATCAAAATCGGTTCAGCCGTTTCAATGTTGGGGATTTTATTTACTGCTATGTTTATATAGATGCAAAGTACGTGTTTTTATGGCAATCTACATGTATGAGATAAAACTTGGAAATTTATCAGTTATCATTTGTACAGGTGTCAGCAGCAGGCGGCGCGGGCGATCTCTGCTCTCTGCTTGTTCGGCTCGACGACGCAGCGCGACCAGCTCGTGTCGAGCGGCGCGCTGCGGGGGTGGGGGGCGGCGCTCGCGGGGGGGGACGAGGAGGTGGTGGGGGAGGTGCTGCGCGGACTGAACTCGTTGTTACAGGTATAAGGCACAACCAAGGACAGGATTTCTGTCGGCAGCTGTATTGTGATTAAAATATGACTAGTCGGGCTCAGATTCCTTCTCGTTATAACATGGTAGCTATAGCTGCACAAGTGCAGAGATACAAACACTGGTATATAAATGTATCTGTTCAGATGAGGCTCGTGTGCTCGCCAGGCGCGGCTCCGGTCCCGTCCTACTAGTACTACAAGCTGGCTCCGGCGGGTTCACCCGCTATAATACAGGAACCGTTGAGTTTTGCGAAATAAAAAGCGCACCAATGTGTTAATCCAGGATTCAAGCTTCCGTCGTATCAAGTTTCATCCAAATCTGTTCAGCCGTTTTCCGTGATCGAGTAATAAACAAACAAACATACATTTTTCTCAAACTATACTACATAAAACTACTGAGTAATACTGGGGTATAAGGAAAGGGTATGCTAAGCCGAAAGGGGCTCTTAGTCAATGAGTCCTGACAAAATGTGTGCAACAAATGATTTTTTTGCGATTGCCGGGTTCAACCCATGGTACAAGTTGTTCTTTATTATTATGAGTACCTACTATTTGCCTTTTTCGGCTTAGCATACCCTTTACGTATAGCCCTGTATTATAAAATGAGACAGTTTGTGTGTGTGAGGATGTTTGTTACTTATCTGATCTCTGTAACTACTAAACCGACTATGATGAAATCCACAATGGAGATAACTCATGATCTGGATAAACATAATAAACATATGTTAGGTTACTTTTCATCATCACCTTCGCGAGTCACACACATTATGTGAGTGTTTGTATGTTGGATGTGTGCTACTCAATCACACAAACACGGCTGAACCGATTTGGATTAAATTCATTATGAAAATAATATATTTCTGCTTCTGCGTATACCCTCGAATCCCAGATCTCATAGATTTCTTTAATAAAAAAAAAACCTGTTGGAAACTGGGAAAGTAGGCAAAACCGTGGCTCGCAGCTAGTCTGGTTGTGAGTCGTCACCAGTCCCGCCAGGTATCTACGACATATTGTCCGGGATACAACGTATATACGATCTCGCGGGTGTAGCCTATCTTCATGCCTTATTTATCCAAATCTGTTCAGCTTTAACAATATTTGCTGTTTATTTTGTTGTAAAGGTTTGTATTTGGTGTGCAGTGTTCGCAGGCGAAGCCGCTGGCAGGAGCTAGTTAATAATGTTGGTATAATCTCTACAGAGAGCGAGTGCGGGCGGCATGAAGGAAGAGGCTAGTCTCCGCGCGCAGTTGAGGGAACTCGGCCTCCGCGACCGGCTACAAGCACTAGCGGGACAGGGAATGACATACGTATGTGATGTGTACCTGTTGCTTACTTAGTAATAAATAAATATGCCAGAGCGAAAACTCGCACGTCGAGGGTCCTGAACAGTATTTTAAACGAGCGCGGACATAAAATCACATCTTAGACCACACAAATCACAAATCAATACGGAACTGAGATGATAAGACCAGGGCCGTTGAAGGAAGACACTTTTATTTTTCATATTTTTGTAATACGAAGAAAAACTATTCAGTTGGATATTGTTTCTGTGTAGGTCACGTAATTACCTATTAACTAGATTTTTTCTTCACAATATATTGGAACTAGCTTTTACCTGCGGTTTCGCTCGCATTGAAGCCATTAAATAAGTATCAGAGATCATTACAGTATAGGGTTATTCATACAGGGTATGCTAAGCCGAAAAGAGCTCGTAGTACTCATCATTATGAACAACTTTTACTATGGGACCAACTCGAAATTAGCGAAAAAAAAATCAGCTGTTCCATAGAAAAATGTCAATGACACTCGACAAAATGTATGGAACAGCTGATTTTTTTTTCGCGAATTCTGGGTTGGTCCCATAGTAAAAGTTGTTCATATTGATGAGTACCTACTATGAGCCCTTTTCGGCTTAGCATACCCTATAAGAATAACCCTATATTGCAATGATTATAAGCTACCTTCAAACCAAATTTCATGTCAATCCGTTCAGCCGTTTTAGCGTGTAAGAGTAACAAACATACTGTCTCGTTTATAATATTAGTCGGATGTTGATAGCTCTGCTTGTTCGGGTGGAGTCTTGCAACTTCAGTTTGAAACACTTCCCGATGTCTGTAGACACTCGTATATTACCTTTGTCTGATTGAGCTGGGTATACGAGTATATAGGTACCTACATATGTAACTTCGATGACAATAAAAGCTTATTATAAACAGTATTTTTCAAAGCTCCCACACCATTCTGTAGCACCTTGCATAGAAATAATTGACCGAGCGAGCGAAGCGTCTCTGCAACGACTGGCCAAATTTGCTTTCATCTGTCCGGATGTTTGTTTGTTTGTCGGTACTCGCGTACAGGTCGCATTTCTCAACAAATCTCTGCGAAACTTGGTTTTACGATTTAATAGAATTTATTAGTCGTCGGGATTTTTTGATTAGGGGGGTATTTCCCTCAAAAAGCGGGGAAATTTGCTGCAGCGCCATTTACCGACCGATTTTCATAAAATTTGGTAAAAGTATATGGTAGGTACCTAATTCTAAACAAGAATTTCGAATATGAGTAAAATCGGTCAAGAGGTTGTTGAGATAAAACACTATGATTCACCACATTGTGTGCGTGTACCGGGTTTCGTGGAGATTTGTTGAGAAGTGCGACTTGCACGGAGCACCGACATGCAGACATGCGCACTCTCGCGCGGACCGCGGTCTACTGCTCGCGGAACCACTAGGAATAGAAATACGGAACCCTCAACGAGCAAGTGCTTGCTCCATATTTGACAGATTTATGTGACCAATCTACTTACGATATGTTTTTTTTTCAGGGTTTTATTGATCCTGGCACATTGTTAGAGAAATACTCGAGCTGGTTCTAAAATAAACGTAAGAAATTTAATATACATACTAATGTACTCAGAATGTTTGATGTGATCAGAATGTACGAGCACTACGTTCTAAAATAGACAAATGCAAAAAGACGCTGCTAAATGAGTCACCCGACATTATTGCATTTACGGAAACTTTTTTGATAAGCAGCGTTTATGATGGCGAGGTTGTTCCGGCGGGATACAAGGTGTGGCGCCGCGACCGGGAAGGCGACGCTGGAGGGGAGGCGTGCTGCTCGCGGTCCGGGACCGCTACAAGCTCCGGCAGGGGACCGACGCGGACGGCTGCACTCCCGATGTCGAAATACTTATGGCAGTAGTCACTTTAAAGTATAAGGAAGTATTGTGTTGTGTTGTTTACATTCGACCAAATTCCAATGATGTAGCGTACATGAAGGCTTTTATACACTGGTCATCACAAAAATCGGCCCACCCTGTTTTTGCACTATTACTTGTTATGGGTTCATAAATAACAGGTCTCGAACTGTTCTATTTATGTCTAGGGTCAGATAAGATGTTTGACATATGGGTACCATAAATCTTAGTGCATTTGAGGTACTTAGAACAATTTTTTTATCATAAACTGTTCTTAGTGCGATTTTGCTTCTTTATGTCGAGACACAGTTGAGCGTTATGTCTCTGCCGGAACAAAGTTTAAAACGGTGAATTTGTTATTACGATAATTTTACGGACTTTACTTTAATTTTACTGTATTTTTGATCGATTTTGTTTGAAAATTATGGATACTACTGAAGCTGAAGATTTTAATTTTATTGCTGAAATTGTTAAGTTTCATCTTGTTATTAGTTTTTTTTATGCGTAACTTGTAAAAATAAACAAAATTAATCAAAACAAAACAGTATACAATTATTTCATTCAAAATTAAAAACATATCGAAAAACATTCGGGTGGGTCGATTTTTGTGATGACCAGTGTAGTATTAGAGAATGCTGTAATCAAGTATTCGAAATTGGATGTCCTAATTTTGGGCGATTTTAACCTAAATTCTTGTAGTGTTAACTTATTGTAAAATGAAGCAATATAATACGATACCTAACGCATTTAATACATTATTAGATTTAGTGCTAAGTAGTCTAGGAGGTGAGTGCGTGAGTGTGTACGGTGGCATAAAGGTCGTGGAGCCGGAGGATGCGTACCATCCCGCGCTCGAGGTGCGCCTCCGTCGCCGCCGCCGTCGGACACGGCTCCGGAGTGGAATTTCCGAAAGGCTGATTTTCGGTCGCTTTATGCCTCATTTGAAACTACTAACTGGGATGATATTACCTCCACTGATGAAGTTAATAGCGCAGTAAGTACCTAGATTTTATGAGAAAATTCGTGCTTCTTTAAGTTGTTTCGTTCCGTTAAAAAGTAGACCCAGATTAATGCAAATTGTAAGTACTCAACTTGGTTTACCCCAGAAATTATAAAAAAAATACAAAAAAAAAGTTTAGAGAATTTGGCAAAGATTTTAATTTAGAAATGTTTAAATATTATAGACAACACGCGAAACGGCTGATTAAAGAAGCGTACGCGTCATATATTATCAGGATAACTCGGTATTTATGTCAATTCAGATGATAATTATATACCTACTATGCGGTTAAACGTCTCAAGACTTACTCTGCTACCGGTCCTGATGGTGTACCACCGTTCATTATAAAAGATTGTATTGATACTTTTGAAAAACCTTTGCTTCACATTTTTAATTTGAGTTTGAAAACCTCAGTGTACCCGACGGAGTGGAAAACATCGCGGGTTAGTTACACCTATAATCGTACCTAAGAATGACATCAAATGTAAAATAGAGAACTACAGGCCCATAGCCGTTCTTTCAATTTCCTTGCAAATTCGGCCACAATTAAGTGAAGCTCAGCACGGTTTTCGCGCTGGGAAGTCTACCACAACTAACCTCATCAACTTTGTGGACTTTACCACCACCAGCATGGACCAGAATAAGCAGGTAGATGCGGCGTATTTTGACCTAAAAAGGCTTTTGACCGTGTGGACGTGGACATTCTTTTATGAAAATTTGTCGAGATTGGGTTCTGCCACAATCTGGTCAAATTATTTTGTAGCTATTTTGCCAATCGGACACAATTTGTTTATTTATTTGGATATAGATCTAATCTGTACATCACTCTGTCAGGAGTGAGTCAGGGAAGCACGTTGGGTCCAACCCAATTCTCGGTCATGATAAATGATCTGCCGAGTGTTGTCAGGACGGCTGGGTGCTTGATGTTTGCAGATGACTTGAAGTTGTTCTTGGGTGTAGATAAGCCCGCCGACTGTGAGGCGCTGCAGCGCCATATCGATAGTATAATAGAGTGGAGTGAGAGAAACAAGTTAGAATATAATATAAATAAATGTAAAATAATAACTTTCACTAGATCTCACTCGCCTCATTGTTTTAACTACAATATGTCGGGTGTCGCGCTGGAGCGAGTTACACAGATAAGGGACCTGGGGTTGAGTCTAGATTCGAAACTCACATTCAATACTCAAATCGCAGAATTGTGTAAACGTGCTTTTAAATCGTTAGGCTTTGTAATGAGGCAATCTGCCAAATTTAAGAATATTTAAACGATTTTAACTCTTTATTATGCTTTAGTCCGTAGCAAATTAGAATTTAATTCACTTATTTGGGACCCGCATGAAGAGAAATACTTATGCGTTATTACTGGAAAAAGTACAACGGAAATGCGCTCGATACCTGTATAATGGATAGGTGCTCTTCCTGGACTAGGCTGGGTGCTCTTCGCGCAGGTGCTCTTCGGACGGGTGCTCTAGGTGGACTACCTCGCATTTTTATATACCTATTATATATGGTTACTATCCTACTTGGTACTATCCATCTTTATTTGTTTCGGGAATGGTGGGCCTGAACACGCTCGAGCTTCGGCGGAAGTGTGCGCTCATCATTCACTACTACCTGCTATTGAACAATAGGATTGATAACCCTACTGCGCTAGCTCAGCGCGCGCCTCCTGCCCCGGCGCGGCCGGCGGCCCCTGCGGCTGCTCGCGCCGCTCGTCCGCCGACCACCGATACCTCGCGTGCGCGCCTCCTCACCGCGCACTCACCCTAATTAACGAGCTGATCTCTCACCAGCCCGATGTTGATCTATTTTTTGCAAAGATTCTCTTATTCTCTTATTCTGAATTGTAATATTTATTTTAGTTGTAATTCGATATTATAATAGCATCAAGCATTCTGTTAATTAATTTATATATTAGGGTTATATTTAAATTGTCTTAAATACGTTTTAGTGAAATCTGTAAGTGTTTGAGAAATTGATATTCATAAATAAATAAATAAAACTTAGGTACGTTTCAGATTTTAGTGTTTTGTTTCATTTGTAAAATTAACTTCCCCCCGCTGCTTCACCTGTGAAGTGAAGATCAGTCTCTCAGAGAGTGACTCATTTAGGGGCGGCTGTTGTGTCGACTTGTTTATTGACCTGTCAAATTGGTTCAAATGAATCTGTCTTCAACTTTACTCGAGTTATCGTTGGACAAATTAGTATCCAAAAGCCAATTTTATTTCTTAGAAGAATCTAAGAAGAATAAGAAGAGAGGTCTCAGAAGAGACCTCTCTTCGCTAGGTCAAAGTACCTACTAGGTATACCTAGTGGTTCACGAACTAAACTTCGCAGCACTTATATTTCTTCAAGTGCTTAACCAATGTAACTCTTATTATAGATACTTAAAAATTATATTGGGACGAACTACCTACTTGTCTGCAAAATTTCTTGAAGATACAACCATACAAACGATTCATTATCAGATTTCCAATTCTTGATTTTTGATAGACTGAAGGCCTATAAGTACTTACATATGTTTGTAAAATGTTGTGAAAACTTACCGCTTCGTAGTGAAATGCAAAACTGAAGTCCAATTTTGTACACAAACCATTATGTATACCTAGTTAAATTTGGGGAGCAGATAAATGGTTTTTTAAAAACTAAAATAAAACTACGTGTAGCCGATTCAGAGGCTCTATTCTTAATGATGTTAATACATATTTTTCTTATAACGAAACTTACTCGACTAAGGTGGTCTTATATCTAGGAATGCTTATTCAGCGTCTGCACTGCGGTGGCCGTTACTCAGAACCGGCGGCTAACTGCAGTGTCAGCTACTTATTCTAAAGCAGAGGGTTGTGGGAGATACATAACTCCTCCCTCCCTAAGTGGAAAATTATCGGGGCGTTCGATTTGCGAAAGACCTCGATAATTTTGTATACACGGAATTACTTTTAAGTATAAAACATATAGAATAACTAAAACTATACATAGTGCTACGAGTCCTAATGCTATAACACTGATTTTAGAGTCCTTTTCTCTGTTAATCACTTTTTCAAACACGTCACTATTTTTTAGGGCGAAAGCCATATATTTCACTTCGTCTAGTCCAACCTCGTGCATGTTAAGTGCGCGTGCATCGGATAAGTCCTCGGTCGCGCGCAGTCTCGGTAGCTTGATGATGGGTAGCGGCTTAACAGCATCCGTCTCGGTGTAGATTCGGTGATGTCGGATGGTGAGGCCGTTAACATTGACGTCACAGGGCTTGTTTAACGTCACGACGTACGTACCTGATATTGGCTGTTTAGAGACTTCTTCCCCACATATTTCCGTAAGGGTGATTTCTGCTTTGGTGAAAAGTATCCAATTGTTGTCATTAACTTTCTGCAGCTTTACGTCTTCTATATGGATAGGGTACTGCTTGCAGCTGGTGATGTTGTTCTCGTACACCATGAGTTTCTCTTCACAAGAGAGTCCGCTGTACAAGGCTCGATTGTCGTCGTTGCAGAGGAACTCGTCTCCAGCAGCGAGTGGGCGGCACGGCTTCACGATCGGCTGGTACTTCAATCCTTTCGCCAATAGGTAAGGGTATTTAGGAAATATAGCTACGGTTAGGTTTGTGGGTTTGAGGAAAATAGGTAAAGTGTACATTTTGAAATAATTATACTTATAGTTATCGGTTAGCGGAATTTCCATGACAAAAGTGATTTGGTCTCTTTTCATATAAGATTTCACAGAAATAGTTTCCTCTATTTTGGCTAAATTTAATTCGGTGGGTACATACACCAAATTCTCTGAATTCGCTATTACTTTTAAATGATATAGTAGTTCGGTAGAATTAATAATAGACTGATGTAATATAGAGCTTTTGCTTAGAGCTAGTGCGGTTTCAATTTCACTTAACCTAATGAATATAGTTCTAAAGCTACTTAAAAACAAACTATATAGTCCTAACACATAAGAGGACTCAGCTAAATTATTTTCTTGTGTTATTGTCTCCTTAAGGATTGCTTCAACCCTTTTCAAACGGGTGTCTACTGTTATCGAGTTTTGATAGATTAATTCTGTTGCGTTTACGAGGCTATCTAACATTTTTGAGACTATAGTGATTTTCTTTGAAGTAATAGTTTGGTCGTGGCTTAGTTCGGAGGTCAACTGATCATATTTGATTGCGTCATCATGGTCTAGATTACCGGTTATTATTTTAATTATGGACCCTAATGGATTAATTAATCCTCGCTTGAAGCGTTGTGGAATTAGCTGGTAATATTTATCTATAGTTATATCGCGCATATACTCTGCATGCATGAATATATCAATAAATTTGTGAGGGAAAGTTTTGTTGGATGAAAGTAATCGCTGAAATTCAGTAAATTTCGAGTTGACGAGTTTTAGGTCAATCCAGATATTATTTAATTTAATGGTTTTTAGAATTGTCCAGTTGTCAGTTTGTATGTAAGCTTGACCTTTCTTTACAGGCAGGAGTCCCGGGTTTCCTTCAAGTGATTGAAGATGAAGGGCGGCTGTCGACGTCGCTAGCATCAGACTGCACCTGCGGAGGGCGTTTTATGTTTTTAATAGGAGCTTTCGTGCTTTTCTTTTCAGTTTCTCTTTTAATTGGGACAACGTTTTTACCGGTCATACCTATTATTTTTGCCTTTTTGTACCTCGGTTTTTCTTTGCTTATTCTTTTATTTATGTCTTTTACGAAGACGGTCTCCGGAAGTTCTATATTAGTTTCGCCGCCTCGTTTTTCTCTAACCTTTTCCTTTCCGGCTTTTAATTTCTCGGCTATGTGTGCGTATAGGAATTGCGTTCGTTTCTTGTGGTCTTTAATCAGTTGCTGAGTGTAAAGTTTTTCAAGTTCTAGGTCGAATGGGTTATCAGTGTCGGTGTGTCCAAAGACAACTTCGAAGGGTGTTAATCCTGTCGCTGTGTGTATGGCGTGATTGTAAGCCATGACTGAGTACGTCATGACGGACGCGGCATCCGTGCATTTTTGTTCATACTTGGCCAGTCTATATATCTCTATTATGGTTGAATGAAATCTTTCTACAAGTCCCATAGAGTTCGGGTTATTTACGGTGCCTATGTGTCTTTCTATTTTGTGTAGACTGAGAAATTCTTTCATGAGGTCGTTATTAAATTCGGTACCGGGGTCAGAGTTAATTTTCTTGGGTATACCGTAGAATGAGAAATATTTCAGTAGCGCTCGTACGACTTCAGGGGTGGATTTATTCGTAATTTCAATAGCCTGCCCTAACTTGCTGAAGGCATCAATTAGGGTTAGGTAATATTTTCCTTCGATTGTGAAAATGTCTATGAAGATTTCTTGAAACGGGGCATTCTGCGTTTGCGTCAATTGTAACATGGGTTTTAGTGGTTTTCGCTCATACTTTGTCTTTTTACAGGCGTCACAGTTATTAATTATAGCTGAAACAATTTCGTCCATTTTATTCCAATAATAATTTCTACGGATTCTGACTAATGTTTCCTTACTCCCGCGATGGCATGTTTTACCGTTGTGGTATTTTAAAACTATTGCCTTTTGTTCGCTTTCGTTGTCTACACAGACTACTCTTTCGGTACATTCAAATATATTTATTGTTCCTTTCCTGAAAATTTCTATTACAACATTGCTGAATTGTATGCGGTGTTCTTCGTTTTCGAAATATATAAAATATTTAATTTTTGGTCTAATATATTCCTTGAGGAAGTTTTTCACTAGTTCTACGTTATTAAGGGGGAGGAAAACTTCTAGAATTTTGTGTTTTTCATACGATAGGTTTTTCACGTGGAGTTCATTTTTAAGCCAGGAATATACTAAGATTTGGTTCGGTTTTGTATCTATGGCTTCATGTAAAATCGGTATTCCGTTTGAATCTAGATCTTCCACAGAGTGTATAGTCTGTGACTTAGAGCTCCCTGAGGGGGATGGTATAACGGGTTTCTCTATTTCCAATTCTGTTAGCATCTCGGTGGCTTCCGACGAGTCAGATATGCTTATTGTCTCGCTTATTTCTGATACTGTCGTAGTCGTTGAGTCCTGTCGTTTTTTGTCTAGGTTTACTCTCATTGAATTAGCGTCTTCGTCAGTCAGGGCGTTGATTTTGATTCTACTTAAGGCATCCGCGTTTGTATTTTGTTTTCCTTTTTTATATATTATCTCGAAGTCGAAGTCCTGAAGGCGTAGCCTCCATCGGGTCAGTTTACTGTTTGGGTCTTTCAGAGAGTTTAGCCAAGCTAAAGGTCTATGGTCAGTGTAGATGAAGAATTTTCGTCCGTACAAGTAAGGGCGGAAATGTTTTGTTGCCCAGATGATGGCGAGCAACTCTCGCTCTATGGTACTATAGCGTGTTTCTGTGTCGCTTAAAGTACGGCTCGCGTATGCAACTGGTTTGTCACTACCAACTTGTCCTTGGGAAAGGACAGCTCCCAGGGCTACGTTTGAAGCATCCGTTGTCAGGATGAAAGGTTTTCCATAGTCAGGATACTGTAAGAGTGGAGCATGTGTCAAGAGTTCTTTACATTTGTTAAAGGCATCAATATAACTTTGGTCAATGATAATTTTGTTGCGTTTTTTTAAGCATGACGTCAGTGGTTGGGTTACTTTAGCGAAATTGGGTATGAAGCGTCTGTAATAGCCTACGAGTCCAAGGAAACTTTTAATTTCCGTTGTAGTCTTTGGGATCGGAAAATTCATTACTGCATTTATTTTGTCATTATTCGGTTTCAGTCCGTTTTTAGTGATGGTGTGTCCTAGGTATAATACCTCCTTACGTAAAAATTCTGACTTGTCTAGTTGTACCTTCAAGTTTGTCTGTCTCAGTCTGTCGAAAATTAGTCTTAATTTTTGTAAGTGCTCTTCTAAGCTGGATGAAAAAATGATGACGTCATCAAGGTACACCATACAGTGTAATCCTTGCAGGCCTCGTAGGACATGGTCCATTGTACGCTGAAAGGTTGCAGGGGCCGTTTTCAGGCCGAACGGCATTCGTAAAAACTCAAAGTGACCATTCTGTGTGCTGAAGGCAGTTTTCTGTCTATCTCGCTCTACAACCTCTATTTGATGGTAGCCGCTTGCCAAATCAATTGTGCTGAAGTAAGTACTTTTTCCTAATTTGTCAAACAGGTCGGTTATATTGGGGAGTGGGTATTTATCGTCTATTGTTATTTCATTGAGTCTTCTGTAGTCTATTACCATACGAAATTTCTGTTCTCCTGATGCGTCGATCTTTTTAGGTACTAAGTGTACGGGGGCACTCCACGGAGAGTGCGATTCTTGGACTACGTCGTCCTGCAGCATTTTCTCTACTTGTCTGTTAATTTCATCTGCTTGGGCAGGGGCCTGTCTATACGGTTTCATGTAAATAGGGTCTTCATTTTTTGTTCGAATTTCATGTTTTACTTGATTGGTAAAAGTAAGAGGTAGTTTGTCGCAGTGGAAAATGTCTTTGTATTCTGTACAGAGTCTGTAAATTTTCTCGCGTTCCTCAGAGTTGGTATGGTCTAGTCTTATTTTGTTCAGATTTTCAGTCAGTATTTTGTCCATTTGTATGTCTGTAGCTTTAGTAGCGTTAGTCGCATTAAGGTTACACCTGGTGGTTGTGTACTTAGTTACTTGTAAGGGTCGTTTAACCGTAAGGGTTACTATTTCATCCGAAGTGTTTTGTATAACGGTGGTCGCGTATCCGTTAATGCAGTTAACTAGGGCACTGGGCATTCGTACTCCCGGACCAAACTTTCTATAGTCTAATATAGCTTCACCTAAGTGTTGGTCTATCGGTACTTTGACTCTTTGTTCCGATCGGGGTTGCAGTTGAATTTCATAATCCAAATTCGTATTGATTATAGGGATGCGCGTGGTTTTCGTTATTAGCACAGAGTGTTTCAGGTCTATCATGGCGCCAAGCTGTCTCAGTAAATCATTTCCAATTAGTCCGTCGTATCGTGAGTCGACGTTGTATAGGTAAAATTTGTGAGTTTCATTAGTCTGGAAGGTTGGAAAAAGCGGTATCTCTATTACTTCGTTGTGTCGACTTGACGCGTGTGTGCTAACTACTTCGAAAGGTTCGTTTTTAACGTTCTGAAAGAAAAACTCGTATGCTTTTTGAGGGCTCAAAAATGTTCTAGTACTACCTGTATCTATCATAAACTTTGCGTCAATTTCAGGGATGTAAATGTGAGGTAGTTTTAGTGTAGGGTCGCAGTTCAGTTCTATTATTTCTTTTCCTCTATAGAGGCTGGTGTTATAAAATTTCCAGCCGGTTGTTCCCGAAGGGAATGTGTCTGTTGCGTCTCGTATGTCGTCTCGTTATATACGTCATTTTCAGATTCATTCGTATACTCGTATTGTCCGTCGTACATGTCATAGTCAGGGTTATAGTCGTTGTCATGGTAGTAATAATCTTGGTACTGTTCGTCGTCTAAACCTGTCAACTCGTTAAGCTTGAAGCCTTGCGGTGCGGGACGAGCTGTCCTCATAGATACGTCTGTCGATTGTAGGTGCGGAGGGTTGGTTTGAGGTGGTTTGTACCCTGTCTGTGGGGGTCTGTATCCGAACTGTGGTGGTTTATACCCAAATTGTTGCGGTGGTCTGTATCCACTCTGAGCCGGGGGTTGATTCCCAAATTGGGTTCTAAAGCCTAACTGAGGGGTGGTTCCGAATTGAGGGCGGAATCCCTGTTGCTGTGCTGAATTAAATTGCGGACGGTACCCAAATTGAGGTACGGTTCCAAACTGTGGGCGGTAGTCAAAACTTTGTGGTTGCGCTTGGTGTGGTTTTGTTGGTGCAGGTTGTGTACCAAAATTGAATTTAGGCGCGGCGTTTACTAGAGGCGCCTGGAATTTAAAACCACTCGCCGTGTGCGCGGGTGAAAAGGTTGGCCTTGGCGCGGCGTTGTTATAGACGTACATGCGTTTTCTCGCGTTATATTGGTCTAGGAAATTAACTTCTTCCAAAACTGTGCTTAAAGCGTCCTCTAGGCTCGTTGGTGCTTTTAGCCGGACTATGCGTACCATATCTTCGGATAGGTTGTATAAGAATACGTTAAGTGCCGTATTGTTATATATCACTACCTTAGCGCGTCTTAAATTGATATCTTCTATCATGTTGACCTTGGAAATAAGCGTGGATCTAACACTTTGAATGCGTTTGTAGAAATCGAGATAACTTTCACCGGATTTAATTTTTAGCGTTTCCAACTCAATACCTATGCAGTGTTCACTTCGCGGGTCCCCAAAATGTTGTTTTAGTACCTCTTTTAGGTTGGACCAGGTGTTTATGTCATCTCGTTCGGACAAGAGCGAAGCCGCTTTGTCATTGAGTCTACTTGTCACGGCGTTGAACACATATAAGTCCTGAGCTGCATCACCTCTATATCTGCTTATTACATATTCGCATTTTCTCAGGTATAAATTTAATTGCGCTTTGTCACCTCCAAAAATGGGGATGAGGTTTAATATTTCTCGAGGGATGGCCCTGAACTCTAATGGTTGCTGTTGTTGTGCCATCATTTTAGCGTATAATGAGCAGGTATAGGCAATTTACACACACGATTTAATACTATAAAATGTTAAACCTATTTTTGACAAAAATATAATTTTTACTTTACTTAATTACACTATTTTAACAATAATTCCGATCGATTTGAGACCCAAATTCATGAAGTTAACCTAATTACACAATTCTAACCGATGACTAAGGTCTGAATATACTAATTACACAATTCGAGGAGAATCTCGGGATAGGCAAGGATGGCGAAAAGGTCTACTCACCAACCGACCAGCATCATTTTTCTCAGCGTCCACTATTTAACACATTTATTTAGTTCGTTGGATAACTGTTCGGCACTTCACCTTTGTTGTAGGCAAACCGCACTTTGCCGTTCTAACGCGGTAACTCGTTGTACAAGTATAGACACTCACGTTAGGACAGCCAGTTATCCTACCGGCTGCGCCAGTTAAATTTGGGGAGCAGATAAATGGTTTTTTAAAAACTAAAATAAAACTACGTGTAGCCGATTCAGAGGCTCTATTCTTAATGATGTTAATACATATTTTTCTTATAACGAAACTTACTCGACTAAGGTGGTCTTATATCTAGGAATGCTTATTCAGCGTCTGCACTGCGGTGGCCGTTACTCAGAACCGGCGGCTAACTGCAGTGTCAGCTACTTATTCTAAAGCAGAGGGTTGTGGGAGATACATAACTACCTACACAGTTTATCACATAACACAGCTTTCACACACAACATATTAGCACAATAAAGAGAAAATTAACTAAACACACCATGAAAATTTTCACAAAAGTTCATTACAACAAAACATATGACAATCATAAACATCTGAAGTCAAAGTTTGGCGGGAAGCCGGGAACAGTCTCGTGACGCCTAGCGCCGCGCGCGGAGGGAGAAGGAAACTCGGGCGTGTGACCTCCTTACTCGTGCTCTAAATAGGTTGTGTTCAAAAATTTTAATGGTTAATATCAATTTTAAAAATCAGAAACATCTCAGATCAAGTAGAAAGTATTAAATTTGATAATCTTACTACATCATCATTAGATCGTTTCTTTATATAATTTTAAAGTGTTAAAAAAGCTAGAGAGAAAAATTAGTAGGTACTTACTGTAGTAGGTGACTACTGTTATGATTTTTAGTACGTGGAACATTTTGATTATCTTATTGTAATGGCAAGACTAGCCGGTGTATGATTGGCCGACTGAAAAACAGCCTTTAGCCAACGAGATGGTTTCCCGCGTGTTTTCAGGCGGTCAAACATATACGATGGAGGG
Source organism: Alcis repandata (assembly GCA_949125135.1). NCBI lineage: Eukaryota > Metazoa > Arthropoda > Insecta > Lepidoptera > Geometridae > Alcis > Alcis repandata. The sequence continues at coordinate 2,270,935 of OX421244.1, forward strand.
GGCTAGTCGTTGCGCAGTGAAAATTTAGTTGGAAGATCATTCGAGCTTGGCGTGTCACGAGTGAAACCACATCCTTAGGCTGTGTACTGATTGTTGAAAAGAAATAAAGTCTGTTGTAAAAGATTACTGATTTTGATTTATCAAAATTCAGAAGTGGTACGTGACCTTCAAAACCCACAAAAAGGTATGTAAATCATAAAATTTGATAGCTATTATTTGTGTCAACGTGTAGCATGATTATAATTATTATGAAATAAAATAAGTAATGCGGATAGTTGGGTTAACGTGTGGTCTGGCTACTCCATGACAATGTTAATCTGATTGCTTGCTGGTAGTACTTGGTGAGAGCTACCCCTGACAGTGCTACTAAGCGATCATTTAACTGCATATTTTTATTTTTATTTATTCTAATATTTTGTCATACCTAATCGTACAATTAATGTTAGTAATAGAATAGTATCCTCTCAAGCCGCTTGCCAGAAGTGGCGGGGCGCCTCGCGCAAATTTTGCGCATTTGCGCCGCGTTCTACTAAAATCGAGATTTATAATAACTTTAGTATCGAAGGTTCTAATAAATGTTATATGATGGGAATTGTATTGAATTCAGCTATTTGATTCTTTAAATAGAATATGCAATTTTTATTCAGGGTATTTTAAACCTAAGGTTAAATTTAAAAATATAAATTTATTCCACTATCCACATTATATGTACATAAATTTTTGTATTTTAATAAAGAACCGTTTATTACAAAGTCATGATAACTTTATTTACATTAATAAATATCAATAACATAAAAACTTAACACCTCTCAATTCATTGTATTGACTCAATGGGCTTCTTTGTTTTCGCGGTTCTCAAGTGATGAATAAGCATAGCAGCGGTTTTAGTTTCACACATGTTATTGTTAGTGGGAATAAGACTGGAATAATTGTTTAGTAATTCCCGAAACTTTGGTTGAGTATTATGCGGAGCTTGAGTTACAATCACCACACTACTTATCAAGTGGTCTATTATAAACAATATCTTGTTCTCCGATGTATGGGAAGAATGTAGGTTATGCCTACTATTTGTATCTTTGTCTTTCTTGTGACCAACTGCAGAATGATTTAATGACTTAATGACTATTTTGGCTACGTATGCCCTGACTGGACTATGTATGTCCAATTACGATTTTGACCATGTGAGCCCCGATCGGACTATGTATGTCCAATAACGATTTTGGCCATGTGAGCCCCGAATGGACTATGTATGTCCTGTGATGACTCTGGCCATGTGCGCCACGATCAAACTATGTATGTTTGATGATGACTGACCATATATACTGCAAATGGACTATGTACGTCCTGTGACGACTCTGGCCATGTGCGCCACGATCAAACTATGTACGTTTGATGATGACTGACCGTATATACTGCAAATGGACTATGTACGTCCTGTGACGACTCTGGCCATGTGCGCCACGATCAAACTATGTACGTTTGACGATGACTGACCGTATATACTGCAAATGGACTATGTATGTTCTCCCACCAACCACTTTATTTTTAACCCCCGACGCAAAAAGAGGGGTGTTTAATCATAGTTTTGAGTCTAAATTATAAGAATACTAGCTGACTCGACAGACGTTGCCCTGTCAAAAGCCATTGCGTCAATTCTATGTCAAATGTCATATTGCGTAACTATAGCAACCGTAGTATGTTGATGCTAACTTGTCAATTTATAGTAAAAATTATCAGTATATATATAATTTGCAATAAATTAAAATTGCGACTATAATTTGAGATTTAAACTATCCTATCTCTCAAGTTGGATCGAACTGCACATGGTGTGCGAATTTTATTATAATCGGTTAAGTGGTTTAGGAGTCCATTGAGGACAAACATTGTGACACGAGATTTATATATATTAAGATGTTTGAAGTCTATAGGGAATCATTGTTTAAAGGTATTTTTTTGAACGAAGAGACTAATACATTTTTTTTATTTTTGGTTATCGAGAAAATGGAACGAGCCAGTCGCGACCGGACGCGGCGCAAAAGAAAACACGTCAGAATGCAATCACCATCATCACCAGGGAGACTCCTTTGCAGAGCACGTAAATGTGCCCCTCAGTCAACATGTATGCTGGAGGAGATCGGGACAAGTAGGCCGGAGCCCGTAGCGGTTTTTCCTGAGCCTTCTACACTACCTGCTTCACCATCACCGCAACCTGAGATGCTGCCGACTACAACGACAGCGAGTTTCTCGGCAGACGAGGTACTAAACCTTTTAAAAACTGTTCAAAGAAGTGATAATAGCAGAACTTTACACAACAATCATATTAACGTAATTCCAGAATTCGATCCTTCTAGTAAAGTCCAAAGTGTAGATAGCTGGATCAGGAAGGTTAATGAGTGTGCGTGTATTTACAACTGGGACGAAAAACAAACCGTACACTTTGCGTTGCAAAAACTTGTAGGACTCGCGAAAAAGTGGTTCGAAGCCTTGCCTTCCGTCAATTTCAGTTGGGACGAATGGCAGAAGAAGCTTCGAAAAGCTTTTCCGTATGAGCAAAACTATGGTAGGCTTCTCGAGGAAATGCTTGCGCGCACTTCACGAAATAATGAAAGTCTACGGGAGTATTTTTATGACAAACTAACACTTCTAAACCGGTGTGATTTAAGTGGGAAAAAGGCAGTAGATTGTGTTATTCATGGTATTTACGATAAGGCTATTCGGAATGGCGCGCATGCATTAAACTGTAAAGAACCTGAGGATCTCCTGTTTTATCTCAATTCGCAACGACCTAATGTTGATACGTTTACTAGGAAGCCTAGTGATGAGGCCCAGTTTAATCGTCCATCTACCTCTGTGTCCAATGTTAATGAAAATGTCATCACGTGTTTCAATTGTCGTTCTAGGGGACATAGCTATCAGAAATGTCCACAACCTATTATTAAGTGTCAGAAATGTTTTATTTATTACGAATTATGACCAACCCGGTCATAATTCGGCCACTTGTCAGCTATAAATCCCTTGGTTTTTCCTCGACAGGATAATGATATAAAATCAAAACAAGAAGTACGTAAAGCACTGACAATTTCTACTAACTGCGGTACAAACGATAAATTTTACAAAAAGGTTAACGTGAACGGTCATAGTCATCTCGCTTTTATCGATTTTGGAAGCGAATGTACTTTGCTTCGTAAATCCGATGCTCAAAAACTGAACTTGCCTAAATCCACTAATGACTTACCTGCGATAAAAGGTTTCGGTAACTTTTCCGTGGTCCCGATATATAAGAGTTCTGTAACGTTACAACTAGACGACGTCGAAGCTTGCGTCGAGGTTCTTGTAGTTAACGATCAGTATTTGCGCACTCCGTTACTGATAGGGCAAGATTTTACAGAGCTTCCTTTTGTAACTGTTTTAAAGGATTCTAGTAGGCTAGTTTTCTTTAACTGCCCATCCAAAGATACGTCTGAACGAGACACAATCTATAAAGCTATCAACTAAAGGTCTTACTGAGGTACATAAAGTAGGAGGTATATTGTTACAGTGGCAAGAGAATCCGCGAGTTTTAAAACCAATAGCATAGCAATAGCAATAGCAGTAGACAAACTACACCTGAATAACGCCACTTACACTCTTATGAGTTAGAGACGTTAGCTATAGTTTGCTCTTTAAAAAAAATTAGGGTATATTTATTAGAAATTAATTTCAAAGTGGTTACAGACTGCAATGCGCTACGAACAACATTAACTAAAAGAGATCTTATACCACGTATAGCCAGGTGGTGGCTTCAGATAAGCGAATTTAACTTCGACATCGAGTATAGACCGGGTGTTCAGATGGCTCATGTCGATGCATTGAGCCGCAACTCGAATTTGGCCAGTATTGATAATGAATCATCGCTTACAGTTTATAATATCAATACGGAACACTGGCTCTTAACTCTTCAGATGTCAGATCCTGACAGTAGCAGAATATTAAAAATTCTTAAGCCGGAAAATGATGAGGAATCTAAAGATATAAAAAAAAAATTCGTTGTTAAGGATCACAAGGTATATAGGACAGTAGACGACAAATTGTACCTTGTAGTCCCTCGTGGCGGCCGGTTTCAAATATGTAAGGCTAATCATGATGATATTGGACACTTAGGTGAGGCAAAGACAATTGAGAAAATTCAGGCACAATACTGGTTCCCTAAGTTGCGCAAATTTGTAAAAAAATACGTTAGGTCGTGTATACAATGTGCGTATCATAAAGAATGTACAAATAAGCAAAAATCTGGTTACTTGTATCCCATTAAGAAGGTAGATATTCCCTTTCATACGATTCATATCGATCACCTCGGTCCATTTATGAGAAGTAAGAAAGGGAATGTCTACATTTTGACTATAGTGGACGGATTTACAAAGTATGTTTTTGTTAAACCTGTGAAAAACACCAAAACTAGAAGCACTTTAAATGTTTTAGAAAGTGTATTCTATGATTTTGGATTACCTACCCGAATTATGTCTGATCGCGGCACTTCTTTTACCTCAAGTGCTTTTAAGAAATTTTGTGAGCTTCATGGTATTAAACATACCTATATTGAACGCAGTTGCGTGTCCACGAGCCAACGGGCAAGCCGAACGCTTCAACCAAACCATTTTAAACTCATTAGCTAAAAGCAACTCGTGCAAAGATGAACGTGATTGGGATACGCAACTGGGTCAAGTACAATGGGGCATAAACAACACTATTAATACTTTCACTCGAAAAACGGCATCAGAAGCTTTGTTTGGATGTAGACTGCGAGACAGTTTATCTAACAAACTTAACGTTGAAACAGACGTATTACCGCGAGATATTGAATCAGTAAGAAGTGAAGTTAGTGCCAATACCGAAGAAAGTCAGGCAAAACAAAAACAATATTATGATTCCGGACGAACTCCTGCTGCCGTTTTCAAAGAGGGTGATTTAATTAAGATAACAAGAACTAATTATTACAATAAGGGTAATAGCACGAAACTATTATCCAAATTTATAGGTCCTTATAAAATTGTAAAAGTACTTGGCAATGATAGATACAAAATTGGCAATATCCCAGGTTTTAAAAAGAAAAAGAAATCCTTTCAGACTGTTGTTGCAGCAGACCGAATAAGACCATGGGTAAATATAAATGATTCAGATAAATCAAACGATAGTTCAGTTGAATCTTCAGGTAATGAGAGCGAAGACGATATTCCATTGTCCGAGTTGCAGCAACGGTCCCTAACTATTAAAATGTAAATTATGATAACGATTTTGTATACTTACCCGAATGTTATGATCTTAATTGATAAATACATATTAATTTGGTGACTGTAAATCGTGTTAGGGGTTACCTAATGTTGATTATACTTATACCTAATGTTGATTATAGTTATTGTACCTTTATGTTAAGTTAATTATAGACCGTGTCTTATTCTGTTAGAGGTTATTGTGCACCGGGAGGTCGCACATTATCAGATGGCCGAATGTTATGATTTTTAGTACGTGGAACATTTTGATTATCTTATTGTAATGGCAAGACTAGCCGGTGTATGATTGGCCGACTGAAAAACAGCCTTTAGCCAACGAGATGGTTTCCCGCGTGTTTTCAGGCGGTCAAACATATATGATGGAGGGGGCTAGTCGTTGCGCAGTGAAAATTTAGTTGGAAGATCATTCGAGCTTGGCGTGTCACGAGTGAAACCACATCCTTAGGCTGTGTACTGATTGTTGAAAAGAAATAAAGTCTGTTGTAAAAGATTACTGATTTTGATTTATCAAACTACAAACAATCTACGTACAACTAGTCGTTGTACCTAGTGCTTATCTAGCGTAGCTTTCTAAGTATTTGTGAAGTAATTTGAAGAATGTGAAGTAATCTGACTCAGCAGCTCCGAAACTACTTCCTGTAAAATCTTCTTAATATTTTTTCAGTTTTCCATAGAAGAGTTTCCATGCCACTGGATGAAATGTTTGAGACAGCTGATGTTTTGCGATTTCAGGTTTAATCCTGAAAAAAAACTGTCCATAATGATAAGTATAATGTGAGCCCTTTTCTGCTGAGCATGCCATCTTTATAGCCCTATCGTAAAGCAGCTTCTCACAACAGACTATCTCAGACTTCTTTCCTATATCAAAGAAAACTAGAAAAAATTTAAACAACTGAAGCTTTATTTTGTCTGTATGAAAGAGATAGAGTCATAGTTCTGTTCGCATCTAGGAAGGTTGGCGTCTTCAGCACTAGCTTCCTCGAGTCGCTGACCATTTAGATTTAGGGTGAGTTGGGGGAAGATTGAAAGGTTTTTTGATGAGATGAGCAGTGTTGTATATAAAGGTAAAGCCCTGTAGAACAATACGTCAGCTTATGCTTAAAATATCGATATAGTCGACGTAGAGCAAAGAGTATATTTTTCTATCATGTTAATAATATTTTAAGCCTACCGACCACAAACCGTTGATATACCTACGTGTTTAAGAAGACAGGTGCCGATAAGGAGACTCCACGGCGAACCAAACTAACACTGTAAAAGTAATAAATGTTATTTGCAATAGAATTTTTTTTTCTTTGTAACAATATTTATGGCACGACTAGGTATACCTACACTAATCTGAATGAATAATAAACCAAAAAATTATTTACGACATTTTTATTGATTAATTTTTATCAGAGATTGATCAATCCAATCATCTTCGAATTTTTTCTTTGATAAGTTTTTTTTCGAATTAGAAACTCTAAACTTATGTGAGTAAGTGAGTGATCTATTATTTAGAACTTAGTAAGTATGTTTTCTTTTTACAGCTAAACATTAACACAAAAATATTTTTAACTTAAGTTTTAGTTAACATTTTTTTGTGGCACGTGTAGGCGTGTTTTTCGCTAAAACCGTGGGTAAAAAATAGTGTGTAGGTATCTAAATAAATTAGGGTAATCCTACAACTCACCTCTATTGATAAGATTAGAGGTTTACTAGGTATTGAGCCTTTCAATGAAATACGGATTAGAAACGATATAAAGTTTATTGTTTAGACACTTTATTTTTAACACACGCACGATAGGTACATGGCAAATTTTCCAAGAGAGTAAAAGTAACCTAACCTAACCTTTTCACACGGAAGTAAGTAACCTACATTCTATCTCTCTAAATATAAATAAAGGAACTGACTCACTGACTGACAGACAACGCACAGCCTAAACCGCTGGTTGCCTGAAATAAATACTTAGATTTTATTTTAATTTATTAGGTACCTACTCTTATTCATTGCGCAATTTACAGAACTATAGGTAAGTAGTGTTTATTGCACTCAAAAACCATAGTAGGTTTGTCGCAGTGCTCATATTTGCCTCTCGCTTAGATACACTATTCAATATACAGACACTGACACAAAAATGCTAAAAAATGTTAAATGTAGTTCTATACGTCGCATGTTTCATCGCCGAGCACACGCAGCAGCATGTCGTGCAGCGCGCGCCTGTCGAGCTTGTCGCCGGCGCCGCGCGGCAGCGCCGGGACTACGTGCACGCCGCCCGAGAGACGCATGCGGAATGTGATCTGCGGGAGACGACGGGAGAGGAGGAGAAATGTAAAATGCCCTTTCATCGAAAGTCTTTTCGCCGAAATACAACAAGGGGCGTTTTAAAAAGTGTACAAGCACCTCTGCGGGCTGGCAAAGTATCAGCAACCCCACTAGTGTTGCGGGTGTTCATAGGCGGCTGTGTTTACCATCAGGCTGCCTGTTTGCCGCTATTTTTTTAATATATGTTTAGCTGTAAAATTGCAGAAAAATGTGATGTAGGAAGGGGGGAGCCACTCGCCTTCACTCGCGCGAGAGTGATCCGAGACTCGTGTCGTGAGCGATATCTATGGTGCGTAGTAGGTACAAGTACATAAATGAGCTTTACTTCTGTACTCTTCAAGTGATTAGGCTGAAGTGCCTTACGTTGCCGTGCAGGTAGTCCCTGAGCTCCGCCGGCGTGGCACGCGCGTGCGGCTGCAGCGCCACGAGCGCGGCCACGAGCGAGCCGTGCGCCGCCACGCCCGCCTCGCGCACGTGCGGCTCACGCTCCATGATGGCCTCTAGTTCCGCTGGCGCTATCTGTCATTATCATTATAAACCATTATACCGGTCCACGTAAGAGCTTTAATAGCGGACAGGCTGCGGCATCAGCAAATTGGTAGTATAAAAAACCTCGAATATAGAGGTATTAAGGGGAGTCTCTTATAGTTATAGAGGATAGGTATCGTATGTAAGCAACTCACCGATATATCGTTGTATTTGATGAGCTCCTTGATTCTGTTGATGACGTAGAAGTATCGGTCGTCGTCGTAGTACCCCACGTCGCCCGTCTTGTAGAACCCGTCCGAGTCCAGGTGATCGGTGTTATTCACGCCAAGATATCCTGGAATACGTCAAAAACTGAGCCCCCTGATATCCGACATCGGTTTTTGTTCAAAAGATTGAATCCGCATCCCAGAGCAATGGGGTTGGCCCAATGGTAAAAGTAGTTCACCATGATAAGTACATACAAACCCTTTAGTAAGTATCATAGTGGCATAGGTTGGCCTGATCAGCCAAACCTGTCGCTGGTTTTCCTGGTACATCTGTTCCAGTTGATACACAGCTCACCTGGTGTTAGACAAGGCGACTTAAGGCAGATCTCCCCGCGTCGGCGCGGACCCAGCGGCTTCCGCGTGTCAATGTCTACCACCTGGAAAAAACTTTAAATTAAGGCACAACACATTTAAAGTACAGAAGTTAAGCATAGTAAGCGCGCTCGACAAACGCACACATAGACATCGCTTACGGACGGTAGCAACTACCACACTATATGTTTTGTGGTCAAGGTCCTATTATTTTAACAATTAATTTTCATCTCGTTACCAGAAACAACAAAAAAACACATCGTACATTTGTCTAGCACATAGGCGTAGTCAGTACACGAAATCCATCATACAAAACATCTGCCCGGCCGGGCCCCCCGACCCCTATAATAATTATTTGTTCAAGCATACTCTATCCATCTGAAGCGATTCCATAGCTACGAGTACCTATAAGCATTTACTTTTCTGACGTTAATTTGTGTGACTATCAAACTTTGTTTTGTATGGCGGCCATCTTTTTCTATCATTTCTCCAGAAAGGTACTTGTTTTACATATTAACAGTTAGGTGTACTCCTGTATCTCTCGCCGTTTCCGAGAGAGCGCAACCCCCCCCCCCCTCCCCCTCCCCCCAAATCCTGGACCTGTCACTGTTACTAGGTATACCTTGACGATGAAGCCATGCGAGGGCGGGCCGACGCTGCCGTCCCTCGGGCCGAGCTGCGCGCGCAGCTCGTTGCACACGCTGCCCGCCTCACTCATGCCGTAGATCTGGTACACGCCGCGCAGGTTGGAAAACCTTCAATTTTCAGTAATATTATCTATCTATTTATTGCCCGTAACCGAGAGATTAGACACTAACGTGAGAACAACCATCTGCCTCCCACCGCGTCGCAAGCTATTTTCACCTACAGCAAATGTGGCCGCATCGGAAATACCGATGTTTTATTCTAGTGCCCCGGCATCAGGCCCATCTGGCCAGAGCCTCTTCAGATGTTGGTTGAGACTCTTCGCTATAAAGCCAGTTCACCGAAACTACTATCGGGACAATGATCGTCGAGACAACATCTCACATAGCGGTAACCTCGTGGGCGATTCGATTCGTGGCTCTTCTTCCCTCCATTGTCAGGGAAGGTCAGGAAACACTCCGATCGTTTCGATTTTAACTGTGGCTGGGCGCTGGAGGCAATTACTTCCAGGGAATCTCGGAGGGTGCGAGTATCCGGCCCGCCCGTGAGGGCGGGGTCTCTCAAGCACCATCTTGCCAAGTCGGTTGGTTGGCCTTCTTGGCTTGGTTGGTCATCTTCTCTACTCCTACTTATTGGGCTTCATCTTGACTGGCCGCTCTGCCCTCTTTGTCTTCCTCTGCGTCGGCCAGCAGGAGATCTCTAGGGAGGACTCGCCAGGTACGTACTTCAGCCTTGTGAGCCAAATCAAGGTACTTGCTGAGCTTATAGATAGATAGATAGATAAACTCTTTATTGTTCACACCATAAATTACAAACAAAAGGGTTATAGCACCTAAAACTAGTGCGACAACTGGCGGCCTTATCGCTAAGAGCGATCTCTTCCAGGCAACCTTAGGATGGTTTGGCTTATCCTCCTCGAGCTTCACGAGGTTCTCGTCATGTGGGACGGTGATGTCGACGAGCACTGCCCGGTGTTGGGACCGGTCGACTATCATATATGATATTAGGCTTATTGGCTACAATGGGATATTATTATTATTATTATTATTTATTATTTCTATATTTAATTCACTTACCTTTCCTTTATTGCCTCAACCCGTTCTTTCATGACCGGGGAGCTGGAAGACATTATGATTTCGACGGATGTGACGTCATACTGGTCGAGAACAGTAGACTTGATCAGCTGGTTGATGGAACTTGGAGCCGACTGGAGGATTTTCACCTGAGGAGTTATTTTTAGAAGCTTTTATTAAAATAATTTATTTGCAATGTTTGTCAAATCAAATCAAAAATTGCAACTGAATTTTGATCCACTTCTTGATGTCCGATTGAGCACTGAGCCGAAATTCGGTATACCTGTTGAACTCCGATGACAACGCAATATAGGCTTGTTAAAAAAATATATAATTATATTCTGAATAAAGTTGATGGTATAGTGGCTATCTGCCTATATCTCGCAGTTAGAATTTAGTAAAGATTTATTTAAGTAACTTCTTTATTCCAGATGTCAAAAGTAAGAAACCCGACGCCAACCCGGGGCGAACTGCCAAAATTAGTATTGCTATTCAACGAGGTAACGTCGCCAACCTAGCGGGTACTTTACCCGCGACTTGAGCTGTGTTTTTTTATCTGTAATTTTCTAATTTGTTTATGTATAAATGGAGAAGAATATTATAATTATGTACTTACTTTATATTTCTCTATAGCGCGTAAACAGTCATGCTCTTCGTTTTTGACACTGAAGACGCAAGTGGTTCCTTTCTTCAGGCAACTTATTGTTATGAACAGACCATAGGTGTAGTACCACTCTCGGGTAATTAGAATTGAAGAAAAGGAAAAACTAAAACATATAAAGTTAAGTTATTGTATTTTTGTACTTATAATGGGATTACTCGTAACGATTATAGTGGTGAGACTAATAAACGGCTAATAAACAGTAATAAACAGTTTGATGACCACCAGTTTGTCACCAGAACCATGATTTGTTTGCTCGGCCGAGAATGCCCATTTACTGTCTCGCTATTGTACTCGTCACGTCTAATCAACCCATTACCCACCGAGCAAGTGGGTCTAAGTAATTTAGTTATTTTTCAGTCCTACTATTGACCAGCGTTGTCTATGGATCAAAATTTACCTTTCATTAGTACAAGATTCACTGTTAATCAATGTCGCCAAGTGAGTCCACGGAACGCCTTTTGGCAGTCCAGTTGTCCCAGAAGAAAACAATATCCATGTACTATCTTTCCAACCATCCACTGGAGTCGGCACAAAGTCTGCCACGTCTGCAGTTTCTGTTAGAAAATCTTTGAACAAAACGCCGCCATCTTTGTTTTCGTCGCCATAGACAATGTATGTTTCTATGCTGCCCACTGAATCGAATACTGGCTTATGCAAGTCATATGCGATCGCCGACATGAACATAACTTTTGGCTTTGATATTTGTACTCGATGAACAAGTGGCACTGGAAAGAAAACAATATATTTAACTGAAAAAAAATTGACAAAAAAAACTCTCATTTGTTTATGTAATGGATATTTTTTATAAGACGTTTTCAATTTATTTTAATAACATTTAATGTTTATGAACAGCTACTTTAATTGTTTACTTTAATTATAATATTTAAAATATCTTTATTTGTAAAAGCTCGATATTTCTCCTTATCTTGGTAATATAAAAACAAATAAATGTTTACAAATAATTATAATTCAAGCCTACCAATCCAAAATCCCATCCGAACTCTCGAGAGCTTCGAACGATCTGCCGCCTTTTCTTGTCTTCCTTTTTCAAAAACCTCAAGTTTATTTTACTCAACTGTTCCTGCCAACTATAAAGGAAAGAGGTCCTATTACATAAGATCTTAAAATGTCACATCCACTATGTGACTGTAGCGAATAAGCACAGGTTTGAAACAGCTTAAATTAAATAAACTCTGAGTGTTCATTCAAAAGGTTTAGATTAATACTATATTTAAGTACTAAGTAATCAGATAGTGTTAACAAAATATTACTATTCCTAACAGTCGGCCTTTCCTGATAATTTCCCGTCCCGGGAAAATCAACTACTTAACAAATTTGTATAAAAAATATTGTACGTTGTAACTTGTAACGTATATTATATATTATTATACACTCGTATTATATGATATATATATCGTTGTAATTGTGACACACTAAAATAAATAGACTTTATTTAACGAACATCACTGCACTTGCTATTAATTGAATTATGGAATAGTACAACAACATATATCATTACAATAAATAATAAACACTTAAGGTTACGTAAGATTATGAAATAAAACTTACATAAACAATTTAATAAAACATTATTCCTAAAACTTGTCAAATATCTTGTTGAGGCCCAGTCTATTGTTAGCCAAGTCAGTAATCTTGATCATGAATAATTATTCAAATATCTTGTTGAGACCTCTGCTATTCTCATCCAAGTAACCAAGCCTGACCGTAAATAATAATTATTCAAATATCTTGTTGAGACCCCTACTGTTCTCATCCAAGACCTTGTCGAGACCCTGTCACTTCTCATCCAAGTAATCAAGCCGATCGTAAATAATTATTCAAATATCTTGTTGAGACCCCTACTGTTCTCATCCAAGACCTTGTTGAGACCCTGTCACTTCTCATCCAAGTAACCAAGCTTAATCATAAATAGTCATTCAGAATCTTGTTGAGACCCCTACTGTTCTCATCCAAGTTAGTAAGCTTGATCATGAATAATTATTCGAAAATCTTGTTGAGACCCCTACTGTTCTCATCTAAGACCTTGTTGAGACCCTGTCACTTCTCATCCAAGTTACCAAGCTTAATCATAAATAGTCATTCAGAATCTTGTTGAGACCCCTACTGTTCTCATCCAAGTTAGTAAGCTTGATCATGAATAATTATTCGAAAATCTTGTTGAGACCCCTACTGTTCTCATCTAAGACCTTGTTGAGACCCTGTCACTTCTCATCCAAGTAACCAAGCTTAATCATAAATAGTCATTCAGAATCTTGTTGAGACCCCTACTGTTCTCATCCAAGTTAGTAAGCTTGATCATGAATAATTATTCGAAAATCTTGTTGAGACCCCTACTGTTCTCATCTAAGACCTTGTTGAGACCCTGTCACTTCTCATCCAAGTTACCAGGCTTAATCATGAATAATCACTAAAACTTGTTGAGACCCTGTCACTCCTCATCCAAGTAACCAGGCTTGATCATGAATAATCATTCAAACAACTTGTTGAGACCCCTTCACTTCTCATCCAAGTTAACGGATTATAACTGACTTATCTCAATAACACGGATACTAATAATATTTTAATCAATTGAATCTTTTAAACAACATTTAACATCTACATACATCGAGTCATTTGGAATAGACAAATGTGATATAAAATGTAATGAAAAATAAAAATTCTTTGGCATTACTTGTTTGCGGTCAATAGACATATTGACTATCATACTAAGTATTGCATACTATTTTATTGTACAGCCTGCTAATCATTAATAGAATCCTATCTAATTAACATCTTAATAATTATACCTACTCTCATAACTCCATAGGACAACAAATCAATCGCTATTAAATCAGAATCGTTATCACTGTTAGATTTTTGATTCGGTATGTTTTAACTTAAAATATTAAACTGAGAGTTAGTTTAGTTTTAAAATTTCTTTATTATGCATAAGTAAGTATACAAAAGTACGATTACCAGTGTACACTGTACATTAGTTAAACTAAACCGAGAAAATACTACTGAATTTCAGATTTACAATTATCCCAAGAGTTTTATGGTTTTTCAAAGTTTGTAGCTGTTAAAACCGACAACACCGCGTGGTTGTAGCGCTCTACTTGACCGTTGGCTCGTGGAGTTACTACAGCATTTTTAAAATATACCTACGTTTAACTCCGTGATAGTTCAGGAATTCTCGAAGACTCTTTGACATGAACAAAGTACCTACATCTGTCTGAAATCAGGCGTTCTGAGTCGCTGAATGTGCAAAAGTAAGTTCGCATTACTTTAAAGTAATTACTGCTGTTATTGCTTTTAATAGTACTACCATGACAAAATTATTAAATGCGTCGATTATTAATTTTAAAATGTCTGCAAACGATACCCATGTTGGAACTAAAGATAAAAGTAATTTTTAATTTACAAGTTAAATCAAATAATGCTATTGGTTTGATTGTAATGTTATAATTCTCAATTAAGAAAAGTATTGTGATGCAGTCAGTACCTATCAGACTAGGTATATTGAGTAATTCAACCGTATAGAAAATGTAATTTTAGGATTAACGTATTTGTTAAACGATAAATAACACAATTAATCACACTGCTCACGTCGATAAATGGTGGATGAAAATGGCCAATGGAAAATGCCCTGTTAGAACTTAGACCGTTATTAGATAAATAAACTCTCATAGCTGTAAGTACTTAAAATAAACATACATACATTATGTCATAAGATACGCAATTACAATTTGGCGTAATGTTGTAAATGTCTATAAAAAAAATGTTTAGATGTCAAGAAAAGCATTTAGAATAATCAACGAGTTAAAGAAACGTTGCTATACAAAAATACGTGAAGAATAACAAAATAATTAGGTACTGTGGTATCCCAATATAATAAGTAGGTTGCTTAAATTAAATGAGGCGAATTTGGAATCCGCAAACAATCTTTATTTATTTTATTTATTGAATACATCAAGGACTTGACAAGAGCCCTAAAGAGATGCGTCAGAGCAATGTTTCATCTTCATAAGTCTGATAGCTGCAAGCCATATTTCAAAGAGCACATTCACCATCATTGAAACTGTCACTTTTGTGTAATCAAATAAAGATCTGTTTGGAGGCTGAACTAAAATGCCGGTGTTTGTACTCGCACGCAGGATGAAATGAAACTTTGTCCACGCTGAGCTAGGACCGCACTGATGCAAAAGGTGTATTTTATTTGGCTTTATTACTATTTTTTTTTTTTTATGTAATTGAGTGACGAGACGAGTAAATCGCTCGCCTGATGTTAAACGTCACGTTTGCCCATAACAGGTCTGCGCCACCCAGAATTTTGAACTCACAGAATTCAAGACCCTGCGCGGCACAGCACTGCGCTCGTCACCCTGAGATATAAGCTAGACAAGTTATTTAATAAAATTCCCAAAGACATTAGAGATTTGAATATTGGAATGTTTTTTTTTTTAATTAATCAAAGACCACAAAAATGTTATCTCGAAATTCCTTATTGACAAATATTTCCTGACATTTATTGATGATTAAACAATTGACATTCCTTCTCCAATATTTAATAAAGATTGACTGTAACATTAGAAATAATAATTGACATGTTGTCCTAATTCATTTATTTTAGTTTTAATAAATAAATTCTATTAATTTAACATTAGCTACGTAGACAATTTTTTTTTTTTTTTTTTTTTTTCATTTAAGTATAATAAAGAATCTTCAATAAACTAATGATACTAATATCTGTTCACCACATGTGGCAAGAACATGAGCATCTTATTTATTTCACACATTGTATGCAGGTTTGTTATTTTGTATACTACCATGCATTCTGACGAATAAAATATCTGAATCTGACCTGAACCTACGAAATAAAGAAAAACTGTAAGTAGGTACAAGCCAAGAGCTAGGTTAGCTAAATTTTAATAACCAGGCCGTAACACCAAAATATTAATGTACGATAAGTTACCTAATTGTAAGTATAAGTATAACCGAACTCAAAAATAAATTCAAACGGGCACTTAAGTTTTTTTTTTTTTAAACCAATTTACCCCAATTCTCTGTAGTGAAGAAACGACCGCTAACGACGTGTTTTTAAATCATACGATGTGTATTCGTTGTACTTCTTCGTAAGAAAAATGCAACAGCGCTATGTGTACCTACCTACCTTTACTTGCTATGCCTATTTCGGAAGCGTCTGTAGATTTAAGAGAATTCTCTACCGCTTGAATTTTTCTCAATCCAGGTTTTTGTTTTGCGATTTTGCTTAATCAGAACAGTCAGCAGTTTTAGGACTTAACTTACGACATGATTCATAGCGCTTGATTTGTAGTTTACATTGAAAAGAGAGGTGCCGTTCTTGTGAACAGTTGCAATATTTAATGGATTTACCTAACATTTTAATTTACAGGCTTTTAGGCCCATTTTCTGTTGTCGAAATTGCTTGGTTGGTTGGTTAGATTTGATTCTTTAGGTTTCTTTGTTACTTTCATATTCCTAAGGAAAACTAAAATCTTATCAGGTTCTGTAAATTGTAAAACTTCAGCACTCTCTTATGGATCTATATTTAATTCCGAAAAACACCTATGCAATCAGTTGTATTATTTTCATTTATATTATAACGACTCAGCAACACTATTTTCATGAAAGTATGCTTCTAATGATTCATCTTAGTATTTAACTCTGCAAGCAAGTTCGTCAACAGTTTTCCATAGGTTTCGTCACTAGAGAAAGCTAATCTTAATTTTGTTTGATATTCAGATTATGAATAGTAAGTTAGGTCAATCTTGATACCATTTTTGAACAAGACCTGTTAATTTAGGAAAAGCGTATAGGATGATTTGGCTTTCTGACCAATTATAAATTGTGGCATATTCATTAACTTACTAATCCAATCGTCAACAGTTTGATTCTTTCGAGACGGATCGAATTCTGGTATGACATTAAAATAGGATAACGTTCATTACTTCCACCTTCCTTATGATCTGAATCAGCCCTCTTAAAGCTGTTATTTGTACATTGGTACTGCTGTCCAAATTCTCGCCGCTCGCTCCTCGATTTCTGTGACCGTCGAGTCGTATCTGGGAAGCCTACTCCCGCTGTTCTCCGAGTCATCGGACATCTGAGCTCGTGACTCTCGCTTACGTTCGATGTTTTCTGAAATGCACAGGATTTCAAGCAGTAAATGTCCCCTATAATATTTATTACCTTTGCCTTCAAAACATAAGTAAGAGTTTTCCCATATATTTATGTAAGTAGATTATAATACATAAAATTTTAAATTCTTAATTGCTGCGTACGAACTTCTCATTTAATATAGCATATCACTGCTTTTGAGTGTCTTGTTACTCGAGTAATTTATCTTGGTTACTAACATACACCATTCTTAGTCCAAAGATAAATAACATTAAAAAAGTCTAATAAATAAATTTAAATTTTAATAACTATTACTGGACTTAAACCCGCATAAAATATTTTAATCAGTGCTTTACAGTTATTATTTTTTTATTATTAAATGTAGTTTTATTATTTAAAATCTGTTTTTTAGTAAGTACAACCTCTTTGCTGAAACTTATTTCACACTTTACTTTTGTTACATGGATTATTGGCTGTATATTATTGCGGCAAACCCAAAGTGCTGTGCATTATCAGCCTACGTAATATGCACCCCAATCTCAATAAAAATAATTATAGCCTAATTTAGAAGCTGATATTTTTTATGGTACTCTTATTGCACGCTAAAGCTTAATTTTAATGTAAAACAATCATTAGTATTCTATGTTGTTTAATGTAGTCAAGAAAATATTATGAAAAATTTTCACCTTTTCTGGGCGTGTTTTCTTCACTGAGTGTGTTTTGCAGCACGATCTCAATTATATCCCACCTTCGGAACTAAAAGCTCGATATTTCTCCTTATCTTGGTAATATAAAAACAAATAAATGTTTACAAATAATTATAATTCAAGCCTACCAATCCAAAATCCCATCCGAACTCTCGAGAGCTTCGAACGATCTGCCGCCTTTTCTTGTCTTCCTTTTTCAAAAACCTCAAGTTTATTTTACTCAACTGTTCCTGCCAACTATAAAGGAAAGAGGTCCTATTACACATAAGATCTTAAAATGTCACATCCACTATGTGACTGTAGCGAATAAGCACAGGTTTGAACAGAGGCGTCTCTAACCCATGTAGCGCCCGTGTGCAAACATTACCCGAGCGCCCCCTAGTAAGCGCGTGCGCGTGGTCAAAATGGAATGGATACAAAGTACAAGTAACAGCACATCAAGTTGCCACAAACTGTCAAATTTCCCCAATGGATAAAAAATCTAAGATCTATGCCGCCCCCGCTCACTTATATTCATTTTTACCTTTATCATCTATATTAGGGGTCGGCAACCTTTTGGCAGACGCGGGCCGCATAGTGACAATTTCAAATAGTGGCGGACCGCATTTGTTCATTAATCAAATAAAAACGTGTTTTTTTTTTCAATAAACCAAATACTTAATTCAATTTTGGAGAGCTTTGTGATTCAAGTACCCACATCACAGTGCTTGATTAAGTAACTTCAAATCTCATAGTAGTTTTTATCAATCGGCATTTGGATGTTATGCGCAGCAAGTCTAAAAGGACAAATAAATAAATGCGCGAGCGCAGCGAGCGCGAAACTTTTCGATTCATTAATTCAAAACATAGAATTTTCACGAATTAAACTTATAACACAAATTAAACACCATGAATACGCGAGGGCATCGAGCGCGAAAATTTGAGATTTTTAAATCAATTTACGATAGATTTAACGAAAATTACACAACACTCGCGTCGGGTAAAAAACTTGAGATATTTTCAATCAATACGGAAATAGTTGTGGCCTTTATAAAATAATAGTAATACGCGAATGAAGCGAGCACAGACATTTTAGGATCTTTTGTTTTTAGGACGGGCTATTACGTAACGGTGTGTATTTAATAGATATCAGAAATCAAGAATACGCGAGCGCAGCGAGCGCGAAATTTTGAGCTATATTGTCATTTTGAAACTAAAATTCACGCGCTAGGTCATACGAAACACTAAATAATAAAGATGTGGAAATGATTTAAGACGTATTTTTAGCAATTCAGAATATATTTATTAGACAAGAGGCTGTTTACAAACGAAATTACACTTAGTAATGCGTAAACAGAGCTGAAATAATGCATCCATCGCTGTTCTTTCTGTATTAAGCTTATTTATTAAAATAAAACCGTTGAAATTTGACAAATCAATTAACTCCGTTTTGGATAGCTTTGTGTATTAAGTTTTGATTTAAAAATTGAAAAATAAAAATGTTTTTGCAAAAATTTGCTCTGCCCAAAAACAGTATTCGATTAATAAGCGGAAACTACAAAAAGCCTTTGTATGTCGTACGCAGCATGTCTAAAAGCACAAATAATCATATTAGGTAATAAAAAATTATTAGGCATTTTTGATCAATTCAGAACAGATCGATCATATTTGACAAGCTATGCACATAATGCACAACGGGAATTAAACAACAAGAAAACGCGAGCGCAGCGAGCGCAAAAAATTGGGACGTTTTTAGAAATTTAGGACAGGCTGTTTACAAAGGAAACTACTACTAAGTCTTACTCCGCGCTCTGGGTATTGGTCGAGTTGATATGGACATGACTGTACTTGTAGTAAATGATGAGATGTCTATTCGTCTGTAAAGTGTGAATTTGGCGCCCCTTGAACTTGACGCCCGGGGCATGGGCCCCCGGCTCGCCCCCCCCCCCCCCCCCCCCTAGATCCGGGGCTGAGCTACAGATGCTATACAAAATGTATGCAGAGCGGAGCTCTTTTTACGTTGGTCATTGAAAGTGCCGCGACCGCGCGGCCAACGCGCCCGCCGAGTAGGGCTCCGTAGCGAGCGGCGCTCGGCGCCCCCTAGGACCGCTGCGCCCGTGTGCAACGCACACCCTGCACAATAGGTAAAGACGCCGCTGGGTTTGAAACAGCTTAAATTAAATAAACTCTGAGTGTTCATTCAAAAGGTTTAGATTAATACTATATTTAAGTACTAAGTAATCAGATAGTGTTAACAAAATATTACTATTCCTAACATTTGATATACCTACTTTACATACCTAATCCTGTAATATAATATAAGATAAACCTAGACGCAAAAGATAGAGCACTGCGGTTATCTGATTTTTATTTATTTTATTTATTTATTTGCAACTAATAACATGATAATAATATGGTCTATTTAAATAAAGTTCAAGTACAATAATTGCTTAAAATTATTAATATAGAAAAGTTAAACTATATAAACTTAATCTATATAATCTTACTATTTAATATCTTTATTTAGTGACAAAATATTATGCGAGTCGCATTTGATTTTTCAAACTGGATGCAAAATATTTGTCAACTTCAATTTCTTATCTGAAATTTAGTAAATTAATAAAACTCTAGTCATCGCTGTAGGATTCCCTGTGTCGCGATGACTAGTTCTCTTCCGTTGATTTTTTAACTTAGTGTGAATAAAATAAAGGATGTTAAAAAAAAAAATATAATAATAATATGTTATTTGTGTACCTATGTTTTTGAATGTGTTAATTTACATATAATATTTGTATTTGTAATACATAATTGTTAGAACATGCAGTTTATTTAGTAGTAGTATTAGTTAGTATTAGTAGTCCTAGCTAACTGCTAGTCGGTGTTATGTATTGGTGCATCATTATTAATTAACTGACAATTCGAATCATTTCCTCTGTTTCATTATACTGCAGACTATTTAGGTATGTTTGAATTTTTTTCTTACAATTTCGTTTATTGCATTTTAATATATCTATTTTATGACTAAGGTTTTTGTATATATAGTTTCCACGGAAGCTGTAGCTTCTTTGTCCAATCAACTTTAATTATTATAATATAATATTAAGTAATAATTATTATTAGAGGTAAGACAAATTAGAAATAGTAATATATTATTTTTGGACACATAAATCACAGATGTATGCATCTGACGAATCCCATCTTGAACATATAGCATGAGCCCACAGTCCGCAGATGGTGCAGTGATACCACAACTCGTTATTTTTTCAAAATTCCTCCCAAATATAATAATATATTTGTTACAACTTTCATCATCAACATTAATTTCGTCATCACTGTCATCGTCGCAAAGGTGCTTTTCATCTTCACTGTCTGAAGAACATTCTTGAAAAAAAATTATAATATTTTGTAAGATTATAGTTTCATTTATGTTTGTTCTTCTTTTCTTTGACAACTTTTTTTGATCTTGATTTATCATCTTTTTGATCATCAGATTCTTGGCATATCTACAACCATAAAAAAATAAGTCACTAAGGGGTAATGGCGCACAGATGAGCGGTATTACCCCAAACGATCGTTATGTAATTAACTTAATATTTAAAAAAAAATCAAACTTAATTGTTGAAAATTGATTGCATTATCACAAAATAGAATAGTTTCGTTGTCAGAAAAGTAAAATTAATAATTAAATAAGCATTAAAATTTTGGACTTACCGACAAAAACACCTAACCAAAAATTAGATCTGCGCGGCCGCAAACGACGAAACGCACTTCATGGTCACATGACGCGAGCTGACTGTCTGTTTGCATCGCTGTCTATTCGAAGCCCTTTTCCCTCGCGCTTCAGTCGACGTGGCGTGTTACTATGTTCCATTTTGACAGAGATACAGAGGTGAGCGCCATTACCCGGCGAGCGCTATTCCCCCTGCTTACCCTACTTAAACACAGTTTATTATAATGTAATATTCATTTGTAATTTCATAATTTAAGTCTCTGTATTGAACATATTTTAGGCGTAATTCATGAAAATTAATTAAATTGTTTATCACATAACACAGCTTTCACTCACAACATATTAACCCGGCGAGGCTGTGGTGGGGTGTGAGTGTGACATACCCCACGCATTACTCCAACGATCGTTTTGTTTTAAATTTTTGCTGTAACGGTTTGTCTCGCCGCATAGCTGGAGCTAAGGAGCTGCGGGAGGGGATAGTTGCGTGATCGCAGTGTTGCGCTACCGGGCGCTTGAGATATACGTGCGTATACTCCTGTCGGGTACGTAATACCCCGCCACATAGTTGGTGTGTGGTTATTTCGGTAAAATTGAAAGTTGTTTTTTTGGTTTATTAGCTTATTATTTGTTTTTTGTTTTAGTTTTTGAACGAAAATGAGTTTCGAAAGAGACCAAAGGCGTCTTGAGTCCATGATAGAGGATGTTTTCCAAGAATGTTCGGACGAGTCAAGCTCCGAACCCGAATCTCATGCAATATTTTCCTGCAAAAATTGTTGTGATAATGACCCTAGTTCCTAAGCTGTTCCAAAGTATTATGATAGTTTTGTATTTCTAATTCAAAGACTGATGTTTTTTCCTTAATTTTGTAGTTGTTGTTTAAAGTAAAATTTTGTTTTTGTTTATTTTAGAGGTTTATGAAGATAATGCCTATTTTTGTTAAAAAAAAACTTAGTTTCTTTTATTTTCCTAAATAATAATAAAAAAATTATTAAAATATTAAAGTTTTTTCATTAAAAGCTGTTTATTGTTTATATTAATATCACAAAACATAAGATTAGAACTCAATTTATCGATATTATGATATTTATGGCCGATTTAATAAGTGGGTATGTCAAACCCCACCACATAGTCAATGTTACATTTTGCCACCACAGCCTCGCCGGGTTAATTAGCACAATAAGAGAAAATTAATTAAACACACCATGAAAATTTGCACAAAAGTTCATTACAAAAAACATATAGTACGACAATCGTAAATAATTGGAAATGGAACATCTGAAGTCAAAGTTTGGCGGGAAGTCGGGAACAGTCTCGTGACGCCTAGCGCCGCGCGCGGAGGGAGAAGGAAACTCGGGCGTGTGACCTCCTTACTCGTGCTCTAAATAGGTTGTGTTCAAAAATTTTAATGGTTAATATCAATTTTAAAAATCAGAAACATCTCAGATCAAGTAGAAAGTATTAAATTTTGATAATTTTACTACATCATCATTAGATCTTTTCTTTATATAATTTTAAAGTGTTAAAAAAGCTAGAGTTAGAAAAATTAGTAGGTACTTACTGTAGTAGGTGACAACAAAGAATCTACGTACAACTAGTCGTTGTACCTATTGCTTATCTAGCGTAGCTTTCTAAGTATTTGTGAAGTAATTTGAAGATTTGACTCAGCAGCTCCGAAACTACTTCCTGTAAAATCTTCTTAATAATTTTTCAGTTTTCCATAGAAGAGTTTCCATGCCACTGGATGAAATGTTTGAGACAGCTGATGTTTTGCGATTTCAGGTTTGATCCTGAAAAAAAACTGTCCACATAAGTATAATGAGCCCTTTTCGGCTGAGCATGCCTTCTTTATCAAAGAAATACCTAATAGAAACGACTGAAGCTTTATTTTATAACTGTATGAAAGAGATAGAGTGATAGTTCTGTTCGCATCTAGGTAGGTAGGCGTCTTCAGCACTAGCTTCCTCGAGTCGCTGACCATTTAGACATAGGGTGAGTTGGGTGAAGATTGAAACGTTTTTTGATGAGATGAACAGATGATCGATTTAGTCGGCGTAGAGCAAAGAGAAAATTTTTCTATCATGTTAATAATATCTTCCTTAGCCTATTCTAGAGTAGCCGCTTGAAGCACCTTGGGTACTACAGTACCCAAAATCGCAAAGTCGGTAGAAGCATCGTGGGTACTGTAGTACCCAAACTTTTATTTCGCGCCAGACTCAGAAAAAGTCTCTATCCTGCTTTTACTAAGGCAAAAGACTTATAAGTATGAATGCCATCTCGTTCCGCTTGAATGTGCCATTATGCCGTAGTCGAACAACTTTAAACTCGGTGGATATTCGATTAAAAATTAAATATTATTCCGTGAGTCAAAGTCAGTTTGTGTTGACTTTGCGTGGTCGGCGGTGCATCGACGGGTTTTACGTAAATAAAACGTTAGTTATGCTGGTTCTGGTGGTGTTCTTGGTTAATAAGCTTTAAATACTTGTTAACAAGGCTGATAACAATATATTTTAAGGTATACAAGTGTTTTAGTGTTTCGACTTCAGTCATTCTTCCAAGGCCTCATTGCGTCATCATCATAGACGGCCGTGTTTTTTATTTCTCAAAGTTTATTTTATTTACTGTGTTAGATGTTATGATCTATTTAAAATATAGTGAAACAATCATCCTAGAAGTGTTGTGTGCAGTTGTTTTTGTGAAATGACAATTTACGACAAGATGTAAACAAGTGTTGTGAAGTGGGAACAAAAAAAATCGCGGAAAAATTTTTTTTCGCTGGTTTTTAAATGCCTGATATTAAATACTTTTAAGGTGAGTAATGTATTCTTATTTTGTGACAAAGTGCAGATTGAGTCTATTATTAAATCTAAATAGTAAAAAACATACATTATCGCTTTACTTTTTTTAGTAAAAATATGTAAACTTCAAAGTCCATGTTTTTTTGTAAAGTAAGCGGTTATACGCTGATTTATATCTATACCAGGCCAACCAATGTTATGATAACATTCGTCATTCGACACGTGTATTCAACAGCTCTAAGAATAAACAATTACAAGTGGGTCCTTGTTCGAATGTTTAAGTCATAAAAACCATTCAAGTGATCGGCCGCCCGGCGCGTGACGTCACATAAACAAACGATGACGCGCCGGTGCTTCTACGGAAAAAAACCCGCGGGAGGGGGTGCCTCAAGCGGGTAGAAAAAAGTTTAAAATAAATTGTTTTTACCACGAAAAAGAAACGGGGGAAGATGAAAATATGACGGGGTAAGATGAAAAATGAAATCTAAAATCGTTGAAATAAATGTCAGAGGTAGTAAAGTTGATTATTACTAGTCTATACCTTTGAGTGCCCCGGACACCCAGCACTGACTGTAGTCACAAAATACCTTTAGAAAACAGATATATCGTCCAGAAGACAGGCTTCTAATCCCGCGAGGGCTTGTGAAGTGCAGGATGGCCGAGCTATTAGGCAATTCTCCCTAGAATCGATTAATGTTTCGCTACAGCACCGCACTACAGCGCCGGGCACTACGCCGACGAAGATGGCGTGCTGCCTCTACGATATTTTTGTGAATAATTAAGTCTGTGCTTTATCTAAAGTAAATCCCTACAAGTTAACGTAAAATAGTGTATAACTTAGAAACCAGTATCTAAATTAGGTAGGTAATATTAGAGCGAGTTCTCCTCTAACAGTACCTACCTAGGTACATACACCCCCCCTGCCTGAAAACTGGAGTTACCTACAAATAACAAGGAAAACCGTACGATAAGGTCCATGTTTAATTAAGCAGCACTAAATTAGCTTAATACCGAGGTAGGTAGGTATGCTATCCAGCGAGTTTTGAAATGATTTGCAACATAATTATAATACGGTGCTATTTTCAGCTCGATGCAAAGCCGAAAAGGGCTCACATCATAGTATTCCGAGCTCTTAAAACCTGTGGGCTTGCACGTGCCGAGGGCTCTGTTCATGTTCTTCAATATGTGCATTAGTCACTCGTATTTACCTGATGACTTAATGAAAACAACAGTGGTGCCCGTAGTGAAGAACAGGACAGGAGATATCTCGGACAAGGGAAACTATCGCCCCATCTCTCGCGACAACTGTAGCCAAGGTGTTGGATACGCTTTTGTCGTGCCTGAATAAATATATAATATGCTCGCATTTTAACGTATCGCCGACTCGCTACGTAATATTACCTAGCGTCTACGTAGTATCGTCTACTTGTGCTAGAGCCACTGTTCCATGGAAAAATGTCAATGACACTCGACAAAATGTATGGAACAGCTGATTTTTTTTTCGCGAAATCTGGGTTATTTCCAAAGTAAATGTTGTTCATAGTGATGAGTACATTATTGAAACATTATTGAAGTCAAAAATAGGTAAGTCCTAAATTGCGATAAAAAATATTTTTCAGAAATAAATCAAGTCACAAACAATTCAAACGTTTATTTTATAAACTTACACATTTTATAATAACAAAGCTGAGTGTCTATTTAACGCATCTTTAGCTGCTTCACTTATCTGAAAAAAGAAAAATACATTTTAGTCACATCACCTGTTAACACGTTCACTGCTACAGGAGACATGAAGTATATTATACGAGACTTTCAGCCTACGCGGAGTCTATGATAGTGTTCTCAGTGCGGTAACGTCTACTCTACAAAGAGTGGATAATCCTTTACCTACGGCTGGGAGACATCACGACTGTTCGGAAAATGACAATTTGCATTCAGTAAAACAGTCACGGTTTTCGAGTCAAAATTGGTCATTTTTGAAAACTTGAGGATAATTAGACTTCAAATATGTACAATAACTCAAAACCCGTGACTCGTTTAATGAATACAAATTGTCATTTTCCGAACAGTCGTGATGTAGCCAGCCGTAAGTAAAAGATTATCCACTCTTTACGTCACACCCTGTATTTTTCTTTTTATACGACAGCGTTAACATACACACATACTTCATTGTTGCAAAGACAGTAAATGAGCACACAAATCATGGTTCTAGTGACTGTCTCCTCGTCAAACTGTTTATACAAACCGAGTACTCGGCCGACGGCACTGTCTCGCCACTGTACTCGTTACGTGTAGCCGATTAGATTCATTGAGTAATTAATTTAGGAGCTGTTTTAGTCCGATACACACTATAAAATATCAGTTACGAGCTCTAATGGGTCTCTAACGCACTAGCTGAAAGTTCTTTGAAAATGGCACCAAGCAAAGCAAAATAACACACCAGTGATCATAAATACTAAAATGGTTGATAATGAATCAATTACTTAACAGTAACTTTTTTAAATGTATTTCTAGTGTACTTCCGCCTTAGTGTGTGTGTGTGTGTTTTATTTTGGAGACGGTAATACAACAGTTATTTGAAGATGAACTTCCGCGAAATAACGACGGATTCAATAAATAACCTTATGTTAGGTATAAAATTAATATACAAATACAGGGTTTTAAGGGAGGGGCCTTAAAACCCTGTATTTGTGCTACATACCGTCTGAGAATCATTTTTAGCCAGGTCTTCCAACAGTTTCTTCACGCCGATTTCCTGAAAATGGTTGCGTAGAGCCTCCACATTCATGTCTCCCTCGCTCGCGCTCTGTTGAGAATATAAAGTAAGCTCGGAGGCCGAGTGGCTGGTCCTGGTGTCAGGGTGAACTTCAACACGGGGCGTTTTAAAAAGGGAGTCTACGAGCACCTCTCCGGGCTGGGAAAGTATCATCGACGCTAGTGTTGCAGGTGTTCAGGCGACGGTACTGCTTAACATCAGGCTGACCCCGTCTGCCTGTTTGCCGCTCTTTTATTAAAAAAAAAGGGTTTGAAAAAAAGCTTGAAGGTCTCTGACACGGCTTGCGGTTGTCGTTCAAGGACAAACAACCGGGACAGATGCTGTTGAGACTACAATTACTTATAATGGTTTCACCATTTTTTATGCCTCCAGACTTTCTCTAATTTTGATCTTGAAATATTTGTGGAAGTTCAGGGAAGGTTTAAAAGTAAAAAAAACCCCGGGGAAACCACCGGATGCAGCTAGTCATTTAATTTTTTTTTATATTAAGAATCCTAAAAATAGACAAAAAAATGTAAAGCCTGTAAAGTCGGTTTACAGACGATAGTTTAACGAGACAACGTCATAACAAAACATTGATGAAATGATTGCATACTGTTCTCGCTCCGATCGTGACGTCACAATGAGCGTAACGGGACACTTTTTCATGCGTGCAGCCGGCGTTCATCGATTTATTAGACGTTGCCACGTCAAAAACACTTTAGTTACGCACATCCAGCAGGTAGTATATCCCGTTGAGCGGCGACTTGCCGCAGCTGCGCGCGCCCACGAGCGCGCAGTAGGGCCGCAGCGCGCCGCTGGCCACGAGCTGCTCGCGCCGCGCGCGCGCGCCGCGGTGGCAGACACTCTCGATCGCTGACACCACTTCTTTTTGACAACTGAAACATTACAAAAAATAGTACAACTTAAAGGGTATGCTAAGCCGACAAGTGCTCATCGATATCAACAACTTTTACTTTGGGACCAACCCGGAATTCAATTAGCGATGCTTTAAAAACATTAGCCTAGCCTACACATCTATTTTCATCTTTGAATTTTTATATTAGGGCTTAATGGCTAGAGAAACAACGATTTTTTTGTTAACTGATGCATAACATTTCAGATTTCGTGACAGAGTTCACAGTAGTAGGCTTCGATTCCAGAGATTCACCATCTAAACAAAACATATTTAATAAATAATAAATAAACGTTTCACACTCAAGGCTCTCCCACTAAGAATAAATCCTGTGTCGGGGATGCCATGAAACACACACAAAGACAAGGACAACTAACACCCAGACCCAGAACAGATATTCAAATTCATCATTCAAACATCAGATGTTTATCGATTCCCGGCCGGGAATCGAACCCGGGACCTCTGGCTTATAAGGCGGATACACTACCGCTGAGCCAAACAGTCCGACTAATATTGGACTAGTTATTAAGAATAAAGGCAAAGTGGACAGTGGCCACTTTGCCCTGGCCGCTTTGCCTTTTTCAGCCATTTTGTTTTCAACGTAAACATCACATTTTTTTACCTTAATAGAAACAAACTGTCACACAAGCACTCGCAAATAGACAAACTTTGAGACGATTTTAACGAAAATTCCGAAGTATGTAGGGCTATTCATAAAGGGTATGCTAAGCCGAAAAGGGGTCATAGTACTCATCATTATGAACAACTTTTACTATGGGGCCAACAAGAAATTCGCGAAAACAAATCAGCTGTTCCATAGAAAAATGTTAATGACACTTGACAAAATGTATGGAACAGCGGTTTTTTTTCGCGAATTTTGGGTTGGTCCCTTGAGTACTATGACCCCTTTTCGGCTTAGCATACCCTTTATGAATAACCCTGTAGTGAGATTTAGTCAAATCAATAAAAACTTACAGCCTCGCATTATTTTAGTAACACAGACAAAAATCGTTTATGACCAATTCGATGACGCGGTCGCTGCTACTGCAATGAGCCTGCGCCCCGCGTGGGGCGGGGGGTTGCCTTTGCGCCGAAATCGGCAACGTCGCGGTATTATTCACTATGACCGAGTAATTAAGCATGGCCGCAATTGCCTCCTATGTCCGCTTTGAGTTGACTTCTCCTACTCCTAAAGAATCGTAGCTTACTCGTCTTTCAAGTCGGGCAGAATATCCCGCAGTGCAACCAAGATGTCCTCCGCCGTGGCTGCCGCGACAGTGCCGGTCCCCGCCACGACGGAGGTCGCGGCCGTGACGGCTGCTCGCTGGAGGGCGGCGTCCTCACTCCGGAGGAGAGCCGGGATGTGTTCTGCGCAGCCGGCGTCGAGGCAGCGCTGCCTCTGGGAAGATTAGTTTAATCTGTCGTTTGATTAATTATTCCACATTATTTTTTTACTATCTTATTTTTAAAATTGTTTAAATGATTTTAAATTTTAAAGCTTTGATAGCCTTTAAAGCCTCTGACCTGCGCCTCGGTCCCCTCGAGCGCCGCGTTGACCGCCCGCAGCGCCGCCGCCCGCACCGGCGCCGCCGCGCGCCCCAGCAGCGCCAGCAGGCGGCGCTGCAGCGCGGGCTCGGCTTGCAGCGCGTCGCGGCTCGCGTTCGAGATCGACAGGAGCGACTCCAGCGCCGCACAAGTGCTCACTGCCATAAATCAATAAATAAACGTTTCACACGCATAGCTCCCCACTAGGATACCCTGTGTCGGGGATGCCATGGAACAAACAAAGACAAGGAAAACTAACACCCAGACCCAGAGCAGATCTTTAAAAGTTTTTTTTTTTTGTTTTGTAAGTTCATAAAGGCTACCCTGAGAAAAATTATCATCTAAATTTCGCTAAAAGAATAATGATTTCGAATACTATCGATCTACCGATTTTATTCTATCGATTTTGAAATCAGTATGCTCCGTACTTTGGGTGAATTCATCATTCTTTTAGCGGAATTTTTCTCAGACATGTAATAAGAAAAGGGTGTACTGAGCCAAAAAAAGGACATAGTACTCATCATTATGAACCACTTTTACTACAGGACAAAACTGAAATTCGAGAGAAAAAATAGCTATAAAATATCAAGTTTAGTGAAGCCCGTGTACGTATACTTAAAGCACATATTGACGCATAAAAACTACCCTTATTACTACTTATTTTTCTTGTCCACGTTCTCTGAGCAACTGACGTTAGAATTTACGATTGGTTCGGGTAGTTTTGACGTGACAACGTCTTATAAATTGGTTTGCCGGGTGACACTTCAAGAAACTGCGTTACGCTCCGCTCACGTTATGCGCTCACAATGAGAGCGAGTGAGAGGCACGCGTCCCTTCCACTCGGGCATGGTTAGCCCGCCTAAGAGCGAGAGAGACAGACATAAAAAGTGAAAGGCACGCGTCCCTTCCACTCGAGCACAGTTAGCCCGCCTAAGAGCGAGAGAGACAGAGCGAGAGAGAGAGAGTGAGAGAGATAGGCATACACACCGGTTCATGTCTTGCGCTTCTATTTCGCTTAGGCGCCTGCATACAAGTTTACACGTTGCCAGTTAATTGTAAAACGATTGTGTAGTGATAATGTGAAGGTAGTTTCGTCCATCGCAACAATTCAAACAGCAAAGGTAAATAAATTATTTTACCACTCAAAGTCGTTGTCACGTAAAACTTTCGCCCGTATACCGACTTTACAGGCAACCAATTTTTTTTGGCGTCACCTGGATCTAAGGCGGGACTACATCTGCCTTTGTACTTGATCTGAGGATTACATAAGCTCTGGTGGTATGACGGCCTCTGATATCACTTGCCAGTTGTTGTAGTGAATAGCAGTAGACAGTGGACACTCACCCAGGACGCTCTGGTCTCCGATGGTCAGCAGCGCCGGTATGAAGGGCAGAACAGGTGACGCGAAGGTCAAGGATTCTGAACTATTTGCCCCTCTGAAGAGATAAGATAATTTTTCTTTATTATAAACAATTCATTAAAAAATTGTGAAAATATTGTCAATAACTTCTATGTACGTCCATACCATGGCGCCACAACATACATATTTCTATAACATTTTTGCGATTCTCTTGTCACAATAAGTAACATCACGTTCTAACATTTCACACTCATAGCTCCCAGGATTCCCTGCGACGGGGAATGCCATGGGACACACAAAGACAAGGACAACTAACACCCAGACCCAGAACAGATATTAAAATTCATCATTCAAACATCTGCCCGGCCGGGAAATGAACCCGAGACCTCTTGCTCAAAAGGTGGACGTACCGCTATGCCATACAGGTCGTCCAAATCCAAAACAGTCGGCCAAAATGCCAAAATGGTGAATTGATTCTGAAACAGACCTCCGACAAACGTTTCTCTGCCGGATGAGCCGCCGACAGAATGTTTCGTTTATGAGTTGTTCAACAACATAACCTTTCAACTGCGAACAATTTGTCGCCAGAACGGTTCATTCCTGAATCGTGAGCGAATCGACGACAGAACCTTCCACTACGAACGATTCGCCGACAGAAGCACTCGTCGACAAAGCTTATTAAAGGTCGTAGCCCACTTATACAACTCCGCTCCCACCCGACAAATAAAATGTCATTCAAATATAATATGAGGTGCCCGTTAGATATAGTTTATATTGGCAACATAAATTAGCAGACAGCTCGCTGGCAGCGAAGTTACCGCCATCAGACTGCTTGCTAGTTGACGCTTCTCTGGCTACACGTTGTAAGCAAGCGAACTGCGCGGTGTCGTAGTCGTTAGTCGTATGTTTCTATCTGATTTTATTCTTATCGATATGCGCCTATAACCATCTTACGCACATTACTATGCGGCTCCATAAGACCCACAAGTGCGAGCGAGATAGATATACCTAGAGAGATGATTCATGGCCGCCCGACTCAGTTGGTAACGCGGTTGCTATAGTAGGAAGGTTGTATTTAATGGTCAGAGACTTACTGCAACAATTGTTGTAAAAGCGCGACGTACGCCCGCAGCCGCCGCGGCGGCGTCTCCGGCCGCATGTGAGACAGCACGTCTCGAACTCGGCTCTCCGCCAACACCTAGTACATCGAAATTAAGGTTTTGACATCCGTTTTCAAAATCACCGCCATTTTCATCACGACTAGGTATATCAGTTTTGCCAAAACGCAAGGCCATTAAACAGTGTAAAAATATGTAGGTAGGATGATATGCACGACCTGCACAGTAGCGCGATCCTTTAGCAGCCTCAGAAGACTAAAAACATCGCTAAGAAGCACCATGGCAGAAGATCGCCATAATGGTCTGGCCATGATGAGTGTACACAGAGCTATAAATAAATAAAACCCTAAATAATTTTGATGATAAAGTGGTTGAAAGTTTTGCAAATAATCCCCGCCCGCAGGTTGTTTTAATTAAATGTTATTTTTGTTAAAATAAAAAATTATTACTGTGTTTAAAAGTTTGATTTAGTTATTGTGTTGTCGAGGGCTTGTGAAGTCTTATCCCTCTACATTGATATTAGAACCGTTCTTATTACAATCGTCATCGAGGCAAAGACTTCCAAAGTGTAACGCTTCATGATTTCGGTGTTCATATTTTTTATCCTCCATAATATTGCCCCATTGCCCCCTGCCCCCCCCCCCCCCCCCCCCTTAGTCATAAGCTGGCGATGCCTTTGGTCTAAACTATGAAAATTGAATTCGAATTGTTTTAAATTTTCTAATGTTCTGTTACTAAAATGACTATTAAAAAATAGGGTTGGGTGAAAATTTGGGGTTGTATGTATTTTTAGTGGCACATTATAATAAAATAAAAAATAAAAATGTTGTCCAAAAAATAAATGTTAGGGGTGGCCAGCCCTTTTCACTTAGGGGTATGAAAAATAGATAGTAGCCGATTCTCAGACCTACTGAATATGCATATAAAATTTCATAAACATCGGTCAAGCCGTTTCGGAGGAGTATGGTAACTAACATTGCGACACGAGAATTTTATTATAAGATGAGTACTACCTTCTCCTGCATGCGGGCGGAGCGCGCGGCGATGTTCCGCAGCGCGCGGGCGGCGTGCTCCGCCGGCTCGGCCTCCGCGGCCAGCAGCGCGCCCAGCCCGGGGACGCCGCCGCCCTGGGAACGTACAAAACTACACTGACAAACATTTCACCTAAAGTACGGAAGCTGACAATCAACAAAAAGTACGACGATTAGCACCAGTTTTTACGGTGACAACTATCATAATATATGGTTCTCACCCTAAAACTGGCGCTAGTACTAGTTTTTACGGTGACCGGTTAACGTGCTTTTGTTATAAAGCAGTTAAGTGAGACATGGTTCTATTAGTTAACTCCTTTCTGGATTACTTAGTATGTTAAATAGACAGAATTCAAGTTATATTGAACCATGTCACATTTAACGGCTTTATTGCAAAAGCACGGCAGTGGTAGAAAGTTTTATTATATAACTAGCTTTTACCCGCGGCTTCGCACAAAAAAAAAAATAACAAATAAAATGTCAATGACACTTGACAAAATGTATGGAACTGATGTTTTTTTCGCGAATTCCGGGTTGGTTCCATAGTAAAAGTTGTTCATGATGATGAGTACTATGAGCCCTTTTCGACTCAGCATACCCTTTATGAATTACCCTATAGTAGTATCATTAATTGAGTTCTTACATCAACGATGATGGCAATATTGCGTTCCTTCTCATACGTCAAGTCGGCGAGCGCGCGGGCCGCCTCCAGCTGGTCGGGGCTGGAACAACGAGGGAGACGTTTGAGACCAGTGGGAACGGCTGAACCGATTTTGACAAAGTAAAAAAAAACACTCATAGCTACCCACTATACCCTGTGTTGGGAATGCCATGGAACACACAAAGACTAGGGCAACTAACACCCAGACCCAGAAGAGATTTTTAAATTCATCACTCTGCCCGGCCAGAAATCGAACCCGGGAACCTCTGGCTTATAAGGCGGATATACAATCGCTGAGCCAAGCTAGTAGAAAACTTGCTTTCAAATAAAAAACCTCATCCAAATCGGTTCTTCCTTCTAAGAGCTCCGTTGCCACAGCATCTCTTGTTTTGCGCCGGGGGTAAAAAGAGAAGTCACGATGGACCGACATTCAGATGAGTAGTATATAATTGGGGTTTCTGGATCAAAAGTACTTCAAATAGCTCTAGTTATAAAAAACTATATCTATTCAAACCATCTATTCAAATAGATGAATGAAGTAAATATTGAACAGAGCAATAATTAAAAAACGACAGTTTTTGTACGAAGACCGACCTAGCGCAAGCGCAGGTCTTCGTATCAAACTGTCGTTTTTTAATTATTGCTCTGTTCAATATCTACTTCATTCATCTATTTGAATAGATGGTTTGAATAGATATAGTTTTTTTTATAACTAGAGCTATTTGAAGTACTTTTGATCCAGAAACCCCAATTATATCATTATTATTTTATTTATTTATTTTAAATACATCAATTTACAACCAGCTTAAGCTTAACGTTATGGTCTATTAATTAGGTACATTAATTTTATCTTTAATTAGTGAAACTATGTCTCTAAATGATCGGTATACATCATCCATAAATACGTTTTTTACTACATGCTGTACACAAAGATCAGCATTACATTTGCATTGTAACAATTCT
Source organism: Alcis repandata (assembly GCA_949125135.1). Classification (NCBI taxonomy): domain Eukaryota; kingdom Metazoa; phylum Arthropoda; class Insecta; order Lepidoptera; family Geometridae; genus Alcis; species Alcis repandata. Next base: position 2,305,654 of record OX421244.1, read on the forward strand.
TCAGGTATTTTTTCCACATCATATAACTCTACTCGTATAATTTTCGTTCCTCTCGAGGGTATTCTCACGTAGGAATATGTCGTCATGTCACGATCTTGGTGTGCTCTTTTTCTCGATTTCTCTTGATTGTTCGGCAAGAAGTTGAATAGATCTCCAGATTCCTAAAATATATAATTTTAAGTAATCATTACTTGTTTAATTATGTTAACGTATTCAAGATAGTGAACAAAATACATGGGGCTCATAGAAGGGTACCTATGCCAAATTAACTATTAAATTTTAATAAAAATTTAAAATAATGTAAAACTTACCGACATATTCCTTTTGTTACGTTCCTTGCAAAGGCGGAGGAAATAATACTTTTATAATTTAAAATTATCCCTCTTTTATATAATTATTTCCAATGATTTTAAAGTCGAAAATAGGTCAACTTTTTTAATTTTAACTATAAATAAATATGGTGTTTCCTTAAATGGAAGGATTGCATCGAGAGAGGCGCCGGGAGTAAGGTGAGCTGTCTGTGTTTATAGTAATGATTATCAAAACATCTTAAGTATAATTATCGTTAGGCACTATACTGTATTTTAATAAGTAGTAATAAAGGTGCATATTGATTAAATATATTCGGTTTAATCTTTAAGTATGTGTCAAATAAGGAAACGTCTTGTTACTATGATTGTGATTCTAACATACAAATGTGGATCTTTGTCGGTTTGTTTGTCACCAATATTTTAAAAACGGGTGAACTGGTTTTGTAAGGTAAATTGAGTCCTTAGATCATATGGTATTAAGAGTACCATTTTCTAGAACCATCTAACTAACAAGACGCAGGTGAAACCATAGTATGGAGCTAGTTCAGAGTTATTGATTTAGTACGATATGGAAAAATGCTGACATAAACTGTTTTTGTCGAACACTAGCGTCAATACATACGAACACATTTACATCCCTCTTACCTATATAAATGCTTACGAAAAAACTTTAGTCACATCAGTAATTGCTTCCTGAAGATAACAACCTAAAAAGTGAGTGTATAGTTTGTGCGTGTTTGTGTGAGTGTTAGCAGAACCCGGTCTTCAATAATTCGTGAGTATTAATATTATTATTATATCATAGTTTATCACCGTTGGGAATAAGACATAAAAACGAATAGAGCATTGTAATTATTTACTCTAATGTGATATAATATCACATAAGTTAAAGTATTCTAAATTAGGTGACATGCTCACATAAGTGTCTTGATAAAGTTAAATGAATACCTACAGTTTGTTTACTAATCCAAAAACATATTTCAGAATTAGTATTACTTTTATATTGACACAAGCTGACCCGACAGACGTTGTCCTGTCTTAACTAAGAATATTGAATTCGAGTTGCCTTAAATTTTCTCATGTTCCGCTCAACTTCCTTATTTTTTTCTTTTTCCTGACAACAATTAACACAACAAAGAAAGAATTAGCGAAATTGTTCCATCCGTTCACGCGTGATACGATGACCAAGGGAAATAGAGGTTCATTTTTATATAGATAGATAACTATGTAATAACATCTATTTATTGTTTGTTTCAGCAGTATAACTCCAGACTTCAATAATCAGCGCTCCTAGAAACAAACTACTAACTCCTAAATCAAACAAAATGTAAGTACCTACTCTCTAACAATATAATAGCGTTATTATTTAAATTTTACGTTTAATAAGAAATAAAAAGTGAGATAATAATAATAAAAATTAAATCAAACAAATACTCTCGCTCAGCGAAATTATCATTATTGACCTGTGGTGCTATCCTGCCAGCTATGTGAGGTGATACGCTAGGTGAAGTTTAATTTTTCTTTGTGATTACTGTATGTAAATGCTAAAATCTCGCCTGATCTTACGTGACTGTAGTTCCCTTTACAGTACAATAGTTAAACATTCCCGTGTGGTGATTAATAGGTAAGAAAAAAGCATTTTCACTTAGCTTATCACCTCACTTGTGCGTTCAGTTCACTCAACTTGCAGATACGAGGACACTCACAGATCTTATTATAATTTTTAATATTATAATGAGTGCTCGACTATTAATGTAAAATGACGAGTAGTTTAAAAATAATTTGGAACTAATAGTTTATTTTTCTTATTTCCAGGTCAAAATCATGCGCTGATAACCTTTTCCCCTCGGAAGACGAAATTGAAGTGACCCGCGCCCCAAAAAGCACACCCAAACGATCCAGAGTCCAGTCCAGCTCTTCCGATGAAGAGTCTCAACCTAAAAAGAAAACTAAGCAACAATCTGGAAACGAGTCTCGAGCATCAAGTTCCTGCATGCCTTTATTGACAGCGGACGAGTCGGAAGAGAAACATAAAAGAAAAGGGGAAAAGTCAGTGAAAAGTTCGTCAAAAGTCCTGAAATCAATAGAGCAGCGGGTTCCGAAAAAAACGAAAACTCAGATTCGTCCTGTGTCCCGACCTACAGCACGAGAATTATTTGGTACGGATAGTGATATTGACGATCAAGAGGCGGCATGTTCAAAAAAATCGAATACTCTGATATCCTCTATAACAAGAAGGCTGGCGAATGGTGTGTCTCGCCAAACTTTTGCTGAAAAAGAGGGATCGCATTATGTCGAGATAAAAGTTTACAAGGTCACGGATATTGAAAAAATTGCCCCTATGAATAGATGGCGCCAAGCGGTGATGTCATTAAAATATAAAACAAATGACGACACAGAAGCTTGGGGCCATTTAACAAAATTCATAGGGGCAAGTAGAAAAGAATTCAAGAATATTCCACCAACTTTTATCTCGAATTATTTTTAGAATTATGCTCTCATATCCTCTATAACAAGAAGGCTGGTGAATGACGTGTCTCGCCAAACTTTTGTTGAAAAAGAGGGATTGCATTATGTCGAGATAAAAGTTTACAAGGTCACGGATATTGAAAAAATTGTCTCTATGAATAGATGGTGCTAAGCGGTGATGTCATTTAAATATGTATAAAACAAATGACGACACAGAGGCTTGGGGCCATTTAACAAAATTCATAGGGGCAAGTAGAAAATAATTCAAGAATATTCAACCAACTTTTATCTCGGACTATACTAAAAATCAGTATAATCTTTACTTTAAATAACGTATTTCATATACATATATTAAAACTGTAACCAACATATTATAATCAAATGTAATCCTAGTTTTAAGTTATATAATCAATAAACATATGATTTTCTTAACCTAATTATGCTGTCTTTTTTTAATTACAGCAAGCCCAATCGAGGATGCCCCGTCTCATTCACAAGGCAATGAAACCATACTATGTCATAAATGTAAACTGATTTTAAGAAAAAATGAATACAAGTACCATTTACGAAGTAATATACATAAATCAAACTGTTTATTAAAAACAGTGTTTAAAAATATTGAAATCATTGCAACGGCGTTTAAAAATCGAATCCTTACATACAGATTAAATCCATATGAAGTACACTTTGAGACACCTGATGCATTTTTATATGACAGTATGAAGTATGTGTTAAAACTAGTTGATATGACTCTAGCGAAACACAATTGCTTAAAAGTAAACTTAGAGTTATTTGCTAATTTTATATTACCGCATTCAGACCAGCAGCAGCTCAAGTCTTTTAATACTAAGAATATTATTATTCTAAAACATACAGATTTAAAAGAGAAATATATAGATGTATTAAACACGATAAAACAAAAACTAACAGAGTTTGAGCACTGCGAGTCGGGGTGGTCTTTTTTATCAATTAGTCATCTAGAAATCAATATAAACAAATACTGTCCTATGAGAGGCGGTTCTTATATTGATTTGCCAGCTAAAGTTAAAAACACTAAAAGCTGCATCAACGTACAGAATAATGACAATCACTGTTTAGTATGGTCTGTAGTAGCTGCTTTACATCCCCGCGAGCGAAATGCCTGTAGAGTAAGTTCTTATCCGCACTACAGTGATGTATTAAATATCGAGGGTATGACTTTTCCTCCTACATTAAATGATGTAAGAATTTTAGAAAAAAATAATCCTGATTTGAGCATTAATATCTACGGATTAGATAATAAGTGTAATGTAACTGGACCTCTATATAAATCAGATTTAAGAAAATCTAATCATGTGAACTTATTGTATATAGAAAACAATGGTAATTATCACTACTGTCTTATAAAAGATCTTTTAAGACTTGTACGGAGACAAATTTCTGCGCACAAAGGCAAAATGTACCTTTGTGAAAATTGTTTACAATTTTTTTCCACTATTTGTAAGTATACTGCACATTCTTGTTCTGAAGTGTTATCAGTATTACCTCCAAAAAATAGTGTACTTAAATTCGAACACTACGAAAGGCAGCAGAAAATAAACTTTGTAATATATGCGGATTTTGAAAGCATTCTAATAAATTGCCCAGAAAGTGATGATGTGAGTATTAATACAAAAACAATTAAAAAACACGAGCCTTCTTGTTTTGGCTATTACATATGCTGCTCGCATGATTCAAGCCTAAATAAATATGTAACGTATAGAGGTCCAGACTGTGCAAAAGTTTTCATAGAGTATCTAATTAGAGATGTTACCGACATACGTAGTATATTAGAATGTAAAAATCCAATATTACAATTATCTAAACACCAACAAGAAGAATACCGAAAGGCATCTATATGTCACATTTGCCATAATTTCCTCTTTGATGATAAAGTAATGGATCATGATCATGTTACGGGTGAATACAGGGGAGCAGCCCACAATCTATGCAATTTGTTACATAGAGTCTGTCCTTTTGTGCCAGTGTTCTTTCACAATTTATCCGGTTATGATAGCCACCTTTTTATTAAAGAATTAGCCAACTATAAAGGTGATATAAAAATTATACCCCAAACAAAGGAAAAATACTTAAGTATAACAAAGTATTTGGCGACGGAAAACTCATCACAATCCATTCAAATAAAATTTTTGGATTCTTTTCAATTTCTTAGCTCAAGCCTAGACAATTTGTGTAAAACTTTATGTGAGACAGACTTTATACATTTATCTCAAGAGTTTAAAAAAAAAGAACAGTTTGACATAATGCAGAAGAAAGGTGTTTATCCGTATGACTATATAGACTCATGGTCAAAGTATATGAATGATAAGCTCCCAGAAAAAAATAACTTTTTTAACAGCTTAACGCAAGAACATATATCAGACGAAGACTATTCTCGAGCTATGAGTGTTTGGAATATTTTTGACATTCAATCGCTCGGAGAATACACAGATTTGTATTTAAAAAGTGATGTTTTTATTCTTTGTGACATATTTGAAAACTTTCGAAATACATGCATACGCTACTATAAATTAGATCCAGCTTATTATATGACCTCGCCTGGCCTAAGCTGGGATGCAATGTTATTATGTTCAAAAGTTCAGCTAGAATTAATTAATGATATTGAGATTTATCAGTTACTTGAGAAAGGTATTCGTGGAGGTCTAGCTCAGTGTTCTCTCAGACATGCAGAAGCAAACAATAGATATCTCCCCCATTACGATGAACGAAAAGAGTCTTCATTTTTAGTATACCTTGATTGCAACAATTTGTACGGTTATGCTATGACAAAAAAAATGCCTATTTCTGAATTCAGATTTTTAAATGATGGGGAAATGAATGATTTTGATATTACAAATACTCGAGAAGATGATGATTACGGATACATTCTCGAAGTTGATTTAAAATATAGTGATTACTTACATAGTATTCACTGTGATTTACCATTTGCAAGCGAGAAATTCGTACCTCCTGGTGGTAAAAATCCTAAACTGATAGCAAATCTCTATGATAAATATCATTATGTAATCCATTACATACATTTAAAAGAATGTATAAAACAGGGATTAGTTCTGACAAAAATTCATAAGATTTTAAGCTTTCGTCAGGATAATTATTTAAAAAAGTACGTGGATTTAAATACTCAATTACGTCAAAAATCTACGTCCGCTTTTGAAAAAGATTTCTTCAAATTACTTAATAATGCTATTTTTGGCAAAACAATCGAGAACAAAAGAAAGCATGTTAATGTCAAATTGGTCACTCAGTGGAGTGATAGTACAAACAAAACAAATAAAGTAATAGGAGCAAAAGCACTTATAACAAAACCAAATTTTCACAGTGCAACGATATTTTCCGAAAACTTTGCTGCAATTCAGCTTAAACATGAAAAGATAAAGCTGGATCGTCCTATCTACATTGGGTTTAGTGTACTGGAATATGCAAAAACCCACCTCTATCAGTTTCACTATAATTTTATAAAAAAGAAGTATAAAAACAACGTCGAACTATGCTACACCGACACAGACAGCTTACTTTATTTGATTCACACTAATGATTTTTATGAAGACATGAAAGAAGATTTGTCGGTCTTTGATACTAGCAATTTTAATGTCAATAATCCTTTTCATATACCCATAACGAATGCTAGAGTTCCTGGTCTATTCAAGGATGAATTAGGTGGTGACGTGATTGCTGAATTTGTAGGGCTAAGAGCAAAACTGTATTGTATAAAAAGTATAAAAGTTCAAATTAAAAAAGCGAAAGGTATATCAAAAACAGTAACTAAAAAGCTTAACTTTTCCGACTATCATAAAACTCTTGTAAAAAACACAAATTTGAGATGCAAAATGAATATGATAAAATCGATAAAGCATGCTTTATATACTCAAGAAGTTAACAAGCTAGTCTTGAATAGAAACGATGATAAGAGACAAATTCTTCCAAATCAAGTGAACACGTTGCCTTGGGGGCATTGCAATACTGTATTTTGAAGAAGTGTTATTGAGAGAAAAATATTTATTTTTTTTTCTAAGGTAATATTGAAGTATTTCATAGTGATAGTTTAAGTTAGTGTAATATAGCTAATATATGACTTGTATTATAGTGATTGGTCTAGAAAATAAATGTTGATTTCACAAACTTCTTGGAATATTTTATTTACTGACTTAAAGTTTATAGACGTCTCAGTATTTTAGAATATAAAGGATTACTTATTTTTGGCATCTCACATACAAACATGAAGTTTATAAAGCAACTACTATCTTTAGAAGTACAGCCTATTGACTTAGAACCATCTACAAATTATGTGAATCATAGTTTGCTTTTACCCAATCGGATTCGGTGTATTATATGTGGACCATCCAACTGTGGGAAGACGAATGTAATGTTATCATTACTTACACATGAAAATGGGTTGAAATTTCGAAACGTTTACCTATATTCTAAAACTACATTTCAACCTAAATACCAGTTCTTGAATGAAGTTTTGAAAAGGGTCCCAGGCATTAGATATTTTGCAATCAGTGATGATGAATATATTATGCATCCTAATGAAGCTTTACTGCAATCTGTTTTTATATTTGATGATATTGCGACTGAAAATCAGACTAACATTCGTAATTACTTTTCTATGGGTAGACATAAGCAGATAGATTGCTTTTATTTATCTCAAACATATTCGAAAATTCCAAAACAATTATTAAGAGACAATACGAATTTTCTTATATTGTTCAAGCAGGATGATATTAATTTGAAGCATATTTATAGAGAACATGTTAACACTGATATGGATTGGTTACAATTTAAGAACATGTGTTCCAATATATGGCAAAAGCCGTACCATTTTTTAATAATAAATAAGGACTGTGAACTTAACAAAGGAAGGTATAGAAAGGCGTTTGACACTTTTATATCTTTCGGGTAACACAATACAATCTGCGTCTTATCAGCTAAGTACATATAAGTTGAGATATTCGAATTTTCTCATCATTGTGACTTCTACCTCACTACTGGTTTCTGCTAAGCCTAGGATTGTAAAAAATGGAACGCAATATTAAAGAACAGCTAATTAAGTCGGTAAATTCAATAAAACACAAGATAAAACAAATGCAAGATGAAGAACAAAGTACTAATTTAAAAATGAATAAAATTTTTAAGCCCATAACAGAACCTCTGCAAGTTTTGGCGGCTAATAACCAAAAAAAATGTGATCAACAAAATAAGATTTATAACGTAGCAAATAATCTCAATAATCAAGGTAGCAAATCTAATGAAGGATCAGAATTTGAAGACGCTGAGGATTCGGATGAAAATAGCTCAACGTTGACGAGATATGTGAAAGAAGATGTTAATCGAGCCTATAAGTCTAAGGAGTTGATGGAAACATCTTTAAGTAAACGTGACTTAGCCGACTTATATGACAATATGAATATACCTTTCGGTGTGAGAAGAGACGATGACGAATTTTTTGTCGGAAATTCAATAGCAAAATTTACTGTTAAAAATAACGATTATGAAAAGATATGCATAACAATCGATGGTGTACAATATGAATTAACTCCAGGCTTGAAAGAGGTATTATTACGTAAGATACCGGATTTAAACTTAGTTTCTGAGGAAGACAAACTTGCTTACAAAAGTATTCTGATAAAAACGAGTGTTCATAAAAGAGATTATAACCCTAACGGACAAATAAGAGGAGATAAAGGTATAAAATATCGTGAAATTATAAAACCTATGTTTTATGATAGTATCTCAACTAAATCTGGAGGAAGTTTACCGACCCTGAAACTGTATAAAAAGAATATTGATTTGGTTTATTGGGATAATCCCAATGAATTAGTTGAAAGACTTAAGCTTTTGGTGGCTTCAAGGGATGCTGGCAATTGTAATCATGATAATGAAATCATTTCAATTATAGAAGAACTGAGAGAAGCTGGTATAATAAAACAATAAAAGTAGCTTCAATTCGATTGTAGTACTTAGTAGTGATCTGTTTGTTGAACATGGATGTTGATAAATTTGGCCTTAACATATTTAAAAGAAAAAAACCCAACGTAGAACCGATTACACTTCCTTGGTGTCATTTTAAGTTGTCAGAGAGTGAGAAGTGTTTAGATGTACAACGGAAAAATATAAGAAATCTTTTAACACCCATTGAGTCATTTGATGCTTGTACAAAAGAGTATGTAGACAGCCAGCTTACCGATTATACGCGGAGCTATAAATATCTAAATGAAGAAGTAAAAGCTATTAATGAAAGATTAACGAAACTAGAAAAAATATGTGACATTATAAAAACAAAACATGAGCAAAGAGGACGTAGTAAATGAAATCCATAGAAATGCAAGAATACATTTTCCAAGAAGACATGTTATTTTGAAAGACATCGATGATTTGTGGCAAGCTGATTTAATAGATTTGCAATCTATTTCGAAAGAAAACGCAGACCATAGATATATTTTAGTAGTTATTGACTCATTCTCCAAATATGCATGGGCAGTTCCCTTAAAAAATAAAACTAAAGAATTTGTATCAAAAGCGTTTAATTCTATACTAAAACAAGGCCGTAATCCAAAAAACTTACAAACTGATTTAGGAAAAGAGTTTTATAATGACAACTTTAAAAAAATAACACAGCATTTCAGTATAAACCATTACTCTACATACTCCACAAAAAAGGCTTCAATTGTAGAAAGACTGATAAGAACATTAAAGAGTAAACTCTACAAACAGTTTAGTTTACAAGGTAGTTATCGATGGATTGGTGGCACGTTAAAGTCCGTGGTTGATCGGTATAATCACACAGTTCATAGAACAATAGGAAAACAACCTGCAAATATAAACAAAAAAAATAAAAAATCTATCTTACTAAGATACATAGCCGCCGCTAATTCAAATTTAAAATGTAAAAATAAATTTAGCTTAGGAGATTTCGTTCGAATAAGTAAATACAAGAGTTGTTTCGAGAAAGGGTACACACCTAATTGGTCAACAGAAATTTTTAAAATAATTCGAATTCAGAATACCAATCCTGTAACTTATTTATTAGAAGATAGCAAACATCAACCGATTTTAGGTGCATTTTATGAGCAAGAACTTCAAAAAACTAAACATTCGGATATTTATCTAGTAGAAAAAGTTTTAAAACGGAGTAAAAATAAAGTTAAAGTAAAATGGCTTGGATTACCAACTAGCGAAAATAGTTGGATAGATAGCACTAATATACTTTAACTCGAGAAATATATAAATTGTGTAACATGTTTTGCTTTAATCATTCTGTGTGTGGTTATGGGAAAAAACGGACTGCTAAATAATTTAATAAGCAGGTTACCAATTGAAATTCACTTGCCCGGTTATAATTACTGTGGTCCGGGTACCAAATTAAAAGAGAGATTGATAAGAGGTGATAAAGGTATTAATTTGTTAGACGAGTATTGCAAGATACACGATATTGCATACAGTAAGTCAGAAAACTTAGAAGAGCGACATAAAGCGGATTTAATTTTAATGAAAATGGCTAAGAAACGACAAAATGCACCAGATGCAAAGAAAGGAGAAAAAATTGCTGCTAATTTGGTCAACAAAGCTATGATAGCAAAAGTATCTTCAGGTGCTGGATTAAAAAAGACTTTTCGAAAAATTGTTGCTCATACAAATAAACAAATAAGAAAAATAAAACCTAAGTGCAAGACGATGGCTATAAAACTAGCTATAGCAGCTGCTAAAGAAATGGTATCAGATTCAAAAGTTTCCGTTCCGAGAGTTATACCAGTACCGAAAATTGGAGGCTTTCTTCCTTTAATACCTCTATTTGCCGGTTTGTCTGCTGTTGGTAGTTTAGCTGGAGGAGCGGCAGGAATTACAAAGGCCGTTAACGATTACAAAATGGCACAGCAACGACTAGCTGAACTAGAGAGACATAATAAACAATTAGAAGCTATGTGTATTGGAAAAGGATTACATTTGAAGCCTTATAAAAAGGGCTTTGGAATTTATGTTTCAAATAAGAAAAAAAACTAATTCATCAGCTACCCAACAGAGCACTAACCAATCTAGATATTTTAAGATTTACAAAACATGTTCCATGCTTTCGAGGGGTGTTTATGAGAGATAGATTACCTAAGAAACCATATAAAAAAGAATGTGGTATAATAAATCTAGATTCTTCGAAAAATCCTGGAACCCATTGGGTAGCTTATGCGAAAATTAATAACTATGTTGAATACTTTGATAGTTACGGAAATTTAAAACCTCCAAATGAGTTTATTAAATACGTAGGACCATCCATATTTTATAACTATGAGAACGTACAGCGTGATAATATCTTCAATTGTGGTCATTTATGTATTCGATTTCTTGAACGATTCTGGATGAGTAGGTAAATTAATATGAATATATTAAGAAGTGTTATAAACCATTATATTTAGTGTATAAAGATGTCTACTACTGTTACCATCACTGGTAATAAATCTGTGCTACACACTTATTTTTCACCACCTCTGAATATAGACCATGATTATGAGTGTGGTTTGTTATATGTATCAGTTTTTAATTCAGTACCCAATATCAATGAAACAAATAACATGTTTTCATATGGGGATGATGGGGAGCTGATAAAAGTTCCTACTGGTGCCTATGATATTTACGATTTATGTGACTATATCAACAATAATATGAAAAACTGTGAATTATATCTCAAACCTAATAGCAATACATTAACTTGTTCTCTGTACTGTACAAAAACAGTTAATTTTCAAAATAGTTTTAGTTTTAGCTCACTCTTAGGATTTCCTAAAATACGCCTTGAACCTAATAAATGGCATGATTCAGCGAATGCTTTATGCATTCTGCCACTGTCAGTGATACGAGTTGAATGTGATTTAGTTAATAGTTCATTTACCAACGGATCAGCGTCACATATAATATATGAATTTATACCAAACGTTCCCCCAGGACATCGTTTTATAGAAAAACCAGAAAATGTTATATACTTTCCGGTCAATAAGCAGAGTATTTCTTGTATAACTATCAAACTGGTTGACTTACAAGGACACATAATCGATTTCAGAGAAGAAAATATAGCTTTGTGTCTTCATCTACGTAAAAGACAATGATTGTTTTCAATAAAAGTTTGAGTGATGAAGATAAACATGTTACTTCCACGCGAACAACGATACGGCACGGTCGCAAAGTAACAAAACAGATTACTAAAATAAATAAAGAATTTCTAAAAGCTCTTGGTTTTAAAATATGAGTATATTGAATATAACAGACTCTGCGCGATACGATAACTCAATTGAGAGTTACGAAATCCACACGTACAATCCATATGGAAATAGTTTTAAAGAAAACGATGAAATTCGTATCCCAATCCATCAGCAAGATATATACGTGTTGCCTTCCGTTAGTTCAATTTTAGTTGAAGGATATGGTGTAATCAAAGGAAAAGACGGGAAAACGATACAAAAAAATGTTAATTTCACAAACAATCCAATATCATTTCTGTTTCAAAATATTAGATACGAAATAAATGGGGTTGAAATCGATCGTTGTAAAAATGTTGGTATAACAACAACTTTAAAATCCTATGTTTCAATGAATGATGGTGAAAAAAGAGCTGCTGAAATGTGGGGGTGGGATGGAATAAAAAGCTTAGATGGAAAATTTTCTGTGGTGCTACCACTGAATAAGATACTAGGATTTGCAGAGGATTATAATAAAATAATGATTAATTGCAAACATGAACTCATACTCAACAGAAGTTGCTCCAGCATAAATAGTGTATTATTTGATAACGAAAATGATTCATTTGAAATAATTATTGAAAAAGTACAGTGGCGGGTACCTCATATTAAGGTGTCAGATCGAGAAAGACTTTCTTTACTAAAACACTTAGAGAAAGATCGAGCGATACAAATTGCATTTCGAAATTGGGATTTATACGAATATCCACTGCTGCCGAAATCGTCGAAACATTCCTGGTCTGTCAAAACAGCATCACAGCTTGAAAAGCCACGCTACGTAATTTTCGGTTTGCAGACAGGTAGAAAAAATAAAATTACTAAAGATTGTACTGTATTTGATCACTGCAAGTTAAAAAATGTAACACTCTTCTTAAACTCGCAACATTATCCTTACGAATCATTAAACCTTAATTTTGTTGAAGACAAATATAATATATTATATGAAATGTACACTCGATTTCGTCAGTCTTATTACAACCAGCCTTCTGAGCCACAGCTTGATTTGAAAAAATATAAAGAAAAAGCACCCCTTTTTGTCATTGACTGTTCAAGACAAAGCGAGGTATTAAAAACTGGACCAGTCGATGTGAGATTGGAAATTGAATGTTCGGAAAATTTACCAGATAACACAAGTGCTTACTGTCTGATAATCAACGACTGCTTATTTGAGTATAAGCCATTAAGTAATATTGTAAAGAAATTATCATGAACACTTTTGTAGATGTTCAAGGATTTAGAAACGAAAGGAATGAAATGATAGTCAAAGAAATAGCTGTAATGGATAATCAATGTGTACAAGTGTATTTAATAAAACCTCCATACCCATTCTATAATTTGACAAAAAAAGAAAAACGTGAAGTACGCTGGATAGAAAGAAACAGGAAGATATTCTGGAATGAAGGCAATATACCTCATTTTAATTTTGAGATATCCACTCGCATTGCTGAGTGTCTAAGAAATAAAAAAATTTATGCAAAAGGGTATGAAAAAGTTTCATTGATAAAAGACATTGTTGGTCATGATAATGTTTTCGATTTAGAAGATTATGGATGTCCAAGCATCTATTCACTGTATGAAATGTATGATAATTCATCTGGTGTTTTTAATTGTATTTACCATTCAAGAATATGTGCCTTAAAAAATGTTACTATGTTAAGTAAGTGGTGTGTAGAAAATAAAAAGAACTTAATTTAATAGAAATATATGTTGTTTTATTAATTTCTTTTTAAAGTAGGTTCTCATTCATAGGTAACATAGATGAACATGATGAATTGATCTAGATAACTACGATGAACTGGTGCTGATAACATGTACCACTTCCTTACCTGTTAATGAACTGATGCTTAAAACATGTGACAATTGATGTACCAGTTGATGAACCATACCCTACTTATTGAAGAACTGGTGCTTAAAATATGCACCAGTTTTCAATCACCAGTTGAAAGTAGGTACTCATACATAGGTAACATAGATGAACATGATGAATTGATGTAGATAACTACGATGAACTGATGCTGATAACATGTACCACTTCCTTACCTGTTAATGAACTGATGCTTAAAACATGTGGTAATTGATGTACCAGTTGATGAACCATACCCTACTTATTGAAGAACTGGTGCTTAAAATATGCACCAGTTTTCAATCTGATAATTTTGCTATCGACTTAAAAATTTTGAAGAATAAAAAATGTAGTAGTACAAAAGCATTAAAATCATAGATATAAATGAGGATATAATTGGGGTTTCTGGATCAAAAGTACTTCAAATAGCTCTAGTTATAAAAAACTATATCTATTCAAACCATCTATTCAAATAGATGAATGAAGTAGATATTGAACAGAGCAATAATTAAAAAACGACAGTTTGATACGAAGACCTGCGCTTGCGCTAGGTCGGTCTTCGTACAAAAACTGTCGTTTTTTAATTATTGCTCTGTTCAATATTTACTTCATTCATCTATTTGAATAGATGGTTTGAATAGATATAGTTTTTTATAACTAGAGCTATTTGAAGTACTTTTGATCCAGAAACCCCAATTATATACTACTCAGATGACTTGCGAGGTGTGGAATGGCCTTCCTCTAAAGGTCTTCTCGCCGAGTTACAACATGGGGCGTTTCAAAAAGTGTATAAGCACCTCTCCAGGCTGGCAAGCATCATCACCGCTAGTGTTGCAGGTGTTCATGCGGCGGTTTGTTTACCATCAGGCTTACAGTCTACCAGTTTGCCGCTCTTTAAATAAAAAAGGCACAAAGACAGTGAGGCTGGTCCATCGATTTAAAGTCACTCAGCGGGCTATGGAGCGAGCTATGCTTGGGGTTTCTTTGAAAGATAAAATCAGGAATGAGATTATCCGACAAAGAACTAAAGTAACCGACATAGCTCAGAGGATTAGCAAGCTGAAGTGGCAATGGGCTGGCCATATCTGTAGGAGAACCGACAACCGTTGGGGTAGACGGGTTCTAGAGTGGAGACCACGGATCGGCAAACGTAGAGTAGGGCGCCCTGCGGCCAGGTGGAGCGACGACCTGCGTAAGGCGGCTGGTAGCAAGTGGATGCGTGAGGCAGAAGATCGTGCCTTGTGGCGTTCGTTAGGAGAGGCCTATGTCCAGCAGTGGACAAACATTAGGTAGGCTGATGATGATGATGAAATAAAAAAGATTTTTATTTGGCAACTCAATTTTAAACGCAACTGTCAAGTGCAACCTCTTAATAAAAAAATCCATCCCCATAATAACTAGCTGTGCCCCACGGTTTCACCCGCTGTTTTTTTTTTTAAACATTCCTTGTATTTTTTTATTAATTTTTTAGGTACCAACTTGTAATGTCCCACTGCTGGGCAAAGGTCTCCTCCAATTCCTTGTATTAGAGCAAATAAAACAAAAAAATAAATATTCAAATCGGCCCAGCTGTTCTCGAGACAAACGAACAGAACAGCGATTAATTTTTCTATACAAGGACAAGAAGAAGACGAAGAAGAAGAAGACGAAGAAGAAGACGAAGAAGAAGACGAAGAAGAAGAAGAAGTAGAAGAAAGTGTCACCAGCTCGGCCGCAGGAGCGCCCCCAGCAGCGGCGCGAAGCCCCCGGCCGCCTCCAGCAGGTCGCTGAGCGCCTGCAGCCGCGCCCGGCCCGCGCCGCGCGCGCGCCGCGCCAGCCGCCGCGCCCCGCGCGTGCCCCGCGCGCGCCGCGACCTCGACTCGCACTTCAGCTCTGGGGAAGAATGTTTTAACTTTTATCTACTCTCAAATCGTAAAATTCAAATTACGAACTTCAAAACGAATCTAATAAAGACATACTTTAAAAGACACAATATCATAATGGAAAAAAAAGTTTTATTAGGTATTACACTATTTCCCTAACAAAATAGTGCTGTAATATAACTTTTATTGTCATTACGATACAGTTTCCCACTTGACTCTTTCCCACTTGGCTAGGTTTGGCGCCATCTCAGAGCGCTGCCAAAGGTTCCATTTTTTATTTCGGTGATGTGTTTAAAGTTTGTCAATATAAATTCGTATTGAAGTTTGTTATAATTCGCATTTTGTGATATGAGAGTAGACAAAGTAGTGTATTGCACTTGTATTATAACATTTATGTTTTAATAATCCCTCATTATGCAACAGTTTCATAAACTACTATTATTTTATTGTATTTTTTTAAAAATGTGTCAAAACCACGTTAGTTTCCATATCAGCAGCCTTCAGGCGGCTATAACTAGCACCAGGGCTACATACCTTCACAGATCTCCAGCGCAGTGTAGGGTAGAGTGGTATAGGAGTACGCGGGCGATAAGAGTACGCAGTGAAGCTAGTGACGAAGCGGTTTGCTAGTTGAAGCTAACTTCAGTTGTGTTTAGACCGGCAGTCAGTGTAGGTGTTTGTGTCCAAAAAATATTGAAAAGTGCAATAAATTGGAGAAGCCAGGTAAGTTTGAATGTTTTCTTGCAATTTGTTAATTATTTTTGACATTCTCAAAGCATTACAATTAATAAATACAATAACAGAAAAGAAAAAACAATCTATGATTTCGCACGCCGGTTTATCAAGGTATTTGGTCGAAACGAAAGTGTTTTCGCTATTCACCAATAGATGGCAGAACCTGTCACATTTGATTAAAATGTGCACGTCGGATAAGAATTCGAAACGCTTAGGTGTATAGCAGTACGCGCGTACTCTTGTACGACTGTTGTTAAAAATTATGTTTTTTATTTTCTTTCAGTATGTCCCGAAGGAAACGGACTACTGAGCGAAGTCTATGGTCACTTTCGGACCTTGAAAATGCAAGGCAGCGGGTTAATGACGGTGAATCTTGCACGTTCATTGGAAATAAATGAAGCCACTCTTCGTAAGAGGCTAAAGAGATCCACACCAGCTACATCTCTGGGGAGATACGATACTACTTTTACACCAGAAATGGAGCAAGAGTTGTGCAAATACATAAAAAAAATAAATGGCATGTATTATGAAGTAGATTTATTTTATTTATTAGATTTGGATTAGATTTGGAAGTGTGGAGGATGTGAAGAAGTATACGAAGAACCTATTTGTGAGGACTGGATCGAGTGTTGTACGTGTAAAGCTTGGTGGCATGAGAAATGCACCGCTTACATAAATGTGGGCAACTTTATTTGTGATTTATGTATCGACTGATGTTTGCGTACTCTTATCAACACCCGTGCGTATTCTTAAACGACCGTATGTGTAAGAGTTCGCAAATCCCTTTAAGTAGTTTTTAGTTTGTTATTCAAAATATTATTAAGATTTTTAATTCTCACTCATAATTTAATTAGACAATAACATTTTCTTTCAATTAAAACAAAAACTGATTTGTACAATGTATTTGATTTTCTTTTTCATCGCTTTGAAGCTTAAGTGCGTACTCCTATACCACCTTACCCTACTCTTTACCGTCTTCCAAGATGACATCCTCCGCTTGGGCATAGAACCGGACCGTTGTGCTCAGTTCTTGAGCTTGGGATCGAAGACCCTATAATAGATAAATTTTTTTATTTAATTGAGTGACGAGACGAACAAATCGCTCGCCTGATGTTAAACGTCACGTTTGCCCATTACAGGTCTGCGTCACCCAGAGTTCTGAACTCTTATAATTCAAGCCCCTGCGCGGCACAGCACTGCGCTCGTCATCCTGAGATATAAGTTGTTTAATCTCCCATTTGTCCTGTAATTTCACTGGACTAGAGTTGAGTAGGAATAGAGTAATTTATTGGCCTTATAACAGTAGGTACCCTTAGTATGAGTTTTGATAGTTTTCGAATCGATCAAACGTTTCGCAAAGCTCCATACATGACAGTAAAGCGCCCCTGGCGGAAACGTGAAGGAACTAAGTATTATAATGTATGGAGCTTTACGAAACGTTTAATCGTTTTCGAATGCTATCAAAACTCAGACTAAGCCCCCAGATTTTTACACTGTGGAAGTCATTTCACGTTGTACAAATTTATTGAAATAAAAAACATAAAAGAAAAAAAAATAATAGAGAATAATAGTCATGAAGTCGCATAAAATAATGTCAACTTTTCCTATTATTAATTAATAATTCTTATTAATTTGGCAATCATAATAACATATACTAATAATTATAATTGTGAAGTCAGAACATTAACAATCCACAACAAAGCTACAGGGGGTCGAAGGCCCTGAATGGCTACGGCTGTAGCTTGACTTGAAGAGGACACTTCCATACTCCATGATATAGCGTTATAAGAAAAGGATATGCTAAGAAAAGAATACAGAGGAGGGTCATAGTACTCATCATTAAGAATAACTTTTACTATGGGATCAACGGCGAAAGCAATAAAAAAACAGCTGTTTTCCAGAAGAATTTAAAGCATGGAACAGCTGTTTTTTTCTCGATTTCAGCGATGATCCCATATTAAAAGTTGTTCGTAATAATAGTAATGATGAAAACTATGAGTCATTTTCGGCTTAGCATACCATTTCCTTATAAACCTATTAGTACGGCTCCTTAGCTCGAAAATACCGGGTTTTCAGTCCCATCTGGCAGAAAACACGAAACTTGGCATGCTGGTAGCTTTTGTATGTGTAATTAAATCCCGAAGTAGAAACACCTCGGGAGACGATTGTTTCCCCCCCTCCCCCCCCCCCCCCCCTTTTGTGTCCCAAAATATGATTTTCTCGGAAACGGTTCAAGCTGCGAGGAAGCTGTTCAAGACAAGTATGTTCTCTATAACAGTTTCTACAATATTGCTCTTAGCTGCATGTTGATAGCACTTATGGTTTTCGAGATAGTCTACATACCTGATCAGTTATTTGTCTCTGCAACAATTGTTTGATGAGGTCGAGGATCCGGAATTCGACGAGCTTCAAAAACAACATTTTCGGTTCTTCTTCCTGCGGGCTCTCGGAGGAATCGGAGTCGTCATCGTCTTCTACCGCCTGTAAAAGTTACGTTTTATCGAATACATTTGAGGGAGTGTGCATCTGATCTGCATGATTTATTTCTTTCTTGCTCTGTTTACTATCGGACTACCGAGGGCACAAAAAAGCGACATCGTTTTATGGTTGATATATACGAGTATACCAAGAACTCGTACGAAGCGCTTTGATTCCACCTTTATTGTACGTACTGCTAGAGAGTGGAATGCTCTGCCCGAGTGGATATTTCTCGGTACCTATAATCTGGGTGTCTTCAAGTCGCGTGTTAAACGCACGACCAGCTACGTGCGCAGCTCTTGATTTTGTTTATCCTTTGGTGGCTAACCAGCAAACGGGCCGCCTGATGGTAAGAGACCACTGTCACGTTTGGATACCTGACACCCGACCTGATCTGCCTATAGTTTGACAGTCGTGGAAAGTTAAATAAAAAATGTCGTAAAACCGCTAATGCTTTGTCCGGTCGCTCCAGCGCCGCGCAGTACTTCTGCAGCGCTGCATGAGCGACCAGCTGCGCTTTGATTTGACAATCGTGTACTTATTCATTTATGAGTGTGAAACGTTTATTTATTTAAGCCTTTATTTATGGCTGATAATGGTTTTACTTATTATCTATGACTTAGTGTTAACTTTTAACATTTTTCGGTATCGATCAGCGTGTCCTGTGACGCATAGGCTCTTCCAGCCCTTTCCACTATTTCTGTCGCCACCCTTTCTTGGCAGAATTGCTCCACCAATGTTTTTGATGTCATCCGTGTAAAACTAACTAAATCCGATAAAAACGACGGTTAGATGGCGATAAATTACCTGCACGAGCACAAGCTGGCCAGCCAGTACTGCTAAAGATTTCCTTTTTTTTTTTTAAATTCATTAATAGGCTTGCATTTGACCGCCATCTCGCCTGATGGTAAGCAACGATACGGTCTACGATGGAGCACGCTGGCCTAGAAAAAATCGATTCACTCGCGGCTAGAAGACACCCAGATTATATCTACCGGGAAACACCCACTCAGGCAAAGCGTTCTACACCCTAGCGGTTCGCACAATAAAGGTAGAATCAAAGCGTTTCGTACGAGTTTTTGGTATATCCGTGCGCTGTATGTAAACTTAGGTTTCTAGATTTGTTTAGACAAATCTAGAAGCTCTATAAAAGGAAGATGTAGTCTATAGTGACCTGCACTAGCACTTGCAGGCCTGCCAGTACTTGCGCTGCCAAGGCCTCGTCGGGCCGCTGCAGCGCTGCACAGTACCGCTGCAGCGCTGCGTGCGCGGCGAGCGCGGCGCGCGGCCCGCGGCCCCCGTAGTAGCACAGGTTGGCGACCGCCCTCGCGGCCTGCATGCGGCACCTGCAGCGTAACCTTGTGACAATGGGCTTTTTGGAATTCATGTACGATATCCATGATTATGGGGTATGGGCCCAATCAAGAATTTGCAAAAAAAAATCAGCTGTTCCTGAAATTTTGTCGAGTGTCATTGACATTTTTCTATGGAACAGTTGATTTTTTTCGCAAATGTCGGGTTGGTCCCATAGTAAAAGTTGTTCATAATGATGAGTACTATGAGCCCTTTTCGGCTTAGCATACCCTTTATGAACAACCCTGCACTTACTCGGGTTCTTCATGGTCCAATAGGTTCTGCAGCGGAGTGAGTGCGCCCTCGTCCAGGGCCTGCTGCGCGCGAGGAGGCGCCCCCGCGAACATGTTGCCGAGGGCGCGCGCCGCGCCCCGCGCCACGCCGGGCGCGCTGCTCGCCAGGAGGGCTACGACGGGGGCCAGGCAGCCGGCTTCTAGGCAGTGCTCGACCTGAGACCACATCATAATTGACTAATGTGACTAAATAATTTGAAAAACTTCGTTATACTTAAGTTTATTATCGAAATAAAGGCTTTTTTTGTAAATTTATACTAAATGTGTACATTATGGAAGAAGATTTTAAAGTCTTTCGTCCTTCATACCTGAGCTGTGGTCCCCGCCAGCATGTTGGCCACGGCGCCCAGAGCGGCTTCCTTGACAGGCGCGCTGCTCTCCTCCCCCAGCAGAGCCACGAGGCGCGCCGCCAGCCCGGCCACGGCCTGGAGGCTCTCGGTGCCCTTGTTGGGGCCGTGCGTGAGGTTCGTGAGCGCCGTGCAAGCTGCCACTGGAAGATTTTTCAATACAGAATGCTGAAAAATGTCTTTAATACAAAAACAGACAGGCACATGATCTGAGCTAAAATAAATACAAGATCTAACGGAAAGGTGTAGTGATACTGAAAGATGCAATTTTGAACAGCTCCGATGTCCGATTGAGCATTGCAATAAAAGCTTGTTTATAAAGTATTGTTTATACATCTCTTTGTCTTACGAACAGCTCTGTATCAGCATCAGATACCAGGGTGTGTGTGTAGTGTGTAGCTTACAGGATCAGTCGGAACAGGCTTACCCAGAACATCTTGATCTCCACTATGCAGCAGGTCCTTTATGAGAGGCAGCACCGGTGACACAAGCCCGAGTGGCACCGCCGGCTCGCCATCAGCACGACTGAAATACAGTTGATTAATTATGCACAAATATGTTAACGCATAACCAGAGAGTAACTGGTTCTTAAATAGCGCACTCGAGCAACGCACACGAAGACATCGCTCACGGACACGAGTCGCGGATCAATCGCCTGCACACGCGATCTCAGGGTTGGTCCCATAGTAAAACTTGTTTATAATGATGGAGCTTTTTTTAGGCTTAGCGTATCCTTTTCTTTAACCCATAATAGCCACGAGACCATCGGATGCTACAGTATAATCGTCTTTTGTAGATGAAACTTGACCAATGATGTACCGGCACAGGTTGCTGAAGGTCTGCGTGAGCACCCTCAGCGTCCCCGGCGCCGCCCCCGCGCGCATGTAGGGCAGCATGGCCGCCACTACCCCGACACCCAGCGCCGCGTCTCGTGTCGCCGGCGGCTCCAGCGACATGCCCCTAAGAGTGCCGGCGGCTCGCTCCGCGCCCTCGCCCCCGCTAGCCAGGAGGGCTGCAGTCTCCGTTATTATTCCAACCTGCGTAAAGAATTGGTAACATAGGTATAATTTCATAACTTTTTCAAACCATACTTATAAATCCCGCTTGAATTTAACCACTGCTTAACATTCTCCGTCTTGTTTTCGCACGCGACGTTTCACTTCAGCGTGAAGTTGTCAGAGCATTGACTAACTTTAAACAACGTTTACGAGTAAGGTAAAGATGGCTCGTTGAACAGGCATTCTACAAGTTCGATGTTATGACTAATATCAAAGTCATTTAATGTTATAAATGTTCAATTTAATTATTTATTGATTTATTTTTTATTATTTAATTGCATTCAATTTAATTTATAAGTCAATTACTTTTGTAATTTATACATTTGACATGTATCATTTTATTTGGTACCAATAAAAAACTATGAATTAAAAGGCCCATAATTTGTATAGATTCCTGATAAATAGCAACATCTAAAATCTTTTATGTTCTTCACTGGTTCAAGAGCGATCCTAGTGGAGTTACCTATTAATCGTAGGTGCTGTTTGATATCAAATCTACGATCATGGTGGATTAACGAATGTTTTTTCGATCGAAATAATCAATCAATTAAAATAAATGGAACGAGCGAATCGAAAGTTTTACTTCTATGTGGAGAAGGAACGAGAAGCTGATACGTGATCCTGTAGATAAACAATAATATTAAAGAAACAAAAAGAAGAGCCAGATCACAAATCTAGTTTTAGACTGTTCTGTTTAGATTTAGGTAAATATAGTTTTTATATGTGGGTAGTTCCAATGAAGTCGGTCGTCTTCTTATTGCAAACAAAGCTATTATAACAAAAATGTGTGAAAACCACGTTAGTTTCCATAGTAAAGCTATTTCATTTATCGATTTCTTCATTACTACAGACTACATACAGTTAATCTTACTAATATTATAAAGGTGAAAGTATGTAGTTTTATTTGTTACTAATGAACACTGAAGCGGCTGAACGGATTTACATGAAATTTGGAATGAAGGTCGTTCATGGTCTGGATTAACACATAGGCTACTTTTTATCCTGGGTTTGCGGGTAAAACCACTAGGCGCAGTTACTAAGTGAAAAAGTTAAATGTAGGGGCACATAATACTATGGTAGGGGGCCGGAGAAGTGGACACTGGACTAGGCAATTTAATGATGTGCTATGATCGATAATATAATTATAATAGTGAAAAAAATATTACGACGATTTTTGAGCAGACCAGAGCGTACTTCGGCTTAGTTAACACTTTGACTGCGGAAAACACATACTTTGTTTTCCTTTGTGCGACGCGAGTGCGGCTACACACGCCAGGCGCGTAAAACACAACGCATTTGACTATTAACCGCACAAGGCAAGCGCATGTGATTATTAGCCGCAGTTAAAGTGTTAATTAGGACCAGTGGTGTATCCAGGTTTTGAGTTTAGGATCTTGATAAAATGTAAGTTTATTTAAATGGATACGCTGGGTCAGTGTGTGTGTGTGGTGTAAGTAAAGTGCATGAAAAGTGTAGTTTATAGTTACGCTTGGAGCCGCCATTTGGGATGCCTCGGAGTTTGGAGATGACACCTAAAACAATAAAAGAATCGGTAAAGAGTACGCTCTTATAGGCCGAGTTACCCCTGCCCTGATGTCTTGAGGCCGCCTAAAGGCCTCAAGATACCAAATAACAACTAAACTATGTATAGCTACGCTATATCAAATATAGCTTAGTTATTGTAGATCAAGCAATCCGGATCCGGACCTACAACCCGAACCACGGTAGTGCTCTGCTCAGATATACTCAAAAGAAACATTAAAAAAACCGGCCAAGTGCAAGTCGGTCTCGTGCACTCAGGGTTCCTTACCATTATCTATCAAAACGGCAAAATAATCACGTTTGTTGTATGAGAGAACCCTTAAATATTTATTTAATTCTGTTTTTAGCATTTGTTGTTATAGCGGCAACAGAAATACATCATCTGTGAAAATATCAACTGTTTAACTATCACGGTTCATGAGATACAGCCTGATGACAGACGGACAGCGGAGTCTTAGTAATAGGGTCCCGTTTTACTCATTGGGTACGGAACCCTAAAAAAGCGGGTGCAGGCGCGGGGAGCAGCTAGTTAAAGATATAATTTTTAAAGTTAGGTTAGTAGTTCTGAAGATTGACCTTCACAAACAAACAAATTAAAAAAAAAAAACAAAATTAGTCTAAATATCCAAATTATAATAAATCGAATATTTTATTACTCTTGAATATTTCATACATATTGATATTAAAATTAAACGAAATACAATACAAATAAAAACCTACTTATTATAGTAAATACAAAGCTATAAAGCATGATAACCGCTGGGTACAAGTGGACGCGTCATCTATTTATAGTACAAGGTCTGAGGCCCGCCAGGGACAATTTCTGTGCAGTGTTGCCAGCCTTGCCTAACTGAAAAACTGTAGACTATCTATGAAAATAAGTTATGTTAAAACCGGCCAAATGCGAGTCGGACCAGCGCACGAAGGGCTCCGTACCATCATCTATCAAAACGGCAAAAAATCCCGTTTGTTGAGTTATACCTATAGGGTTATTCATAAAGGGTATGCTAAGCCGAAAAGAGCTGATAATACTCATCATTATGAACAACTTTTACTATGGGACCAACGCAGAATTCGCGAAAAAAAATCAGTTGTTCCATACATTTTGTCGAGTGTCATTGACATTTTTCTATGGAACAGCTGATTTTTTTTTTCGCGAATTTCGTAGCAAAAGTTGTTGATAATGGTGAATACCATGAGCCCTTTTCGGCTTAGCATACCCTTTATGAATAACCCTGTATAGTGTTGAACACTATGACCCCTTTTTTGTTTAGCATATTATGCTTTACTCATAGCCCTGTATTGCAAATTGATTACGTTTAGAATCATCTGCGGATTATTGGTTTAAAATGCTAAACGCGATAATAAATAGGTAGACGCTGTATGTTCGTCCATGTTTCTGACACAAATAAATATGTAAATTCTATTTAACAATAAAAATTTTGAGAAATGGCATGTATGGACTAATACTAGAAGAAACCGCCTGGAAGAGATCGCTCTTAGCGATAAGGCCACCAGTTGTTGCACAAATTTTAAGTTTTTTTATTCTTTTTGTTTGTAATTTTTGGTGTGAACAATAAAGAGTTTATCTTTCTATCTATCTATACTAGAAAATAATTCGAACTCCTTTTCAGTATTTTATATGCCAAAGTCTGTTTTTTTAGATTCGACCGGCCTGTGCCCCCTTATTTTAATATAATTATGTTGCATAAGCCTCAAAATACACATTTTAAAGAAATGTTTCTGTAGGTATCGTTGTAAGGAAAAACTAATGTAACTAATTTAAGGAAAAACTAAGTCGTGTAGCTCAAGTTTTTGGCATAATGAGATATATTTGGCACAATGTACCTTATAGTAATAATTCAGTTAACTTTGACAGCTTGTAGAATGAATAACTCTTGATAATTGTTATCACTATACTTACTGAATGAGTACAACCGATTAAAATAACAGAAACGGAAAAAACCGTAACGTAGTCAAACCGGCTTACGCGTTATCAGAGCAATCAACGTACGCTTGCGCGAGCTGTTCGCGGGGAACTAGTGCCTAGTGGCCGCTGGTGGGTGAACAGCAGGGTGACCAGGTCTGACTTTCCCCTTTTACCCATATCGAATACCGAAAGTGGTGTAGTGGAACAAAGGTGTTGTTTCTTTAGTGGTTGGCAATACTTGGCAGACAAAACTAAACCCAAAGCAGTCCAGAGTGTCATGTATTTGACAAAATATCTTAAAAATAAAACTTCCAAAATTCCTTATGCTAATTTTTTTTTGCCGACTGGGTTTTAAGGCAATTGTAGTTTAAAATATACTGTAATCCATAAATAAATATAACCTGAATAACATTTCATTAACATTTCTCCAATATCCAAAATTTTCCTCAAAACTGTGAGAAAATCCCCCAATCTGGCGATCTTGGCGGACTGGGTGGCGGCGTGGCGCGTGCCGGCAGACTGGCACCAGCCCACTCGCGTTGCCTCGGCGCTGACGTCACTCAATATACTTACATCGGTCGATAAGTGAGTCCTGATTACAAACAACACAGAGTGTCTAGAGCGAGACGCGAGTTTTTATTTTCACTAAAGATCGCGTTAACGTAAACTACTTACAATTTGTATGGAATAAAACCGCGCCGCCTAGTGTTCATAATATGAACTACAACTCCAAACTCCTACAAGTTCCATACAAATTGAATTTTACGTTAACACGATCGAATAGTGAAAAAAACTTGCACGAGGCACTCAGGAGGCCTATAGCGTTAATTGACCGACGAAATGTCTAGGGGAACGAATATTTTTGTTAGACCGTAACTTGATTATTGGAATATTGTTAATCCTATCTTCTTGAATATTATTTGTCCGATCTTCATGAAATTTTGTAGGCGAAAAGGGCTTAATAGTACTCATTATTATGAACAACTATTACTATGGGGTCAATGCTAAATCCTGAAAAAAATTGCTGTTTCATAGAAACCTGTCAATGACCACTCGACATAATGTATGGAGCAGCTCATTTTTTTCACGATTTCTGGGTTGGTCCCATAGTAAAAGTTGTTCTTAATTGATGAGTAGGTATCTACTATGAGCTCTTTTCTGCTTATCATACCGTTTCTCAGTAGCCCTGTGTGAGGTTGTGTAACAATTCGCAATAACAGTTTGTTTAGTAATCCAAATGGATAAAACAAAACATGCTAAATTAAAAAACGATTCGTAAAAATACTTTAAATATTTATTTATTATTAATTGTGTTATATTTTTATCAATTAATCTATTTTTCAATACTGTATTTTGCTACACAATTTATCGCACTGGATTTTTAGCCTGGAAACACTATACGTTTTGAAAGATGGGAACACTGAATCAGTAAAGTTCTACCAAAGTGGTAAAGTACGCGTCCGATTACAATAGCGCGTCATTCGTTCATTTTACTATTTTGTGATTGAAAAGGTAATAATACATATTCAATTATTTATTCACGTTTTACTAAACTTTTAAACCTTGAAATTATCACTCTCTCGCTGAGATCTCCGCGTTATAATAATTAATCTAGTTTATAGTTTTAATTTACCTTCTATCCACAATAATCCACATCTAGGTAGGTCTAGGTGTCGACTACGTGATCCATCTTTGTTTATGTCTATTAATAATTTACAACAAAAACTTACTCGTAGGCAAATAAAATACTTCCAACAGCTGTGTTAGTTTATTGAATAGTAAAATGTCTCGGCTAGAAACAAAATATAATTATGGTAATAGTATTACAAGGCTAAATGCCGGCTTAGATATAAATAATAAAATGGCGTGCGAAATGGCGCTAAAACCAGACGAGCGCCCCTTCCGGGCCCCGAACCTTGACGTATTTATAGATATGGCGTCTTGTTTGTATGAGTGCATGTATGACTAATTGACTAGCATATGATCGCGGGTTCACCCGCATGGCTTCCAATCTCCAATAAACAATTATACCAACGGTATTTTTTTATATTGATTATTTTATACTACCGACTCCATTTCTATATACAGTTGACTTTTTTCGTGATTTCAGGGTTGGTCCTAGTTCATTTAAATGAGTACCATGAATCCCTTTAGACATAGGTACCTTTGCCTTAAAGTCCTCTTTACGACCCCTTTAAGGGTTGAACATCGCAAGTTGTTTATTCAGTTTGCTACATTGTATATAGGACATAACATACCTCCATTCATGTTCCTAGAACCATCTATTTAGGCTGTGCATTGATATGTCAGTCAGGTAGGCACCTATACAATATAGTATACCATTTATTCCTCTCAATCGTTTTGGGAACGAAATCTATTAAAAACGCCGCTTTTGCCCACGCATGTGTGTGGCATACCTACTTACTTGTGCAATGTGGATATGCAAACGATTTTGTCATTTTTTAACTGTTATTTTTGCCACCGCTTCCAAAACGAGCGCGAGGTTTGTAAATAATAGTGGAAAGTATTGTATTATATTAGTTCCGAATGCTTCGAGATCTATTGACCCTGTATGACGTCAATTGTGATTCCGTGTTCTTACGAGTATGGCTCAAATGATATCGACCAAGTTTTTTAGATAAATAAGTATATAGAGACACTCTTTATTGTACACTCCGGAAATAAAAAGAGAATAATGCAAAAAACCGGTAATGGCGTAGTTTTTTCCCAAAATAAAACTTATGTGCATACACACGTGCTGAGGCGAGTTACAGTTTAGCGAGATGAACTCGAAAAATAAAATATTTTTTTCTTTCTCATGAATATGAAAGAAAAAATTAAGGAAGTTGAGCGAAAAGTTAGAAAATTTGAGACAATTCGAATTCAATATTTAGGTATGGTTAAGACGGGGTCTAAGGGTCACCTAGTAATCTTCTTAATATATATAAATCTCGTGTCACAATGTTTGTCCTCAATGGACTCCTAAACCACTTAACCGATTATAATAAAATTCGCACACCATGTGCAGTTCGATCCAACTTGAGAGATAGGATAGTTTAAATCTCAAATTATAGTCGCAATTTTAATTTATTGCAAATTATATATATACTGATAATTTTTACTATAAATTGACAAGTTAGCATCAACATACTACGGTTGCTATAGTTACGCAATGGCTTTTGACAGGACAACGTCTGTCGAGTCAGCTAGTACATATTATAAATGTGAATGTAAGTTTGTTAGTAACGCTTTCACGCGAAAACTACTTTACCGATCATCATGAAACTTTGTACACATATTCTTCGAGATATTTATTAGAAGTAACATAGGATACTTTTTTTTTAATTGACCGCGGGTGAAACTGCTGGATGATAGATAGAATAGATAGATAGATAGATAGATAGATAGATAATCTCTTTATTGTTCACACCATAAATTACAAACAAAAGAATTATAACACATAAAACTAGTACGACAACTGGCGGCCTTATCGCTAAGAGCGATCTCTTCCAGGCAACCTTGATGCAGCTAGTAAGTTATATCTTGGAATCATGCGGCGACGACGCTGCGTAAGTTGGCACGCGGGGATTTCTATCATGCAACAGAGATAGCTAGATGAGTTTCGATTTTTTTTATTTAATTTACCTACTGAATAACTAAGGACACATTTTGTCCCTATTACTCTCGTGAAATTGATGTCTAGCTATCCCGGTCGCATACGGCATATCATAATAGATATACATCAGCCGTCGAATCATGCTGTGTAGAGTTTTATGATCCACCAAATCAAATTTAACAATCCCCGTATTGTTTCAGGTGTAAAATACGAGATATCCTGCAATGGCCGTCGTAAACGTAATTAGAAACATATTTCTTAAGAAAACAAACCTCAAATGCTTTATGCACTTGAGATTTGTTTTGAAATCAAATCCAAAATCCCAAACTAACTCCTACTTACCGAGTTAAGTATCCATACTGATATCTGACAATCTTGGGCATTACTCTGACGTCAAACCTCAACTCAACTCAACTTGGCTGTTAAAAAAAGCAATAAGTATACATAAATATTATAACGCTTACTACCAGGCGTGCTACCTCTATCACGGGCGAGGTGACCCACTCATGTATTTACAATAGGTACTTACATCTAGCGTTGACTATCAGGTAGACGAAGTTTTCTGCATTCATCAGATTCTGCTCTGCTTTTCCAGCTTCTTTGCAATTCAATGTAATTTAGGTAATATAGAGACTCGTTTTTTACACAGCTTGAAACTATTACCAAGCTCTCAGTACGTCTGGCTTGCGGAGGGGAGGCAGCGAAGGCAGCGGCTCGTACACTAAGGAAAATGTCCTTAAAATCAGTGGCCATACGAGACGCTGCGCTGAGTCTCGGGGTTGTGCCGGCCATGGTGCCCTACATGCGCCCGGGGGTGTCGCCGGCGCTGCTGAAGATCATCACGGAAACCCTCTGTAACCTGTGCGAGTAATGTGTTTAAAATACTTTATTTTCATGGATACAGGTAGATACTATTTGTGCTTTGCCCGAGTGGGTGTTCCCCGATAGATATAATATACCTAAGTGTCTTAAAGTCGCGAGGAAATCGATCCTTTCTAGGCGCGCGTGCTGCATCGTAAACCGCATCGTTGCTTACCATCAGGCGAGATGGCGGTGAAATGCAAGCCTATAGTAAAATAAAATAGAAAACAAGAAAACGATTTTAACAATTTTACTTACTATGGAAATTTAACGTTAATAATTTTATTTTTTTTTTTCAAGGGAAAACTTAACCAACAATTAATAACTTAATTAAGACGTGAGTATTTCCGTGTTAGTTAAAACAAAATGATTTTTAGAATACCAAACTTTCTTACACTAGAAACAATAAAACATTTTTTTAAACAGTTATTTCAAGCTAGCCTTCCAAATAACTGATTTGAATAAATGTATTTCTTCCTTCAACGTGTTTTTCCGCGAAGTAACGCCTGATTAAATAAATCAATAAGTTGCAAATAAAATGAATACCTCTTTTCACGCCAGGATGGTATATATTTGTAAAACACTTTATATTTCGCAATTTTATTCACAGTAACAGTATTACATCGACGTCTATTCGGAACTAAAACTTCAATCGAGTTGCCTTTTACTTTCCATTATTCTGCTCTATTAAGTCTTATCCCCTCCCCTTAACAATCGTTATTTTACTTGGCGGGGCACTACGTTTCCGGTCAGGGGCGGATCTTGAATTTGTGGGGCCCTGGGCTAATACTGCTTAGGGGCCCTACCTAATTACTCAACTAATTGCCATTTTGACAAGAAACTGTTTTCTGTAGTGATATACGTATATGTAATATAATATGTTAAGTACAGGAAGAAAATAGGAAAACAAAATATTTTATTTATTTATTGCAAAATTAATAACTTTTAAGTTATCTATCACTTAGTAAACTAAACACGCACTAAACACATTTCTAGCAATAACAAAGTCAATTCGTTAATACAGGGTGTTTGGTCTAGGGTTAGACAAACTAAATGGGTGTGTTCGTTGACCCATTTAGAGAATACAAGTTGGTCAAAAAAAATCCCAGACGCCTAAATTTTTTTTTAATGGTCTAGGTGTGTTTTTTTTATTTTTACCGAAATTTAACCTATTAAGCACCACAACTTTAAAAAAAACTGTTTTAGACCGGTTCTTCTTATTTAAATTTGGTCTCTGATACATTTTCGTACTGTACAAAGCAAAATTAGAAGCAAATAAGGACTAAATAATTCGTTCAGAGCTCATAGAGTGTAAAAATGAAAGAAAAATTGCCTAAAAGGTCAACTTTGACTAGATCTAAAAAAAAACTAAAATTATCCATGAAATTCAAACACTTCTAAAAATATCCCTTGTTATCCCTTATTACAAAAGTAACTCGTGTAGTCCTACATGAGTACAAAACTTTGTGAAAAAAAAATGATGTTTGGGAAAATGAACCAAAAACAATAATGCAAAAAATAATCAGTTTTGTTCAAAAACAGCTCCTCTATTCGCAATACATGCCCGTCATCTTCGTCGGATTTTTACAGTCGTAGTTTTTAATTTCATCTCTTCTTTCATCTTCGCAAAAGTGGCATTGATTCGCTCAATAAGTTGCTCTTTGGTGCTTATTTGAACTTCGTACTAATTCTTTGGCACGTCCCCAGACAAAGAAATCAAGTGGTGTAAGCACTCGATGGGGGGCACGCCACGTCTTCCGATCCACGTGTTGGGGAACACATTGTCCAGGAACTCGCGTACAGACGCCGAGTAGTGCGCCGATAATCTGGCAAATAATGGGGTTATTTTCGATGGGATATTTTCGGTTAACGTTTATTAACCATTATTTGCTAGATTATCTTAACGGGGATAACTACATGGAGTTCCTCCAAAACGACCTAGTTGAACTGGTTTGCGACTGGCCGATATACGAGTAAGAACGCCCCATGATTTTCCAGCAAGACGGCTGGAAAAAAAATTTAGGCGTCTGGGATTTTTTTTGGCCAACTTGTATTCTCTAAATGGGTCAACGAACACACCCATTTAGTTTGTCTAACCCTAGACCAAACACCCTGTATAGTCGACGATAGCAGAAGAGCGGCAAAATAAAAAAAATTGCGTCGGACTATAAGCGGAAAGAAGTCCCCAGTAATAGACAATACACGGAATACACCGACCGAAAACAAGCGACAGGGAATTCCCCGTTCCGTTTGATAGATGCGCACACGAGTTGATTGATCGCAGTGTTGCCAACCTTATGATCGGTTTTTTTTTAATTCTAGAAATTTTTTATTATTGACAATATCGTCTATTGGTTTCAGTTCGGTTGGGGGCCCTCTGTATTCGCGGGGCCCTGGGCTGCAGCCCAAAAAGCCTTTAAGTAGATCCGCCCCTGTTTCCGGTGACCATTTAAATCAAAAGACTGTCTGTTGTAAGGCATGACGATAGATAATGTTAACCGCTACAAGTTATAGAAAAAAAACATGCTGAGAAACAGGTCTTTACCTGAAAATTGGGTCCTAAAATGGGGACCTAAAATTTTGGTTTTGTAGCGAGATGCCTACAAGCCAAGACATGTGATCATGTGAAGTATCAAAAATAAAAGGTATTAATTTGGCCATTTCAAAACATTTTTTTTATACTGTAGGTAGAGTTTTTTTTAATTTCAAAATCTGTTTAAACAATGAGAGCACACTGAACCTCAGTAGATATGAGGTTGTCCATCGAGTTGTTGATCTACCGGGACTGCGCTCAGCCCTGCGCTACAAACCTATCCATCGAATTCTTGTTTCTGGAGATACTCGTATGCCTAAAGACCTTCAGTATTCGCAAATGCACTGTCGACGAAAGTCTATTTTGCAAGTGAAGTTCTTTGAGAATAGAATTTTTGCGATTTGTTGTCGCCGCCAACACCACATCTCCAGTGCGTCGATTTTTTGGTAATCTCGCAAGATACCGACCAAGTTTTAGCTCCATAAAAAAACATTAACAAATAATTTCATGAGCTGAAACTTTGTTTCTCGATTATAGGGATTTGAACGTGAAGGTCAACTGACTACTACTATGGAGAGAAGGTATAGGAAGGTACTATGGATGATGGCATCCGAAGCATCGCCGGATCAAAAATTCGGAGTCGGCGCGGATTTCTACATAAATCGGCGGCGGCGGCGGCGCGCCGGCGTGGCGCGTATCTCTAATTGGAATGATTACACTAGCCGATCGTGGTTTTGTTGCTCTCGAAATAAGTTCAGTTCCGAAAAATTTTAGGCCAACATTTTAGGAAATTATTAATAGGTTTGGAATATTGGCTCCAGTATATTTTGAAATTTTCATAGACTACAAAAAGCAGTACTCATAGTACTCATCATTATGAACAACTTTTACTATGGGACCAACCCGGAATTCGCGAAAAAAAAATCAGCTGTTCCATACATTTTGTCGACTGTCATTGACCTTTAACTATGGAACAGCTGATTTATTTCGCGAATTTCGGGTTGGTTCCATAGTTAAAGTTGTTCATAATGATGAGTATACTAAGAACCCTTTTCGGCTTAGCATACCCTTTATAAATAACCCTGTATATATAAAAGAAATATATTGTAATATTTTCAGTCGCAACGATGACGAGCCAGCAGTAAAGCTCGAGCTGGTATCGCCGGCGCTGCCACTTCTGAATGACCTTATGGATAATGAAAATCAAGATGTTCTGGGTAAGCCTGTTCTGAATAGTCCCACTCCTCCAGTAGCCCACTCCTAGTGAACGACGCTGACCATTGACAAGCCTGAACGAGTATTTTACCAGATCTTAACGTGCCCAGTAATTATCAATTAAATGGATTCGGTTCGTTAAAAAACAACTTTATTTGTGTCTACGTTCCCCGATTGCTTAGTCTCGAATCACTGTGTAAAAAACGCTTTGAGCACTGCAAAAACCTTTTAAAAAAATCGGTTGTCTCTAAAGTCGGTTTACTGACGATAGTTGAACGTGACAACGTCATAAGTTAATATTGATGGATTGATTTCATTTTTCAAAAGAAAATTTTAATTTTATTTGTTTGATAGATATTTTTTATGGATATAGAGAAGGAGGTAAATGGAAATCACAAAATTGAATTCATCAAGTTACATTTATTTGTACGCATAAATACAATTACGACAATAATAATATATCACTAAACATATATTTAATATCGAAAAAATCATTACCTTTATCGCCGCAATTATCGTTGCTATAAACAATTGACACCACATTCACTTTTCACTACACTTCATACTTGACGAAAACATGTAAATGTAATTGTATAGCAGCTGTCCACGCGGACGCATTGCTCACTCAAGTAGGAGAGAGACAGATTCTGATGTGAAACGCTGCCGAACGCGGAGGGCGATTGTGCCTCTTTGTCGCTCGTTGCGCGCTCTCGCTTGCACTTCAAGCCTTAAATGGAACGCCTCAGAGCGAGGTAACGCCGCATGCGTCATTTTTTTTCATGCGTGCAGCCGGTTCCATCGAATTATAAGACGTTGTCATGTCAATATTTTTAGTTCGGTGTGAGTTTGGTGGTTAAACCAAACACATGTAGGTAGGTATGTCTTCCGTTTGTAACTTTGTAGGTATTATAAATCTTACAGTTGAAGCTTGCGGAACGATAACGAACTTGACTTACAAGTCGAAAAACGGTCGAGAAGCTGTGGATGCCGTGCCCGGGCTCACGGAGCGACTGGTGGCGCTGCTGGGCCACGATTCATTCAAAGTGCAGCAATTAGCTTTGAGTGCCGTGGTCAGCATGCTCGCTGGGACCGATACTCAGGTATTTTCCTGCAAACAAACAAACCTAACCATACGATCTTGGTGTTAAAGAGATTTTGGATTCATATTAGAAAGTATGGCAATCGTAAAAAGAAGACACGGCCGTGGGGTGCTGGAGATGTTGATAGCAGTTTGTGAAATTCAATGTGTTGATACGATTGATTTTTGTGCAACATTTTTTTTATGTTAAATGCCTTTTATTTTGTTTGGTTGACGTTCACATCTCTTCCCACGTCGTACTGATCCCCAGGTGCAGCATTGCCTTGACGCTGGTTGCTTAAAGCACATCCTGCGTCTCCTGCAGTGCAGCGAGCCCGAGGTGGTGGACGACGCACTCTGCGCAATTAACAACATCCTCTTCTGTACGCACCATCACAAACAATATGGTCAGGACATCCCCATTCGGCTACTGACCGTATTAGCCGATGGACAACCCAAGTAAGTGACAATAAAGTGTAAGCTGCGTATTTATTGAACCTTGAAGCAGAGGGTAGTTCGTATCTCGATCATTTAAGACGACTTCGAAAAGCAACATTCATCGGAATGATTAAAACTAAATAAATCTGTCAAAGCGAAAACTCGCTTGTCGAGGGTTCTGAAGTATTGTATTTGAAGAGTACATAAAATATATTTACATCTTAAATTTAAAATAACAAACTAAACTTAATAGAACTAAGAAATTTACAATAAGTTAATAATCAAAAAGTAGTTTTTGCCCGTGTGGCAAAGTACCAAGAACGCTGGCTGCATTCCCGCGCTGAATAGCCAGTGAAATTCTTTGCGCGAGGAATGAGCCAGCCCTCTTATCACCAGCGGCGTCAACTAAGCGCGGTGTGATTTGTTTGACAAATTTTTTAGTACTAGGACCCCATGGACCAAAAGTTTCGACGCCAAGCGGAAGAAATATGTACTCATTCGAAAGAGACGCATATTTGCGCCGCTTGGCGTCTTCTGCGGCATCCGCCGCGGCTCCGGCTCTCTGCTTTGTCCCGCTGAGGTGAGAAGGAATAGAAAACAACATAAAAAAATTTTGTATTTGAAACAACCCCCTAAATTGCATCAAAGACAACATAAATCACAGAACAAAACAACACAAAAATCCTTTTTTTATTGCCCTGTAAACTCTGCAGATTTCTATACCTACCTATTTTTTATTTAAGTACCTTAGGCACTGCTTTTTTTAGTCTAATGTGAAAATGAAAACTTATAAATAATACTCCAAACTCATTCATAACTTTCTGAAATGTTGGTTTAAAATTATTCAGAACTAAACTTATTTCGAGGGCAACAAAACCACGGTCGGCTAGTGTGTCTATCATCTTCTATTATCTATTATATAATATAAAAGTGAAGGTCGTGACTGACTGACACATGTACGCACAGCCTAAACCGCTTAAGCTACAAACGTGAAATTTGGACAAAAGTTTTATATCAAAAAGCGGACGCACACTAAGAAAGGAATTTGCCCAATTCAACCCTTAAGAGGGTGAAAAAGGGTGTTTAAGTTTGTATGAAAAATTTTTTTTTCTTTATGCTACGATTATCAAACTTTGCGAATATACTAAAGTTAAAAAAATAATTGACACCTATTTCAACATTTTTTAAAAATCAACCCCTAAAGGGGTGAAACGGAGCAATAAAGTTTGTATGAAGATTTTTTTTTTTAATGCTGTGGTTATGAAACTTTGCAAATATACTAAGCTTAAGAAAATAATTGACACTTATTTTTTTGTTTTTTGAAAATCAACCCCTAAAGGGGTGAAACGGAGTGTTGAAGTTTGTATGGAGATTTTTTTTTTGATGCTATGGTAACGAAACTTTGCAAATATACTAAGCCTAAAAAATAATAGACACTTATTTTTTTGTTTTTTGAAAATCAACCCCTAAAGGGGTTAAACGGAGTGTTGAAGTTTGTATAAAAATATTTTTTTCCTAATACTACGATTATTTGACTTTGCAATTGTACTAAACTGAAAAAAATATCACATACCTGTTTCATTATTTTTTGAAAATCAACCCCTGAAAGGGTTAAACAGAGTGTTGAATCAACGCATCAACATCAACAGATCAACGCACAGCCTAAACCGCTTAAGCTACAAACGTCAAATTTGGACAAAAGTTTTATACCAAAAAGCGGACGCACACTAAGAAAGGAATTTTCCCAATTCAACCCCTAAGGGGGTGAAAAGGGGTGTTTAAGTTCGTATGAAAAAAATATTTTTCTTAATGCTACGATTATCAATCTTTGCGAATATACTAACGTTAAAAAAATAATTGACACCTATTTCATCATTTTTGAAAAATCAACCCCTAAAGGGGTGAAACGGAGTATTGAAGTTTGTATGAAGAAATTTTTTTTGGTGCTGTGGTTACCAGACTTTGCCAATATACTAAGCTAAAAAAAATAATAGACAATTATTTTTTTGGTTTTCGAAAATCAACCCCCGAAGGGGTTAAATGGAGTGTTGAAGTTTGTATAAAATATTTTTTCCCAATGCTATGATCATTTAGTTTTGCAGATGTTACTAAGCTAAAAAAAATAATAGATACCTGTTTTATTATTTTTGGACAGTCAACCCTAAAAGGGGTGAAACGGGGTATTAAAGTTTGTATGGAAATATTTTTTCCCAATGCTATGATCATTTAATTTTGCAGATGTTACTAAGCTAAAAAAATAATAGATACCGGTTTCATTATTTTGGAAAATCAATCCCTAAAGGGGCGAAATGGCGTGGTAAATATAGTACGGAGAGAGAATTGTAATGACTCACTGACAGACTAAACCGCTGGTCGTAGAAATTAGGAATATATATATATATGTCTTGATGAGTAAACGTGTACCAAGAAAGGGTTTTTTGAAATTCAACCTCTAAAGGGGTGAAATAGGGTGTTAAAGTTAGTATGGAGAAGCATTGTTTTTGACGCCACGGTGTTGAAATCCTTACAAATATACGAAGCTTAAAAAAATAACGAACACTTATTTCACCATTTTTGGAAAATCAACCCCAGTGGGGGTGAAATGGCGTGGTAAAGATAGTACGGGGAAAAAATTGTTTTGATGCTAACTCAATAAAACTTTACAGATGTACTAAACTTAAGGCGGGTAAACAACATCCGGAAAAAATCCAAAACCTTCGAAAAGTCACATCCTCGAGGTGGAACTGCTAATTATCTCGAAAAATTAAGACATTTTTACCAAAGCGCTGAGACTAAAAAGTCATCAAAACATCGGACCTTTTTGGAGCCATTAAAAATAACATAGTCGCCTCAAAAACATGGTCGCCATACAAACTTTGAGGGTCTATATCTCCGAAACGGTTGAAGATGGATGGGTGTTTGACTAAATGTCATAGGAGTTAGCAAGGGCTACTTGATGGTGGTGGCGAAAATCCAAATGATTCAAAATGGCCGCCATTTTTCAAAATGATTCGAGGGGGCTGACTTATTGCATCAAGGGGTTTTTGGGGTCCCCGCATCCATTGTATGACACTTTTTACATGCTCTCAAAAAGAGGGTTAAATTAATTTCATCCCGGAAAAAATTTCGGTTCCCGAGGTATAGTCCACGCGGGCGAAGCCGTGGGCGGAAGCTAGTTCCAATATAAAGTTAACCGCAGTCAGCGCGGCAAATACAATTCAGCCTCTTTTGAAGCAAAAAACTACCATGTATTTCATCCTCCTTGCCGGATGCATGGAAAAAGGTTGATGATGATAATAATGATGATTCAAAATGACATGTTATGACTGGATATTTCGAATTTCTTTGATATTTAATTCAAACGATGCATGAAAAAAGATTTTTAAACTCAAATAAAACCAATCACAATAGAGTTGCAGCTTCGCTGTCGTAATATTGAATGATCATAAAGACATGCTCTAACATATAAAATTTTTTTTCGTTGGCTTGCACTTTTTACATTTGGAGTTTGGACCCAAATTGAAGATGTCCTTTATTTGAACTAATTTTCATTTTCAATAATATTAATATAACTTATTTGATGCACTTCGAGAAAAGGCAAGATTTCTTTCATTTATTGTTTGCATTATGGAAAATAACTTATTTGTGTAAAAAATTAATGTTCGCGGCTTGGGGTGCCACAAGTGTCACAACGCACAAAGGGGCCACCCCACCTCATGACCGCACCTAACCTACTGTCAGAGTGTGTTCAACCAACTGTTTCTATTTAGGTACCTATATTTTAATATTACTTACCACCAACTTATTTGAATTATAAATGAAATAAATATTATACTAATAGCTGACTCGACAGACGTTGTCCTGTCAAAAGCCATTGCGTAACTATAGCAACCGTAGTATGTTGATGCTAACTTGTCAATTTATAGTAAAAATTATCAGTATATATATAATTTGCAATAAATTAAAATTGCGACTATAATTTGAGATTTAAACTATCCTATCTCTCAAGTTGGATCGAACTGCACATGGTGTGCGAATTTTATTATAATCGGTTAAGTGGTTTAGGAGTCCATTGAGGACAAACATTGTGACACGAGATTTATATATATATATGTATAGGTATTATATATATATATATATATATATATATATATATATATATATATATTAAGATTAATAGTAAGTAATAGTAAGTATTTAAACATGAGCGTAATCGTTGTTTTAAAAGGGAAAAGGACAAGGCGCCCAAGGAAGAAATCCTATTGACGCTGTTGGCAGAGGTCGAATACACCGTGAACGCGAGACCCGCTAACACACGTATCGGTAAGCGCTGAGGACGAGGAAGCGCTGACGCCCAATCATTTCCTGCTCGGATCAGCGAACGCAGTACCACACATCGGCAAGTGCGACCCAGCTGACCGGCGAACCTGGCGGGCCGCACAGGCGTTAGCTGACATGTTCTGGAGGAGATGGTTGCGGGAGTACCTACCTACATTGGCGCCGCGCGGGGAAGCAAGCTCGTCTAAAAATAATGTGAAGATCGGAGATTTAGTCGTAATCACCGACGGTATGTTGCCACGGAATTTGTGGCCGCGAGGAGTGGTCGTGAACGTCCATCCCGGCAACGATGGAGTTGTGCGAAGCCTGGAGGTGAGGACGCGCGGTGGCATCTTCAGAAGACCTGCTAGAAGAATCATACGTAAACTAGCTATAGCTTATAGCGTAGCTATAGCTATAGCTATAGCTACGTAAACTACGCCGGGGGGAGAATGTAGCGGACGTACTGATTGTAACTAGCTCAGAGTAATCTTTTTGCAAATTGTAAAATTAAAGCCACAGCTCGCATTAAACCATAAGTTAAGAGAAATTTGTAAGCGCCCACAAGGCGTGCTAATTGGCCGACCTAGTTTATATATAAGTAAAGGCGGCATTTTTTATATCGGCCTGTCCTCCCCCCTCTCGCCGACCTCCCCGCACTCAGGGCCTCAGCTCCAAGCCGAGGCTCGCTCCCTCTCAAGCAGCGCCTACCTTCGTAGACGCTCCCCTGCCAACGACCAATGCGTGGTCCAAGGCAAGCACCCCGTCTCACGTAATATCGGTTCCCAACCGCGCTACCACCCAGGGCCGCACCGCCCCCGCGACCCAACCGCCCAAGGCTCCTAAAGCCGCCCCCGCCCCTCAGGCCTCCCATAGCTTGAAGGACGACCTCTCACTACTGCTCCTCGTCGCCACGTCCGTGAACGTGGAAGAGGTACGAGAGGTAGCCCAAAAGCTCCGCTCCAACCCGGGCTCGCTTATCGAGATCATGGAGCGTCACGCGTCCCTCTTTAGCGCCATTACGCGTCTTGCCCCGCAACTCTCTTAGGTACCGCTATGGATAGTACACCTAAGAGAGTTAAACCTCACTCATTAACGTTGGCATTTTTCAATGCCAACGGTATGTCTACCGCAGAAAGGGATCAACGGTCCCTGATTCAGTACTTCCTCCTGACCCATCAGGTCGACATAATGCTCGTGAACGAGACCTTCCTTAAACCTTCCAAGAAAGATCCTAAGATCGCTAACTACTGCTTGATTCGTAATGACAGGCTCACCTCCCCCAAAGGAGGCACCCTGATCTATTACAAAAGGTCTCTTCACTGCATCCCCTTAGATACCCCCCCGCTTAAGAATCTCGAAGCTTCCTGTTGCCGTTTAGCCATGACCGGTCATGCCCCTATCACCCTTGCTGCTTGTTACCTCTCAGGAAACAAGTCCCTCCTAAGTAGTGACCTCGAAGCACTTCTCTCCCTAGATAGCGCAGTCATTCTGGCTGGCGACTTTAACTCCAAGCACGTACTTTGGGGCTGCAACGCGACCAATGCTAGGGGCACCTCCCTTAACTCCCTCTCGGATGAATTCAACTTTGATATCATCCCTCCCAGCTCCCCTACTCACTTCCCGGCGATCTTGGCCAACAGACCCGACGTGCTCGACATAGCGCTTCTTAGGGGCGTAGCCCTCCAACTACGCTCCTTAGAGGTGCTACACGAGCTCGACTCGGATCACCGACCCGTGTTGATGCAGTTGGGCCCCGATCCAACTGACAGACCCGCTCGGACAAGGACAGTCGTGAACTGGGACCTTTTGGGTGAAAACCTGAAGGTGATCAGTTCACCTGACCTGGACAAGATCCCCGACGACATTGAGTCCCCTCAGGACGTATCCCTCTCAATCGACGCACTCACTAGCCACCTGCAAACCGTCATCGGTAAATCCTCCAGAGAGGTCCCAGCGGAGGACAACCGACGCTGGGCCCTCCCGGAGGATGCGAGGGAGCTATTGAGAGCGAAACACGCCGCTGCTAGAGCGTTCGATTGGAATCGCACCGAGGAGAACAGAGCCTCTCTACGGTATTACGAGCGTGCCGTAAAGAACCGTATTAGAGAGCTCCGTAATCAACGGTGGGAAGCTAAGATTTCAGAAATCGAACCAACACACCTGGCTTACTGGCAGTTGGTTAGATCGCTGAAATCTGTCGCTACCGCTCCGATGCCCCCTCTCTCCCGTCCCAACCTGCCCCCCGCATTCGATGACGAGGAAAAGGCCGAGTGCCTTGCCCGTAGTCTCGAAGAGCAATGCAGCCCCTCGTTAGGTCAGGTCGACCCTGAGCACCTCGAAACGGTGACCAGAGTAGTCGAAGTAAAGTCCTCAGTTCCCCCCGTTGACACTCTAGAGCCAGTCACGGCCTCGGAGGTAGAGTCAATTATCAGAGGCTTTCACGCGAGAAAAGCCCCCGGCGCCGATGGAATAACCAACAAAGTGCTCAAGCACCTCCCTGTTGCGTTAATCTATCTCTTAGTCAGCATCTTCAATGCCGCCATCGCAAATTGCTCGTTCCCCGACGTCTGGAAGTCCGCAGACGTCATAGGTATCCATAAACCAGGCAAGAAGGCATCAGAGCC
Source organism: Alcis repandata (assembly GCA_949125135.1). Taxonomy (NCBI): domain Eukaryota; kingdom Metazoa; phylum Arthropoda; class Insecta; order Lepidoptera; family Geometridae; genus Alcis; species Alcis repandata. The sequence goes on from OX421244.1 coordinate 2,347,823, forward strand.
CTCTAGTTACCGCCCCATTAGTCTCCTCAGCACCATAGGGAAAATTTACGAGCGCGTCCTTCTGAAGCGCATCTGGTCCCACATTAAAGTTAACAATCTCCTCCCCGATGAGCAGTTTGGCTTTCGAGCCAGACACTCTTGCGTCCAACAGGTACACCGCATCACGGAGTACATTTACGACGGTTTTAATAAAGTCCCCCGTGGGTACACCCACAAGTCTTACCCTCAAGGAACCGCCGCGGTGTTCCTCGACGTGGCGAAAGCGTTCGATAAAGTCTGGCACGACGGGTTGATATACAAGCTATACCAACAGTCGTTCCCAGACCGGCTTGTACTCATAATACAAGACTTTCTCAGGGATCGGAACTTTCGTTACCGCGTCGAAGGCACACACTCCTCCCCCCGTCCCATTAACGCTGGTGTCCCTCAGGGATCAGCGTTAGCCCCTATACTTTATTCGGCTTACACTTCTGATGTTCCACGCCACCCAAAGGTTGAGCTTGCTCTTTTCGCGGACGACACCGCCCTTTACACCAAGGGCTGGAACTGGACCACTCAGGTGGCCCATCTCCAACAAGCCCTCAACCAATTGGGTGACTGGTTCAGGAAGTGGGCCATCACAGTAAATCCCGATAAAAGTGCAGCAGTGTACTTTCATCCAAGACGGTTAGCTCCCATTAGCAAGCAAGTTAAGCTTTACGGTCAACCCATTCCATGGGCCACCTCGACCAAGTACCTAGGCGTAACCCTCGATAGGAGACTCAACTTCTCGAAGCACATTCAGACGGTCCGTAACAGGGCGGCCTTCTTTTTAGGCCGCCTCGCCCCGCTCATAGGCTACCGTAGCAAAATGTCCCTCCGTAATAAAGTCAACATTTACAAAATGTGCATTCGTCCCGTTATGACCTATGCCTCTGTAGTTTTTGCCCACATCGCCCCTCACGAACTGGACAAGCTCCAGCTCATTCAGAATAGGTTTATACGCAGAGCAGTCGGCGCTAGCTGGTATATGCGAAACGCCGATCTGCACTGCGATCTCGAGCTTCCCTCGATAAAGCAGTGGATCAAACACCACTCCCGCCGCTACTTTGACTCGGCCCCCCACCACCCCAACCCTCTTGTAGTCGAAGCCTCGAACTACTCGTCAGCTTCTAGTAATCCTCCCCCCCTACGTAGACGCCCTAGAGATATCTTAGGTGATCCGGATGATCCCATCGCAGTCGTAACATCGGCGGCGCTGGGTTCGGCCGATCCTTCAGCCCCTGGCAATAGGAAGTTTTCAGTTTTTGGTATAGGCGCCGGTTACCATAGGCACACAATCACACACCGACCTCGCCGGCGAGGTCGAAGACTCCCTGGATCTGTTAGAAGATCGGTTAGATTCGCTCCAAATAGTCAAACAGTACAAAATAATCAATCAGATCAAGTTGATTTTGCTCTAAATAATCAACCCAGTTCCAAATAATCAAAGAGTTCTAAATCAATATACCCGATTGCCGAATAATAAATGCACATCAAAACAATCAACTTGATCATCTTACTAGGGCTCTAGGGCACACCCCTTCTGGGGTGCCAGAGCAAGTCAGTCTCCCCAACCCCGGGCGACGGCCCAAGCCGAGGCTCGTACCTCCGAGGTGCCCTTGTGCGTGTCGCCCCCAAAAACTTTAGGCCCAGCGCCATTTGCGCTCGCCAAACACCCGGTACGCTGTAGAGGCCTCAGTGGCCAACAGCATTTAGTCATTCAAAAAAAAAAAAAAAAAAAAAAAAATTATATCGGCCTGTTCGCTGTTCGCTGTTCGCTGTTCGCCGAAACGTCAAGTGTAAACTACAACTAAGAAGAAAGAAATAAATACAGTCCACTATTTTCTACAACTGAAGCTTTTATTTTCGGGAGTGTGAAGCGATCCTTTACACTAGCCGATCGAGGTTTTGTTGCTCTCGAAATAAGTTTAGTTCCGAATAATTTTAGGCCAACATTTTAGGAAATTATTAATAGTCTTGGAATATTGTAGTATAAAAATCTGCAGATATTTATTACCTATATAGAGGACAATAAAACATGTGTTTTTGTGTTATCTTAGATGCAATTTTAGGGTTCCGCGCCTGTTTAAAATACGATGGTTCAGAACTTTTGACAAGCTTTCGCTTTGACAGAATTATTGTATAATAATTAGAGAATATACAGGGTTATTCATAAAGGGTATGCTAAGCCGAAAAGGGCTCATTCTACTTTGCTGATTTTTTTTCGTGAATTTCGGGTTGGTTCCATAGTTAAAGTTGTTCATAATGATGAGTATACTAAGAACCCTTTTCGGCTTAGCATACCCTTTATAAATAACCCTGTATATATAAAAGAAATATATTGTAATATTTTCAGTCGCAACGATGACGAGCCAGCAGTAAAGCTCGAGCTGGTATCGCCGGCGCTGCCACTTCTGAATGACCTTATGGATAATGAAAATCAAGATGTTCTGGGTAAGCCTGTTCTGAATAGTCCCACTCCTCCAGTAGCCCACTCCTAGTGAACGACGCTGACCATTGACAAGCCTGAACGAGTATTTTACCAGATCTTAACGTGCCCAGTAATTATCAATAAAATGGATTCGGTTCGTTAAAAAACAACTTTATTTGTGTCTACGTTCCCCGACTGCTTAGTCTCGAACCACTGTGTAAAAAACGCTTTGACCACTGCAAAAACCTTTTAAAAAAATCGGTTGTCTCTAAAGTCGGTTTACTGACGATAGTTGAACGTGACAACGTCATAAGTTAATATTGATGGATTGATTTCATTTTTCAAAAGAAAATTTTAATTTTATTTGTTTGATAGATATTTTGTATGGATATAGAGAAGGAGGTAAATGGAAATCACAAAATTGAATTGATCAAGTTACATTTATTTGTACGCATAAATACAATTATGACAATATATTATCACTAAACATATACTATATTTAACACTTTCACAGAAATCATTACCTTTATCGCCGCAATTATCGTTGCTATAAACAATAAATTGACACCACATTCACTTTTCACTGCACTTCATACTTGACGAAAACATGTAAATGTAATTGTATAGCAGCTGTCCACGCGGACGCATTGCTCACTCAAGTAGGAGAGAGACAGATGTGGAACGCTGCCGAACGCGGAGGGCGATTGTGCCTCTTTGTCGCTCGTTGCGCGCTCTCGCTTGCACTTCAAGCCTTAAATGGAACGCCTCAGAGCGAGGTAACGCCGCATGCGTCATGTTTTTTCATGCGTGCAGCCGGTTCCATCGAATTATAAGACATTGTCACGTCAATATTTTTAGTTCGGTGTGAGTTTGGTGGTTAAACCAAACACATGTAGGTATGTCTTCCATTTGTAACTTTGTAGATATTATAAATCTTACAGTTGAAGCTTGCGGAACGATAACGAACTTGACTTACAAGTCGAAAAACGGTCGAGAAGCTGTGGATGCCGTGCCCGGGCTCACGGAGCGACTGGTGGCGCTGCTGGGCCACGATTCATTCAAAGTGCAGCAATTAGCTTTGAGTGCCGTGGTCAGCATGCTCGTTGGGACCGATACTCAGGTATTTTCCTGCAAACAAACAAACCTAACCATACGATCTTGGTGTTAAAGAGATTTTGGATTCATATTAGAAAGTATGGCAATCGTAAAAAGAAGACACGGCCGTGGGGTGCTGGAGATGTTGATAGCAGTTTGTGAAATTCAAGGTGTTGATACGATTGATTTTTGTGCAACATTTTTTTATGTTAAATGCCTTTCATTTTGTTTGGTTGACGTTCACATCTCTTCCCACGTCGTACTGATCCCCAGGTGCAGCATTGCCTTGACGCTGGTTGCTTAAAGCACATCCTGCGTCTCCTGCAGTGCAGCGAGCCCGAGGTGGTGGCCGACGCACTCTGCGCAATTAACAACATCCTCTTCCGTACGCACCATGACAAACAATATGGTCAGGACATCCCCATTCGGCTACTGACCGTATTAGCCGATGGACAACCCAAGTAAGTGACAATAAAGTGTAAGCTGCGTATTTATTGAACCTTGAAGCAGAGGGTAGTTCGTATCTCGATCATTTAAGACGACTTCGAAAAGCAACATTCATCGGAATGATTAAAATTAAAACTAAATAAATCTGTCAAAGCGAAAACTCGCTTGTCGAGGGTTCTGAAGTATTGTATTTGAAAAAACCCCTAAATTGCATCAAAGACAACATAAATCACAGAACAAAACAACACAAAAATCCTTTTTTTAATGCCCTGTAAACTCTGCAGATTTCTATACCTACCTATTTTTTATTTAAGTACCTTAGGCACTGCTTTTTTTAGTCCAATGTGAAAATGAAAACTTATAAATAACTAGCTGACCCCCGGCGGTTTCACTCGCTTTTTTTTAAACTTTTAACCTTCCCTGTATTAGAACAAACAAAACAAAAAAAAAAATCCAACAAAGCAGACCAAAAAGATCGGACCAATTTCTGAACACACCTTTAATTATTTGACAACCAAGTGACATTATTTTTAAACGGTTTTATTTAGCTCACGTTTTCTTTTTTCTTTCTTGGGTCTTTAGTAATTCAAATTTCACCCTCTTCCTGTCAACCGATTCTGAAATTTTGTATACACTTTGGATTTTGGTGACAATACAATTATGTTTATTCATTATCATTATAAATTCAAGATGGCCGCCGCTACAAAATGGCGGATAACGTAGGTTTTATCAATCCCATCAATATGGGTATCAAATGAAAGGGCTCAACAAGCAGAATACAATATACTATAAAAAATTGAAATTCAAGATGGCGGCCGCTACAAAATGGCGGATAACGTAGGTTTTATCGATCCCATCAATATGGGAATCAAATGAAAGTGCTCAACCAGTATAATACAATGTACTATATAAAATAAAAACTAAAAACTAGAAAATAAAAATAGGTAAAAAAAAATTTTAAGTTAAACGGTTTTATAAAACAAAAAAAAAATGTACTAAAAACCAAAAAATAATAAAATAGATACAGTCGTGGGAATTATAAACATATGCATAGACTAGACTAAAATAAAACCGTGGGGCACGTCCCACGGTTTTCTTGCCCCACGGTTTTATTTTAACCTTCCCTGAACTTTTACAAATATTTCAAGATCAAAATTAGCAAAATCGGTCCAGCCGTTCTCGAGTTTTAGCGCTGTTCGTTAGTCTGAACAGCGATTCATTTTTATATAATATAAGAGATACACCAAACTCATTCATAGCTTTCTGAAATGTTGGTTTAAAATTATTCAGAACTAAACTTATTTCGAGGGCAACAAAACCACGGTCGGCTAGTGTGATAATCATTCCAATATAAAGTTATTCGCAGTCAGCGCGGCAAATACAATTCAGCCTCATTTGAAGCAAAAAACTACCATTTAAATCATCCTCCTTGCCGGATGCATGGAAAAAGGTTGATGATGATATTAAGGATGATTCAAAATGACATTTGTTATGACTGGATATTTCGAAAATTTTTGATATTTAATTCAAACGATGCATGAAAAAAGATTTTTAAACTCAAAAACCAATCACAATAGAGTTGCAGCTTCGCTGTCGTAATATTGAATGATCATCAAGACATGCTCTAATGGTGGGGCCACACTACCGTACTGCCATAATTATGGCATTAAATTACCGTCTAATTTACTGCATGAACTGGTGTGGTCATACTAGAGTTTACCTAGTTATGCCAATAAATTAGGCGGTAAAAATATCACTTTTCAAGATGGCGGTTGAAGCTGCAGCGGTGTTGTGTTTTATGAGTGCCAATTATTTTTACATGAATCTTTTAAATTTCAACAAAGCTAAAAGAAGACAAAAAAATATTTTTATGGTTTTTCTGTCCGGTAGCCCAAAGAGACGGTTCGGATTGGAATAATTCCAAAAACTCGAGCGCTTTTTCATTTGACCACTCCATGTCGGTCGATACGTGCGTCGCCGGTGAGCTCATATTGCACACTGGACAAACGGTAGTGTGGCCAAAAACGCATAAATTACTGCGGTAATCTTCTTTGATGTGCGAAAAAGACCGCCGTCGGAGCTATTGCCTACCGCCATTTGCCATATTGATTGGCATTGTAAAATTATGGCCATAAATCGTGGCCACACCTAGGTGTTGTTTAAGTTATGGCAATAATTATTGACATATCACGGTAGTGTAGCCCCAGCATAACATACATTGGTTTTGTTTCTACTGATGTTGTAGAGTAGACTTTTTTACTTTTTTTTATTTAGCGATAGGCTTCTTGATAGGTATCTAACATTTATATTATATTAGGTATCTAAAATACATAATACTTATAATATAATTTTTTTTTTCGTTGGCTTGCAATTGAAATTTGGAGTTTGGACCCAAATTGAAGATGTCCTTTATTTGAACTAATTTTCATTTTCAATAATATTAATTTCCACTAACTTATTTGATGCACTTCGAGAAAAGGCAAGTTTTTCTAAATTTATTTATTGTTTGCATTGCGTGTGTCACACCGCACAAAGGGGCCACCCCACCGCATGACCGCACCTAACCTACTGTCAGAGTGTGTTCAACCAACTGTTTCTATTTAGGTATATTTTAATATTACTTACAACCAACTTATTTGAATTATAAATGAAATACATAAATATTATACTTATAGTATTTGAACATGAGCGTAATCGTTGTTTTATCAACAAGTGTTATTAGAAACCAAAGTTTATGTGAACATATTATATTATACCAAGCGAATCATTATATGAAACGTTGTTCGTCCAAGTAATTGTCGCCTAGAGTAAAAGTTGTTCATAACAATGATAATGGGCCTATTTTGGTTTAGCCACAGATCAAGTAGAAAGGTAGATACTTTCTATACTTTCTTATACCTACTTTTCTTTCTACTTAATCTGAGGGCTTTACTTTCCTTGTAACCCTGCAGAGGTGACTCTTTGCTCGTAGATCTCTTGACTTGTGAACCATATAACCTAGAAAGTTTTTGGTGTGCTATTATTTGTGCAGAAGCCAAGTACATGCAGCGAAGCTGTTCTTTTGGTATTTCATAAACGACTTAGAAATACAGCAAGTGGTGTCGAGCGACGTGTTGGAGTACTGCAGGTTGGCGCTCGACAGCACGCCGCGCCGCGCGCCTCGCAGGGCGCACCGCCCACCCACGGCGTATGCGGTGGCGGCGGCGGCGGTATGGGACGAGCTGTCAGTGGTACGTACAACAAGGTGCTCCGTTGTTTTAGGGAGCTCGGCTCAGCTTTGGTTTGGGTAAGCTGGCAGTTAGGGGGCAATGCACAATACACACCAAGCGGGACGTCTGTGCGGGTCGTATCACCCCCATTTAGAATGATGTAACTACGAGTATGTTATTCGGATGGAATCTTGCAACTTAATTTTAAACAATTTCCCAATGTCCCAACGAGGTGAAATTTGATATACCTCACGTAGGTATATCAAATTTCACCTCGTGTAACTCCATAGTCCATACGGGCCAGTGAATGTAATATTTTGAGAGTAGGTATAATATTATGAGAACGAACCCTACCGACCACAGCAACCGATGACGGTCACGCGTCACCGCCAATTTTGCAAAAGTCGCGGAAGCGCGCGACAGCCACCGGTGGTCGGAAGCCGCCACATTTTATGAAAGGATCTGATGAGATTTGACGAGATTGGATTTCGGATATGCATGCATAGATGCCCAGCGAATAACTACGCGGTAGCGCATTTCGGCGTCTCGAGTGACGAGTGACCGCCTCCGGCCACGCGAGTTCGGCGAGTATGACGAAGCGTGTCAACTGCTTGCCGCTAGCTACTGGTGGCTCTGGTCGGTGGCTCGTTTGTGCGGAACCTTACCTTTATGACTTCTGCAGGTAGTTTGCCAGATCCTGCATAAAATAACGCACTTGAAAGGGGGCGTACACGCGGCGCAGGCTGTGCCTGAGCTCACGGCGCGGCTGGTGGCGCTGCTGGGGCACGAGGAAGTAGCAGTGCAGGGAGCGGCGCTGGGGGCAGTACTAAACATGCTCGAAGGGAACAAAACTCAGGTACGCCATTTTCTTTTTCTCCTACAACCATAGATAACGCTCTATCTACATATAACATAATATTACATAACGATATCTATAACACCCAATTAATTAGTAGGTTACAGATTAATTAGTCATGTTATTGAGGTGAACGTGGGTTTGAACATTTTACGAAAATCTGTGTTATTAATTATTGGGCATGTCAAACATGGAGATATAATTATTACGGGTGAGAATCTGCGAAGCCCGTGATTTCATCATTGTTTTGAAAAAGACAAAAAGCTTTGTAAAGCTAGAAGTAGGTTTTTCCTCTAACAATATTAATTTTAATACTTTGCTAATGCTACTTTCCCAAGCAAAAGAAAATAAGAAAAGCGCGTCACACCATTTTTAAAACTGCTACAAAGTGAAATCAAAATATTTTCTTAATTATAAAACTTCCTTCAGGATGATCCTCATTTTGACGCTAGATAAAGTTCACCGCTACAAGTTTTAGGAAAAAAACACGCTAAGACATAGGTGTTTACCTGAAAATTGGGTCCTAAAATGGGGACACCAAATTTTAAAACCAAGCAATGTGGTCTTGTGGGGCATCAAATAAAAGGTTCATTTTTTTTAAGGTTTTTTTATTTATTTTTTAGTTTAGTTTTTTATTTCAAAATGTCTGGAAAAATGACCGCCCCTCCCCAATCCAGCGGTATCTGGGCCACTTGCAACTATATGCAGAAATATACAGGCACAGAGCACAGAATACTAATACAGGGCAATAAAAAAGGGGTTTTGTGTTGTTTTGTTGTGACTTAGAGGCCATTGTACTCGTAGGGTTCCGCGCTTGTTTAAAATATGATGGTTCAGAACCCTCGACAAGCGAGTTTTCGCTTTGACAGATTTATTTTTTATATTTTGAGGTCTCGTACTCGGGGTGTTTAAATGTTGCTCTAAGTTTTGAACGGGTTGTAGGATATATGGATCGTATATCTTTGGTGCAGGTAGCTAATGCTGCATAAACTATGACCTAGTTGGTCATAAATATCGTAAAAGCATAATTTAGTTAAGGTTCTTTATAGATCACGCACGAGTGAAGCTGCGAGATTTGACATGTCGCGTGTTGTTGTGCCACACTGTTCTGATCTCCCCAGGCGGAGCGCTGCCTCGCCGCTGGCTGCCTCGAGCACGTGGCGCGCCTCCTGCAGAGCAGCGAGCCCGACCTGGTGGAGAGAGCAGCCAAGGCGGTGTTCAACATCTTCCGTTACAAGCACTCGCGGCAAAAAAGGGCTCAAAAGAACATTCTTACTCCGCTACAAAATGCACTAGGCCATGAAGAGCTCAAGTGAGTTCAACTTTTATTTTTTTATACCTACCCGCTACCAGTAGCGTAATCTAGGTAACTTTCAGGGCCTCCCATCGCCCAGTGACGGCAGCACTGACTAAAACGCATAAGAAACAGAAATATGAATCGTTCAGCAATTGAGACATGTAGGTACCTATCTCTCTTTTTAACCGACTTCAAAAAAGGAGGAGGTTATCAATTCGACTGTATGTTTTTTTTTTTTTTATGTTTGTTACCTCATAACTTTTGACTGGGTGAATCGATTTTGATGATTCTTTTTTTATTAGAAAGCTGACGCTTCCCATTTGGTCCCATTTCAATTTAGTCCAGTTCTGATAATGGTATCCATGAGAAAACCATATAAGTCTTAAATTTGCATTATGTACGTGCGCGACAAATAGATGAATAACTCAATAGTCGGTCTCTTGAAGTCGGTTTTTGTTTTTTGTTTTGTAAAAATAATGTTCTTGTAATCAAATAAGTCGTACCAAAAGCCATGCTAATGGCTTGTTTATCTATAAACAACTGGACATGCAACCAATAACCTAACCATTATAACATATTTGTACAGGTGTCGAGTGGCAGCAGCGGAGGCGATCGTTAATTTTTGCGACAATCATTGCAACGCCGCCGACTCAGCCGCTGAACGCACTCATTTCATCGTGTCGAGCGGCGTGCTGCAGCGCTGCAGCGCGGCGCTCGACAGCGCAGCGGCGGCGGGGGCGGGGGCAGGCGGGGGGGACCCGCTGGCGCCCACTGAGGTGGGTCGACTCATACCATGTAGAAATTGCTTTCTTAAACATTGTGTCTCGTGGTTGTAACCGCTATGCTACCGGCTTCGTTAATTTTTCCGGGATCAAAAGTATGCTATATTTATAATATATGTGTTAAATATTGAACCATCTTCTTCTTTGAGTTCTGCTTCTGTCGGAGGGAAAAAAGGGCAATTATGACTCTCGAGGCTACCGCTCTGAAGAGCGAAGTGGCGCTGCAGCCAAGCCATTCCCGCAAGTTTCTCAACCAAGAGTGCCGCCTCCTGCCGGCTCGTCTTTTTCCGGCGATGAATGAACCATAAATAAAATTCTAATCTCAAATTTCATTAAATTTTGTACCTACCTACCTAGTTTAGCGCGGTGTGGCAACAACGAGACTGACATATTTTCCTTGTGTACAGTTTTATTAATTACTAGCTGCACCCTGTGGTTTCATCCGCTTTTTTTTCTTTTAAATCATCCTTGTCTTAAAGCGAACAAAACAAAAAAATAAATATTCAAATCGGTCCAGCCGTTCTCGAGTTTTAGCGAGACAAACGAACAGCAATTCCTTTTTATATAAAAGAAAGAAGAAGAAGGTTATATTATCTATACTAATATTATAAAGAAGTAAAGTTTGTGTGTTTGTATATTTGTTAAATTGTAAGGGGTAATCTCGGGATCAACTGAACCGATTTTAAAAATTCTTTCACCAATAGAAAGCCACATTATTGCTGAGTGTCATAGGTTATATAAAAAACCGAAAAATAAAAAGGCTTTTACGTGGTAGTCCGTTTTGCAAAGTGAATCGGAGAAAAAACGGTCCGGACAGCGCGATGGCTTCGGGTTTAATTAACATTATGCCCAACGAAGTGGGCAAGGGTCAGCTAGTACTGTATATGCACCTATAGGTAGATAAGTTATATAATAGTAAAAAGTAATAAATATAACTTGAGTCTTAATAAGTATAATATAACAGTGAGCAATCTTTGGTCCTGAGCCAGTCTCATAAACTGCCTTTCTCCCGCCTTTACAATATCATGTGACCAGCGAATCGAGGTTCTACCAGGTGACCGTTTCCATTTCGCGCCAATCATTCTGTGACTGTTTTAGTTGTTACTTATTTTTTGTTACTTCTTACATACAGTCACTAACAGAGCTAGTTTGCCGGATCCTACGACATGTAATGAACGAGGAAAAAGAGGGTATAAAAGCGGTGCAGGCCGTGCCCGGGCTCACGGCGCGGCTGGTGGCGCTGCTGGGGCACGAGTCAGCCAGAGTGCAGCACGCAGCTCTGTTCACAGTGGCAAACATGCTCAGAGGGACCAAGATTCAGGTAATTGTGTTTTCTCCGAAAATAAATCTGACCGCATGTTTTTCATTTTGGCCCATTACCAATAGTCTTAACGAGTAGTTTTACGTTGAACTACTGGGAGTTTCCTTCCCAATAAACTGTCTAGACAGACCCCTGGGAACGTCTGTTTTAGTTTTTATGTCACCTAAATCTCAGCAAAATCATTTCTGAGACTGATGGGTATAAAATACAATCGTCGTCGTTAGCGGACATGGTGTAAAGAACAAAAAGAAATCTTTATTGAAAAGAGATATTGCTCACGTGTGTTGTGTTGTCGTGTCCACATTATACAAATCTGTTCAGGCGGAGCGCTGCCTCGACGCCGGCCTCCTCGACCATCTAGTACGCCTCTTGAAGTGCGGCGAGTCCATCCTGGTTCAGCGTGCAGCCTGGGCTACGAGCAATTGCTTCCGTCACACGTTCTATATTACACAACGGGTGCTGAAGAAGGACATCCTCACTTCGATAGCAGACATACTAGCCAATGGAGACCTCCAGTTAGTAATGCGATGCGAGGCTTGAGGCGTAAGTTGGCCTCAAGCATGTGGTATTAAAATAAATTCGTCAAGCAGCAAAAAAATTATTTAAATTCAATTGGCTTCAACAAAAAGATGGCGCTTCTTGCTCGACTTGGTGTGATCACTGCCATGCCCTTACATATTTTCTGTTACATTTCAAAGTTACCCAAGCGCAAGTGGGAGTGGGTGGGCCACACCAACAGAATTCGCCCGGACAGGTGGGCAAAGGTCTCCACGGAGTGGGTGCTCCCGGACAGTCGACCTGGGTCGCCCTCCGACGTAATGGCGCGACGACCAGAGAAAGTTTAAAAAAGACTGGATGGTGCTGACCTTTGCCCAACAGTGGGACATTGTAGGTTCAGTAAAAAAAAATCCAATCAATGAAACTAAATTTGGAAGTGTTTAATTCGGATTTGTACAGGTGTCAAAAGGAGGCAGTATGCGCGGTCGCTGAGCTCTGCAAGTATGGGTCGCCGACGCAGCGCGACAAGCTCGTGTCGAGCGGCGTGCTGCGGCCGTACTGCGCGGCGCTGCTGCGAGCTGACCGAGCCGTGCTGGAGCCGGCGCTGTGCGGGCTGCGGCGGCTTTTGGAGGTAGCCGAGTGGCCATAACCAACTGCAGGATTCCTTCCAGCAGCTGTATACAGTCAAACCTGGATAAGCGAGAGTTCAAGGGAGCACAATCTCATTCTCGCTAATAGAGGTTTCTCACTAACCCGAGTTTCTCGCTAATGCAGGTACATGGGTAGCGTTTCTCTCTTATAGGGGTACGCAGACAAACAGGACGGTACACAGGCACACGTGTCCATTTGAAAAGAATGCGATACAACATTATTTAGTTCCACGAAATAGAATAGGTACAATATTGACGAGAATACAAAAACAATGGTAGGAAGTTCCACGAAAGTTAAAAATGAGTCATAAAATAGCACATGTTAAATTTGTAAATAAAGCTCGACTGTCGCTTATAGAGGTATAGATAAGTAGCAGTCTCACTTACGGAGGTCTATGAGGGAAAAACGACTCTCTCTTACAGAGGTTTCTGTTTCTCGCTAATAGAGGTTTTGGGAGCTTAAAATGACGGGTCCTGGCTATTACTCTCACTTACAGAGTTTTCTCACTTATCCAGTTCTCACTTATCCAGGTTTGACTGTATATCCTACTTATTACTATAAGATTTGTAACAAATAACAATGTAAGGATGTATGTTTCTTACTCTTTCACGCAAAAATAGGTAAACGGTAAACGGATTTACATAAAATTTGGAATAAAGGTTATTCAATGTTCATGGTCATGGATTAATTAACATAGAGGTGGGCTACTTTTTATCCCGGGAACGCGGGTGAAACCGCTGGGCGCAGCTAGTCAGCTAGTATGGTTGTAAAGAAGGGTATGCTGAACCGAAGAAGACTCATCATTTTGAACAATTTTTACGAAGGGACCAAACCGGAATTCGCGAAAAAAACAGCTGTTCCTTAGAAAAATATCAATGACACTTGAAAAAATGTAGCGACTTGTAGCGAATCTTAATAATAAAGTTGTTCTATTCAACTTTCAAAAACTTATTTTTAAAACAAGCTTTTTTTAATTTATTGATAGGCTTGCGTTTGACGGCCATCTTGCCTGATGGGTTACGATTATAAGATGTGCTTTTATTGTAGTATCATCCGAGTTTTACCAAACTTCAGCTCAATCGAACATCGGGAAGTAGTTCAAAATCAGTTGTAAGATTTGAGCCGAACATAATTATAATACATACAAACAAATATTGCAAGTTAAATAAAAGCTTCTAAAATATTACTCAAACTGATGTGTTGTGTTCTCTGCAGAGAGCGGGCGACATGGACGTGGACGCTCTCCGCTCGCAGATGAGAGAGCTCGGCCTCCAAGCCCAGTTAAATACGTTATCGAAACATGAAAATGAATGGGTATGTCATATTTACCTCATACTTCATCAGCTCTTTAATCTTCTCACTGCTGGGATACAAGTCTACCCTCGAAAGGTGATCAGGCCTTGTTCCACCGCACGCTGACCAAGTGCGAGTTGCTGGACTCACATACGCTATTGAATTTCTTTTCCAGACTTATGCAGGCTACCTCACGATGTTTTCCTAATACTAAAAATTTGTCGAATTCGCGTCGTGGCTCGCTCGCAGAGGGTTCCGTAGTCTCCTAAGTTACTGAGAACGGAAATAAATAAAACATAGTCATCATCAATATCCGAAATCTTCATACATTATCACTTGATGATCTTTTTCAAGGAGCAATAACAAAGTGTGACGCACCTGCGGTCTCATCCAGTCTAAAAATAAATAAAACTAAATATCATACAGGGCTATAAAGAAAGGGTACACTTAGCCAAAAAAGTTCATACCTAATACTACTCATCATCATGAATCTTTTACTATGAGACCAACCCGGAATCCGCGAACTAAATCAGCTGTTCCATACATTTTGTCGAGTAGGTATCATTGATGAACAGATTTTGCATTGATTTTTTTTTTGTAATCTCCGGTTTGGTTTTATAGAAAAATTTGTTCATAACAATCACTACTATGAGCCTTTTTCGGCTCAGCATACCCTTCTTAAATCTCTATAGTGCCGTAACTTCGACTCGGGTAAAGCACGTTTTTAGTTCCGCGTGTTTATTAATTCATTAATTAATATCTTGGTCACTTAAATCTGTCAACAGTCAACGAAGTTGTCTGATTTTGACGCATTTGAGTGACCAATGTACTTACATTGTTTTTTTTTCAGGTCAAGAATATGTCTCGCGAATTGTTGAAGAACTACTCGGACTGGTTGTGAAGAGAAGATAGGTTACCTACATATATCTACGTTTAAGATTTGGACATGGAATTCGTAGACACGTGATGTCGTATTTGCAAGTTTCACGAAAATCGACGTCATGTTTCAATGTTATTACCTCTGTCTCGTTCTACTATCTGAACACCAAGGGCCCAAAAAGCGACTTCGTTTTATATTAGGTACCTACACCTACATATATTATCAGAATCCCGCACGAAACGCTTTGAATCCACATTTATTCTGCTAACCGCCAGAATGGCGTGTTCTGCCTGAGTGGTTCTTCCTCCGATAGTTATAAAATGGATGACTTCAAGTTGAGGGTGAATCGGTTTCGTATATGTGATCGAGCTCCATCGTAGACCGCATCATTGCTTCCCATCAGGCGAAATGGCGGTCAAACGCATGCCTACCACAGACTAAAATATATACCTACTTGTACCTACTACTAACTAATATTAGTACGCCACACGTGGCACGAACATGAGACTGTAAACTAATAACACCATTTATATAACTAACTACAACATTGGGTTCTTCAAAAGGGCTTTTAATAGTCTTAAAAGGTCGGCAGCGTATCTGTGGTGCCTCCAGTGTTACAGGTATCCATAGGCGACGCCGACGGTGATCGCTTACCATCAGGCGGCTCGTTTGCTTGTCTGCCACCTATGTCATAAAAAAATATTTATGCAATTCTATTGTATTTATTTCCCATGTTCTGACAAACAAATAATCTGAATCTGGACCACTCACGAGCCGCGTAACCAATATCAGCAAACCAGGAATCGGGTGATCCAGTCAGTCGGCACTACAGAAGGGTTGAGAATTTTGACAACTGACATCGTCTCAAAGTTTTATCACGGTTATTTTGCGAAGAAATATTCTAAGTTGCTCTACCAAAACGTCTTTATCTCGAGAACTACAACTCCAATAGCAAAAATATTAAATGCGCTGTGATTCTCAGAACCAACACCAATTTTGAGGTCTAGGATGTCTCACAGAAAATAACAACATTTACACTTAAAAATATGGAATGTCCGACATAAAAATCGCTAGATTCCAACTAAAAATTTCAGATCTAAAACAATAGGTATGCAGAGCGTCACCAGGCCTACCGTTTGAAAATCAAAGAAATCGGCTAAGAACTTGGAAAATGGCAACTATTTGAAGATTGACGAAACCTGGCAGCTCCAAGCGGGCTGCATTGCATATCCGATATATCGGTCATCCGGAAACAAGAAAAGAACACCACACTTGAACGCGTGAACTTGCGCTTCTACAAATAAATATAAAAAAGTAGCTGCACCTGGCGGTATCACCCGCAGTTCTTTTTTTCTTTTAAACATTCCCTGTATTAGAGCAAACAAAACAAAAAAAAATTTGACAACCAAGTGACACTATTTCTTATTTCTAAAAAGACAAAAGAGCACGGGCATCCCGAGTTTACCGTACCGATAGGACGAACATCAAATGTTTCACAGGTAGGAACAGTTTGTGTTGGAATATTATATTGTCGATTTTAGGTACTATTTTTCTTTACTTATTCATGTTTCTCATCGTTTATACCTTGCCTGAATATTTACAAATACATATATAAATCAAGATCAAAATTAGCGAAATCAGTCCAGCCGTTCTCGAGTTATAGCGAGCCAAACGATTCATTTTTATATACATAAGTTAGCGTGTCACAATCATAGCTCCCCACTAGGATAGTCTGTGTCGGGGATGTCATGGAACACACAAAGACAAGGACAATTCACACCCAGACCCAGAGCAGATATTCGACAACAGACAACAACACTCGTTGATGACAATAGTGTTAATCGATCACATCCATGAGGCTTGTTTAGCACATTAACAAATAATGATACAGAAGAAGATTATGACCAAGAAAATGAATAAAAAATCGGATGGGTTCTAACTAAATAAAATATGCTGAAACTTATGTAGTTGTTTTTTAAGTCTTCCCTTTACGAGCACCTATTCCTGCCTATAGAACAATTCTTACACCGCCCATAATTCCATGCCTACTAAAATTGATATCGAAAATTCTACGACTAGCAGCGGGCTGACTATCTACGACTGTGTAAGGTCACTGACGTCACCGTGCGACAATTCCCTCCCTCCCACCGAGAGCAGCACAGGGCCGCCAGTCCTGTACCGATGTCAATGGTACATCCGATATTTTAATTTATACATATTTTGTAGATCTGGGATCTAGTCCCTAATCCACGGTCAAGGTGGCAAGGTTGGAGGTTTTACTCGCGATTTTAGGAACCATTAGCTATTGAGGATATGTTTGAAGAAAAAATATCAGCTTAAGAATTTTTGGTTAGTATTTTAATAGGTAATTTGAAAGTCTCCTTGGTAAGTTTTTTAGCCGAGCCTAAAAACATTAAAAAATCTGTAGGTACTCATTATTCACGCATTTCTTTATTATCTTTTTTATTACTATACTGTAAATTGTTTATGGACCACCATTAGGTACCTCGTTCCTTCCAAACACGATTCCTTGCTCCGAGCCAGCAACATCTCATCAGTCAGAATTAGGCCACATCAGCAACTGATCAGCCCGAGATGGAAACATACCAAATTCAACGTGTAAACTCCGTCTTACCAAGTTATAGCCTTATTCGTTTTGTATTAAGTCGTTTTTTCCAAACTTAGTAGTCTTTTTTAGTAAAAAGTACTTAGTGAGAATAAAAAAAATAGGGAATAATTTAAAATGAGATCTGGCAACACTCCTTAGGTCCGTATGTATGAAAAGTACAGTCAGTAATCAGTTACTCGCGCAGCGCCCGCCCGCCCGACCGTACTGTAGCGCTTCATCCGCTCGTTGTACTTACCGATCCTGTGACTGATATTAAGGTAATTACGAGTATACTTACCTACTCAAGTTTTATCGAAGCCCATTTCTCATTTTTCCATAAAACTAAACTTTTGAACCTCAGAACTATCACATTCTCGCTAAGATCACCGCATAAAAAAAAACTAGTTTCTTAGTTTAAATACGAGTACTAACACAAATAGTAGCTACATAGACGACCCTTTATTTTATTGGCAAAGCCTTAACTTGTAGATACTTTAAATTAAACCATCTCCAACATGTTTGTTTGTCATAAAATTCCTCGGCTACACACATAATAAATATAAATAGGTTACTACAAGGCCAAATAGGTAAACATTCGTAGCTAGATCATAATAAAGCGTGCCGAGTGGCGCCATGACCAGACGAGTGTCCCTGGCGGCCCCGGAGCCCGGACTCGACGCGGTATAGCGATGACGAGGTTCCGAGTGATAACGTCCTATGTGAATTTTATTTACCTACAATTTTTAATGTTCCGCGATCTACTGACCCCAGTTTATCAACGTAACGTTTATTACGAAAAGCGTTCTGCACAATTACACACTCACCAAATATTTCATCGAGTGTGTTTAATTATATCTAAGTACCTAAGTAAGTCGGTACGCAGTAGGTACTTAGTACGCACACGGGATCACAGTAATATATATTTTTTCCTTATTTTGCTATAGACTTCCAAATAGTTGCTAACTCAACCCACTTGTGACGAGCCAATTTTTAGGATATGAGATATGATATGATATGAGATCGTGATTTCGAGAAAAAACTTCGAGTTTTCTTATTCACAACTAATGAGATTGAGATAAAAACATGAAATTCGAGTGACGTAATTTATGGATGGCCCCTTAGCTGGAGGCCTTATGGTAAGCACTTTCACTCAGCCTCTCATCATCATCATCATCTGCCTACCCTTATCCCACCTACGTGGGGTCGGTACAGTATGTACACTTCTTCCATTCATCTCTATCATTCGTCATATCTATGAATACACTCCCTTCCTTTTCATATCATCTTTCACTCAGCCTCTATTACATGAAAATGATGCCTAGCAATCACAATCATAAGGATAAATAAATATCGTAAACGTATCAGGCGTCAGATCACCTCGTGTATACAATGTGTCCGTTTTCCGATGTCCGATACTTTAAGGGGTTAAAATACAATTAATTTTATCGACCAATCACGGATCAATGAGTTTTTTTTCTCCATCAATAAAAAAAATGGCAGCACTTTAAATAAATGTTAGCGAAGCATAGATGCTTGTATTAATTTTAATTTAACAATATCTAGCCAAGTAGAAGGCTTTCAAACACCAAAGTGGTCTCAAATGTTAGTTATTAGTGTAAAAAATAAATCTGGATTTAAATTTAAATTTTTTAATGTTTCAATTTTTCTTACACGAGTACGTTACCGCGCCTTCTTATTCCATTTTCCGCAATTCTTAAATGAATTCTCACGAAAGTGCGAGCATTCGGCGTACGTCTGTTAGGAAATCTGCGTGCATATACTTACAATTATACAACAGCTCTATTAGCACTCCCGTTACACAATCCATACACGAAATGGATGTCAGCGATATGCTGGCTTGAGTATACTCGTACATTGTAATTAACAAAAATTTACAAAACAAAACAAAAACGTAACAAAGTCTAACAACAAACAACAATTTGTGCATTTATAGCAAATATCCTGTATTATTAAAAAACAAATAAAAAAATTGGTTGACACATTGATTTTTTTGGAACGAAGTTCCTTATCGCGCGTTGTGAAAGGGGGGCCAGACGGAAAAAATTCTTACGAAAAGTTGTCACGACACTTTTTGCTGTAGTAAGCTATTGTAATCTGTGCGGCGTCGCATGTTTCTCTGTCTGTCTCTATTATTTTAATTAATTAATTAATTAAAAATTAATCAATTAATTAATTACTAATTTTTTTAATTAATTATTTTTAAAATAAAAAAAATAAGAAACAAATAAAAAATTGGTTGACACATTGGTTTTTTTTAAATCAGCATGTCTGCCGAGACAAGGAGGTCACTTTGAGCAATTTTTGTAACTATTTTGCCAAATTAAATGCAATTGATATAAATTACTTTGTTTTATTTCATTTGCTGGGGTATGCGCGCTTTTCAAGTAAGTATGTTTACACTGTCATAGCTCCTAAACCTAACTCAGAGTTAAGATTTAAATGTAGGTACATTTTATAGCAAATATCCTGTATTATTAAAAAAACAAATAAAAAAAGTTGGTTAACACATTGTTTTTTTTAAATCTAAGTATCTGAAAAAAACATCAATTTGTTGTCTAATTTATTTTTTTCAAACATTTGTTTTTCTTACACTGAAAAATTTAAAAAATTAGAATTTGAATCTAGAGTTATTGTCTACACTATTAACTAACATTTGAGACCACTTTTGTGTTTGAAAGTCCTCTATTTTGGTAGATATCGTTAAATTAATACAGGCAGGTAAGTATGCTTCACCAACAATTTTTTTTAAAGTGCTGCCATTTTATCATTGATGGAGAGAATAAATAATAGTTAAAAAAAACTAAAAAACACGCTTTTTATAGAAAACCGAACTAAAAAAATAGAAAATAAGTTTTCAATTTAAATTAAGTGTGAAAAAAAAAGCGTGGGGTGTTTTTTAAGATATTATCAAAATGATAATCATTCTACTCATGTCTGTCAATAAAATATTTATATCTATTGACCCAAGCACCCCACGCTTTTTTTTCAACACCATTCTTAATTTAAATTGATTAAAATTTATTTTCTATTTTTTTAGTTCGGTTTTCTATAAAAAGCGTATTTTTTAGTTTTTTTAAACTATTATTTATTTTCTCCTTTTTAGTTTGGTTTATTTACAATAGCTTGTTTTATTTTTATTTTAAACAATAATTTTTCTAATGGACTATTAATTCCGTGATAACTAAGTAACTGTTGATATTTTCAGTTGTCAATATATACAGTGAGACTTAATGGTATAAGTTTATTATACTTATACTTTATACTTCTGAAAAACTCATTTACAAACCTGTGATATGATCTACTTAACTGCTGACCGAGGCTTCTTAAGAAAAAAATGTCATATTTTTGGCCTGGTCTAAATTAATATTCGCATATCTCGAAAACCATAAGTCCTATCAACATGCATGTGACAGCAATACTGTAGAGAATGTTATAGAAAATATACTTGTCTTGAACAGTTTCCTCGTAGCTTGAACCATTTTTGAGAAAATCGTGAAAAACCTATTTTGGTGACCTTCTACCTGGAGTAAAAATTTTTACACGTATCGGATCGATGAGGACTTTGTAGGTTTCATTTATGATGGTGTTTTGAAGAATCCTACCAATTTTCAGCTGGGTGGGAATTAATGTAAGCTCACTACCATTTTTGGACTAATTTGACCAGGCTATATATAAAAATGGATTTTTTTTTGAAATTATTGTATTGTCATCAATCCTTGATAAATCTACAAAGTTTGAACGAAATCTGGCCGTTTAAAGTGGGTCAAAATCGCGCCCAAAGAAGTCGGTTACAAACATACCAACATACAAACATACAGGTGAAGCTAATAAAAAGCGTATAAAAAAAGATCCGTGATTTGTCGATAAAATAAATTGCATTTTAACCCCTTAAAGTATCGGACATCGGAAACCGGACACATTGTATATTATACCTAATATTTATGACACACGAGTTGACACGAGGCTATAATTAAAAAGTCCTTATTGTTTCAGGTGCACTCTCCAAGACCGAGACTCCTACAATGGCCGCCGTAAACGTAAGAAACCTCTCAAGAAACCTAATCTGGAATCCATAAAAATAAGTCTAAGCAAATAAAATTAATAATAATAATAAATAAATCTCTCATATCGTCAGCAAAAACGAGCTCAAAAGGGGGTGGAAATCATTAATGTTTGTCTTCTCTGAGTGGACAGATGGGAATAATTCTGCTCACGTGGCTATCTATGCAGTATACTCGTATCTAGGTGTACCTACTATGAGGTGGATTGACTACCTACTTATTCATTCGTGATTTTTATGCATCAATCAAATAAACTCACTTAAGTTATTCCGTAAACAGTAGATACCATTTTGCTTTGGGGTTTGCTCTCTAGAGAGCAGGGTTGCTCGAAGTATTAATGTATAAGTATGTACCTTAACCGCATCGGCTACTGCTGGGCTGCTGCTGGCTTTACTTCAACTCTACCGAACTTTTGAGATTTTACTTCTTCATGTTATTATTTGTTTTTGAAAAATAATTAGTTGGTTTTTGCTTTCGCAGCCTCTTGAGTTTTGTTTATTTTACACAGATCGAAACCGTTACCGAGCTCGCGGTGTTCCTGTCTCGCGGAGACGAGGTCGCGGAGGGCGCGGCTCGCATCCTGCGGAGCATGTCGCTGGAGCCGCCGGCGACACGAGACGCGGCGCTGGGTGTCGGGGTAGTGGCGGCCATGCTGCCCTACATGCGCGCGGGGGCGGCGCCGGCGCTGCGGAGGGTGCTCACGCAGACCTTCAGCAACCTGTGCCGGTACTGTTATAAATAATTTATTTGCACAAATAAAGGTAGATTAGTTTAACTAAAATATAAACATACGAGTAAAAATAGCTCATCGACTTATTCATCACTGCTCCAGTTAAGTTAAACTAAGTTAGTTAAATTCTTACGTCCACACTGCACGACGACTTCAGAGCAAAATAATTTTGGCTTCTGACTTAGCGTGGATAAATTCTCAATAAAAGAACTCAGCCCGAGCAAAAACTCGCACGATGAGGGTTCTGAACAATTATTTTTTTTACGTAATTGAGTGACGAGACGAGCAAATCGCTCGCCTGATGTTAAACGTCACGTATGCCCATAACAGGCCTGCGCCACCCAGAATCTTGAACTCACAGAATTCAAGACCCTTTAAGTAATTGTATTTTAAATCTAAGACAACAAATATCACAAAACAAAACAACACAACTTAAAATACACAACACAATAACATTTTTTTTGGTGCTTCGTATATTTCTTTACCTACTTTTTACTCTCTGCTTTTTGTAGACTAATGTGAAAGTGAAAAGTAAAAAAAAAAACAGTGCCAGTATTTCAAACTATTCATGAATTTCCTAAATTGTTGGCCTATCATTATTCAGAACCACTAGTATTTCAAGTCAAGGGCAACAAATGCGCGGTCGACAAGTGTGATCATTCCATTGACAATAATACCTTTCATCTGATACCCTTAATGAGCACAAAGCTTGGCTTTAAAGTTGTAGGTCAGGATGCCATTTCAGGACCCAATTTTCAGATGAAGACCAATTCTCTTCTTCTTCAATTTTTCAGTAGTTTTCTTTACCATTTGTAACATTGTCTAGCGTCATGCCAAATTTAGCTTGTACCTTTAGTTCGTGAGATAATTGGCTGTGACATTTTTTTTTTATTCATAAATAGGCTTGCGTTTGACCGCCATCCTGCCTGATGGGAAGCAATGATGCGGCCTACGATGGAGCACGCTTGCCAAGAAGAAACCGATTCACTCTCGATTTGAAGACACCCATATTATATCCATCGGGGAACACCCATTCAGGCAGATCATTCCACACTCGTGCGGTTCGCAAAATGAATGCAGACAGACAGCCATCGCAGTCTCGACATAAGGGTTCTTTCGCTGAAGGGGTTCAGAACCCTACAAATTACAAAATAATGGTTAATTTAGGTAGATCCAATCTAGATCATTCGCAGCACTATGGATTCAAAATAGCGCCTTTGTCACGCCATTTATAATAATTGTTGCAATATATCTCAGCCGCGGCGCGGGCGAGCCAGCAGTACAGCTGGCGCTGGTGTCGCCGGCACTGCCTCTCGTGAAGGACCTGCTGCATAATGCAGATCAAGATGTTTTGGGTAAGCGCTGGCAATTGGCAGCTAGAACGACAGTTTAGTCAAAACTCACGGTGCTGCTTTTTATTTGTTGACGAGTGGAAAATATTCATGCTCAGTTGCCCTGGGGTATTGCTGAATTATGTGGGATTGTAACTACAAACCCCCCCCCCCCCCCCCCCGGTGACATGCCTTGATGCTTGACTGAGGGCTCCGAACTCTTCAGAAGAACACACCGGGGTCCTCAACACCACGCTTCCGCTTCTCCCGGGACCCGAAACAACTTAATGCTGCCCTGAAACACCACCGCCGGCGACAACGCGGGCCACACCCTGTTGTCGTTCTCGCCTAGGCTTGTTAGAGTGGTCTCCAAATAGCGCCGCAAAAGACCGAAGCGATGTGGTTTCACAAGACTCGACGGAGTAGTGAACCTACTAACTCCTCCATAAGAGTGGGTGAGGTGGACATACCGGTGGGTAAGCATCTAAGGTATCTGGGGCTTACGTTAGACAGTCGCTGGGACGCTGGAGTTTTGATGAGCACTTCCGGCTCTTCGTCCCTCGAGTCAAGAAGGTTGCCGGTGCGTTGCATAGACTGTTACCCAACCTGAGGAGTCCAAGAGAAGAGGTCCGTCGTCTATATTGCGGAGTGGTCAGGTCGATGGTATTGTATGGAGCACCGGTATGGTCCAAAAGACTATCAGGTGTAAAACGCTGTAGGGCTATGTTTAATAGCTTTCAGAGAATGATAGCCATCAGAGTTGCACGAGGCTACCGAACCATTTCCTTTGAGACAGCGACTCTAATAGCTCGATTCCCGCCTCTGGACATCTTGGGAGATATGGACGCTGAAATTTTACAAGCGCTAACACTGGAGAGATGAATCCGAGTCTTTAAGCCAGGCGGAAATAAGGAAGCGGGAACACCGACATGCACTCAAAAAGTGGCACGAGCGGCTCTATGAACCACAAAACGTGCGACATCGTGCTGTCGGTGCAATCCTACCTAGTTTTCACGACTGGCTTGAGAGGAAGGAGCCCGTCACCTTTCGCTTAACTCAAGTTTTAACGGCGCACGGCTGTTTTGGAGAGTACCTTCACAGGTTCGGACGCGAACCTACACCGCAGTGCCACCACTGCGAGGCAGAGATAGATTCTGCCCAACATACCCTCGAGGTATGCACAGCGTGGAGTGAAGAGAGGCGGATACTCACAACAAAAATAGGTCAGGATCTATCTTTGCCGAGCGTGGTTTCATGCATGCTGGCCGACAAAGCAGCGTGGAGTGCAATGATCGATTTGTGTGAGAGTGCACTCTCACAAAAAGAAGCCGCCGAGAGAGCACGCGAGAGAGCAGACTCTGCACGAAGACGTTGTCGCCGGGGTGGCGGCAACGGTCATCCCAGGACTCTCGCCCTGATGCCGGGGCACTAGAATACGACATCGGTATCCCCTGCCTGTAGTAAGAGCCTACTAAGAGGGGGCCTCTGGGCTCGGGGGTGGTTGGAGGTGGGGCTGCAACCACCCATCTAAACGAGCCCGGGTGAGGACGACAACGTCGGGTGGCCCGCGTTGTCGCCGCTCGGAAGATGCTTTGGGACAGCATCAAGCTGTCTCGGGGCGAACGAAAGCGCGGTGCTGAGGGCTCCGGTGAGTTCTTAGAGAGAGCTCGGAGCCCTCGTCAAGCATCAAGGTAGGTCACCGGGGGGGTTTTAGTGGGTACAATCCCACATAACCCGGCTGCACCCCACTGCGGTCGGGCATCTTGAGAAGATTTCCCCCTCGTAAACAAAAAAATGGCTTGTTTGAGTGGATGGTTAGAGCCCCACGTCCAACTGACCCAAAACCCCACCACTTACCTCTTCGGCCACGAGGATAGATAGGGAGAGCGGCTCGTCGCCACACCGACACACCTCTTCCCCTGCGACCCCATCGCGTCCGCCTTCAAACGGTGGCGACCCCATTAAGACCGCAAAAGGTAGAGAAAGTTGTCCAGTAAACACCAACAGTCCTCTCCCGCCGCAGCCACTACTCTCTAGTGGCAGTGTAACGACACTCAAATGCGACACTGTAGCCCGCCTCAGTTGTGTTGACACTGATTCAGCACTGCAGCTAACGCTTCAACGTGGGTTCTGGGGGAAAAAACCTAGAGAAGCGGCCCCATTTCGGATTCTTATTGGCTTCACCGTGGGTTACTAGACCAAGGCGGGAATCTTCCTTGTTTGTCCTACGAGTATAACAACGACCGCCAAGACATGTTAGATGCGTTCAGACAACTGTCTGACGCCAAGGCTGGCATAGGTACGAATTCCAATACTTAGTATATTTTTTGTACCTACGTACTAGTAATCGTGTCAAAAAAATGCCTTTCATTCTTCGTATCTTTCTTAAATCTAAGTATTTTGAAACCTTACAGAGGCCGCTTGCACAGCGGTAATTAATTTGTGTCACGGCCCGAACGCGGGCACAGACGCCGTGCAGGCCGTGCCCGGGCTCACGGTGCGGTTGGTGGCGCTGCTGGGCCACGAGGCAGTCAGAGTGCAGGGAGCGGCGCTGAGCGCTGTGACCAACATGCTCGCCGGGACCAATACTCAGGTATGGATTTTTGAGCTATAAGCATACCTAACAACATGATCCTTGATTAACTTTGCGTATGTCGAATATGTTTTTAAAAACATGTTAGTCGCCATAGTTAGTTAATTGGTGACGGAACGGACTCGTATAAATGGCAAGATAGGACGCTATATAAATAATATACTAACAGCAGTTGGTGGAATTCCTCGTTTTGGTTCAATTGGTTTTGGGGGTTCTTGTCTGCTCGCGTCCGTAGGCCTTACTCTAGATACCTACACGTAACCCCTGGGTAGTGCTAAAGGAGCAACCAAAACAAAACACTGGTGGTAGGTTTCGGCCGTCGGCTTAGTTACCACCCTTCGGGCAAAAACATGTTGTCAAGCGACTTGTCGTGTTTCAACATGATGCCCGCTGAAGCCGTTCCGGTGACTGTGATGATCAGCTGTGTAGGGTTTAGTGACAGGTTTCTGAGTATCGAGTCATGCGCGCTGGAGGGCTTGCTTCGGAGGGTAGCGGGATCCGAAGCACGGTGATCTCTGCTGGCCGACCGCAAGTTGTAGGGGGCCCAAGTAGTAGCCTAGCCAGCTACGAAAGGCTGCCCCGCCGCTTGTGAAAAATCCTGAGTTAGTCCGTCGGGCCGATTGGCGATCGGTCGTGAGGAACCGGCGGTTTTGCTCAGGGGGGTTCGGGCGTCCCCGCAGTCTCCGTGCAAGTCCTCTATTGGCGTGTATGTTCATGGTACTTCAGTAGTCATCAACCCAGCACCTCGACCATCCCTTCTCACCATCCCTATTCACTAAATCATGAGAACAGAAAATAAGAGAAACAAGTTTAAACGGCAGATGCACGTCCTCACACTCAAAGTGCATCTCACTAATATTCGCGGGATGCACTCTAATCTCCAATCGGTCCACCACCATCTCGAAACCGTTAAACCGCACTTGTTTTTTATTTCGGAGACGCAGATAGGATGCCCGTCGGATACAGCATACCTTGACTACCCAGGCTATATCCTGGAGCACCGATTTGTCCCACACGCTGGTATATGTGTGTATGTCCGTGACGATATATGCTGTCTGCGACTCCGAAACCTTGAACACCCCAACTTTTCAGTGATTTGGCTATTAGTGGACACGGGCGTGGATAGGATTATTTATGCCGGTGTTTACAGATCACATAGTGGAAACGAGGAAACAACTCTACTGGCAGAACACCTGAGTGATGCAGCAGATGTGGCTCTACAACGCTACCCTTCGGCACAATTGGTTCTTCTGGGGGACTTTAATGCCCTCCACAAGGAGTGGCTGGTTCCACACCAGAAAACTGATCATGCAGGACAAGAGATTCTCAAACTTTCCTTAGCGTTGAATCTCTCCCAACTTGTCCATGAACCAACACGGGTGCCTGATATTGTTGACCACACTGCCAATTGTCTTGACCTGCTGATGACGACTGAACCTGACCGATACTCGGTGTCGGTATCCTCCCCACTTGGGAAGTCCGACCATTGTCTGGTTAAGTCTGTCTCAGTATACTCCCCACCTGATCAAAGCCCCAAGGGAAACAGGCGAATATGGAGATACAAATCGGCAGACTGGGACGAAATGCGGCACTTTTTTGCTTCATATCCTTGGCGGGAGGTATGTTTCTTCTCTGAAGACCCAACGGTTTGTGCAAATGCTGTCACCGAAGTCTTACGTCAGGCTATGGAATATTTTATACCATTTTCTGATAAGCCCATCTCAAACGAAGCTAAGCCTTGGTTCGGATCCGATTGCGCTCGCGCTGAATCCCATAAACATGCGGCATATGTGGACTGGGCAAATGCACGTAAACTCAAATCTGCCGACATAGGGACTAAAAAGAGGGCATTCAATTTGGCCGCCAAGATGTGCAAAAAAGCCATAAAGAAAGCATACTTTGACCATGTAGGACGGATTGGGTCAAAATTAGCTTCGTATCCGGCAGGGAGTAAAGCTTTTTGGACTCTTGCCAAATCGGTCGAGGGTAACTTTTGCCGCGCGTCACTGCCACCTTTGCTTAAACCCGATGGATCACTGTCTCATACCGCTAAGGACAAAGCAAACTTGTTTGCTAAACTCTTTGCGGACAATTCAAGCCTAGATGCCACCGGTCAAACACCTCCCCAATTGCCACACTGCGGGGTGCATATGCCCGATCTTCGCATTCGGCAAAAAGAGGTACTCTTGACGCTTCGTGCTCTAGACGTCAACAAAGCCAGTGGTCCTGACGGAATACCTGCAATTGTGCTTAAAAACTGCGCACCTGAGTTATCTCCGATACTTACACGCCTGTTCCGCCTCTCTTTAGCTGCTGGGATAGTGCCCAAGTGTTGGAAAATTGCTAATGTGCAGCCAGTTCCAAAAAAAGGAAGTCGTGCAGACCCGGCTAATTACAGGCCCATCTCCATTACTTCTTTGCTTTGTAAAACTATGGAGCGGGTCATCAACAATAAGCTCTTGGCGTATCTTGAAGCAAATGAACTCCTCAGTGATCGGCAATATGGCTTTCGCAAGAACCGGTCTACTGGGGATCTTCTTGCGTACGCTAGTTACATATTGAGTGAAGCAATTGAGATGCACGGAGAAGCACTTGCTGTATCTCTGGACATCTCTAAGGCTTTTGACCGGGTGTGGCACGACGGTCTCTTAAATAAACTTCCTTCGTATGGACTTCCAGCTGGCCTGTGCATTTGGATTTCTGACTTCCTGAGGGATCGATTGATTCGAGTTGTTGTCGATGGTTGCTCGTCAGATCTAATGGCTATCAACGCCGGCGTACCTCAGGGGTCAGTCCTCTCAGCAACACTGTTCTTATTGCACATAAATGACTTACTTAAGCCTGGTACATTTGGGTATGCTGACGACAGTACAGTTGTTGAGAGTTATAGGTCCAGTGCTCGAGCTAGCAGTGACGATATCCGACTGCAGAGAGAGGCCATGGTAGCCCGTCTTAACACTTCTCTTAGAGCTGTTTCTGACTGGGGCGACGAAAACCTGGTGTGTTTCAATGCCACAAAAACGCAGGCGTGTCTGTTCTCCGCGAAAAAGTGTCCTTTTGATCTGTCACCTACTTTCCGTGGTGTATCCATACCAATAGTTGACCATCTCGAGCTTTTAGGTGTCCATCTAAACTCGGATTTGAACTTTGGCTCGTACATTGGGTCTAAAGCCAAAGTTGCTGCTAAAAAACTTGGCATCCTTGCCAGGGTGAGGCGGTACTTCACACCAGAACAGCTTCTAACTCTATATCAAGCACAAGTTCGATCGTGTATGGAGTACTGCTGCCACCTTTGGCATGGGTCTGCTAAGTATCAGCTTGAGGCTTTGGATTCCATAGAAAGGCGCGCCAAAAGGCTGATCAATAACGACTCTCTGGTGAAATCCAAGCTCCTGAGCCTGTCGCACCGACGTGAAGTGGCCAGTCTGTCGGTGTTCTATAGAGTACACCATGGAGAGTGTGCACAAGAACTGCATGACCTTGTCTTGCCTTCGCCGTTCTTTTATAACAGCACCAGACGCACGAAAAAGAGGCACCCTCATACGGTGGAAATTCCATGTAACCGTACTAAGCGTTTTCATTCGTCTTTTTTAATCCGAACGGCAGAGGTATGGAACTCACTGCCCGCGTCTGTTTTTCCTAGAAAGTACAACCCAGGGGTGTTCAAAAATAGAGTGAATAGGTTTTTCCTAGGCAAGCGTGCTACATCTTCGACCACATCGTCACTTCCCATCAGGTGAGATTGCAGTCAAACGCATGCCTAGTCCGATGTAAAAAAAAAAAAAAAAAAAAAAAAAAAAAATTGACAACATTTCAAATTTTTTATGTTACTATTTTAATTTTTTTTCTGAAAGAATATAGTAAAATACCATAAACATATTTTTTATTTTTCCAATCTGACCTATATTTTTCGCAAAATTAATTTTTGAAAATGAGCTTATTCTAAAAGGACGTAACTGCAGCAGTTCGGTGTTATGAGTAACGGTACTGAAGTCACATTCGAAAAAAATACATTTGTAGCTGTCAACGTCAAGTTCTAGCTTAGCTGTCACTGTTCATTGGCATTTGGCAAATCTGAAAAAAAATGTGGTGACGCTGAAAGTATATAGTGAAAAATTTAAATTAACAATACTTCAATCTTCACTAAAAATCTTCGTCTGCAACCTGCTAAATGCTAATCGTATCACTGACATTGACAGACAAAACAAACCAAAGCGAAACGTAATGTCAGTGTCAACTGCCGTATATATTTTTTTTCTTTTGGCAACTGTAATTTTCTCATAGGTTCGAAAATTGCTTGGTTGAGAGTTTTTATTTAATTTTATTAAAGTTATTGCACAAAAAAATTTGGAAAAATAAGTAAAATGATGAGCATCGCAATATCTCGAAATGGTTTTGGAATTTCATAGCCTTGTGAAATATGAAATGTTGTCAATTGAAAGGTATGGGCAAGCTGCCTTTCTTTGTTTTCTATGTATTTTATTAGCATACTACCTGACCCGACAGACGTTGTCCTGTCTTAACTATGAATATTGAATTCGAGTTGATATAATTAATTTCAAAAAAATCGCTTAGATTCCTTAAATTTTTCTTTCATAAGAACCTTCTTCTGACAATAATTAACACAATGTTGGTAATCTCATACGCCAAGCTTAATTATGTTTCTTCTATTTAAATGCGTATTACTTCCTGACTACCTAACTGCAGAGGGAATGTTGCACGGAGTTACCGGCACGGGGTCGTGTCAATTAATAATAAAACTGTTGATTTTAAACTCTATTTATTTTAACCTTAATTTAAGAGAAACACGTCCTAACGCTACGACCCAGTACGCAGTAACTGGTCGCGCTCCGATCATACATCTCGCTTGCACACAAAACTGCTTACATCGTCATTCATTCTACATGGTCCCTACACAACCTCCCTCAAAATTTTACCAAAAAAAAATAAAAATAAAATTTTCTTAACTAACATGCACATTACAACATTTTATTTAAACACACATAGAGGTAAAAATAACTTGGAACCATGTCCTTTAGATCACTACATAAAAATACACATAACATATTTGAAGTTAAACAATCATTCAACATTATAAGTTCACTGAACGTATCGCACGTAACTCAATGACGTAGGTACCGAATCAGCATATATGCGCGACGGCCGCATGGCCGGTCACTACGCGAAATTCGATACCTCGGCCTTGCATTCTTTAGCTGTTACACTGGTTGGGTTTGTTTAAAATTATCCAATGATGCTCCCATTTGTCTTTGCATCCAACCCGAAAAGTGACTTTGAAAACCTTTACAACACTGGCACAAAATCACAGCGACGAGTAAAATTCCAATAATTACGATGCCTAGTCCTTGCATCTTCAAATGACTTTCAAGATTCGTAAAATCTGCCTGATTGGCCCCGTTTTGAGCAATAATCACTTCTTCTTCTTTACTGTAGTATTTTCCCATTTTGAAAATAATTTTGAATAGACAATGTATTCTGCTGGTGAGTAACTTTGGAATGAACTCGATCGTTTTTGTGCCACGTTCATTTTTCGCTTACTTACATTAGTTTAGGTTATTAGTCTGTCATAATTATTGCAACATAATTTCTACAATATTTTGCAATTCAGAATACACGTACACAATAATTGTTACAATTTAACATTAATACAATTTACAAGTTGAATCTTACTGGCGGTTTGATAACTCGCCCACTACGGGTAGCTTTTTCGCGCGTTGGTATTAACGTTTCTTTAGAAAAACCATATTTGCTGACACAAACTGAATCTTTTGGGCTATCATCATCATCATCATTATTCTTAATTAAAAACGCTGGTTTTAATCTGTCAATAGATATGTTTACTGTCCTGTTCGGTAACTGAACCGTGTAGACTTTATTTCTCCTATTTATGACTTTGAAAGGTCCATCAAAAGGAGGAATTAACGGTCTTTTAACTGCATCATTTCTAATGAAAACATACTCACATTTATGTAGCTCGTCGTGAACGAATACTGAGCGTGAATTTTGCGACATCCTTGTTACTGGTTTCAGGTTACTGATGTTCTCCTTGAGCTGCTCTAGATAAGCATGCCCTTCGCTCGTTTCCCTATATGATGAGTCGTAAAAATCACCTGGCAACCTTATCGTCTGTCCATAGAGATATTCCGCGGCACTCACTCCATTGTCGCTCCTGCCGACTGTACGCAATCCTAATAAGACCGTTGGCAATTCTTCGCACCATGACCTGTTATCTGATAGTCGTGCCATTAACGCTTGTTTCAATGATCTGTGCCAACGTTCCAAAATACCGTTGCATTGCGGTCTGTACGGGCTAGATCTTGTTTTTTTAATTCCCATTAACTTACATAACTGCACAAAAAGGTTACTCTCAAATTGTCGCCCTTGGTCTGAGGTGATCACGGAACTATTTCCAAATCTACATATCCATGATTCATAGAATACTTTAGCGACTACTTCTGCTGTAATATCTGTTACTGGTATAGCCTCTGGCCAACGTGTGAATCGATCTATCATAGTAATTAAATACCTATGACCCTCTTTACACGGTAATAACGGCCCAACGATGTCCAGATGCACGTGATTTAACCGCGTTGCATCCGGAAATTGCTGCAATTCGGATACTGTGTGTCGCCCTATTTTTGACTTTTGACATTTTACACAAGTTTTTGCCCATTGACCGACGTCTCGATTTATGCTTGGCCAAAAGAATCGTTGTGTCACTAATTTACGCGTTGCCCTAATACCTGGGTGGCTTATGTCATGAATCGAATTGAAACCTAATCGTCTAAACTGCTGTGGTAGGTACGGTCTGCAAACATTGTTCTTATTCTCACAATAGATTGGTTTATCGCAACCTGGCATGAACACTTTCTGTAGAGAAATATGATCATGGCAGCTGTTTAACCACTGTTCCAACTCAGTATCGGCTTCCTGTGCTACTGCTAATTCCGCGTAATCGACTACTGTGGGGCATTGTATGGACTCTATTCTCGAAAGCGCGTCAGCAATTGTATTGTCGCCCGCCTTAACGTATCGTATATCCGTTGAGAATTCGCTTATGAATAATAATTGCCTTGTTCGCCGTGGCGTTTCGCAATTATTTTGCACTTTGTTGAACGCAAACGTTAATGGTTTGTGATCGGTAAAAATTGCCAATTGCCTTCCTTCATACATGAATCTGAAATGTTTCATAGCCATGTAAATCGCCGTGAGCTCTCTATCGTAAGTAGAGTACTTTTGTTGAGCTGTCGTAAACCTCTTCGAAAAATACCCTAACGGTAGCCACTTACCTTCTACCCATTGTTGACAAACGGCTCCGGCACATGTATTTGAAGCATCAGTCATAATTGACATCGGCGCATTACTTACCGGATGTGTTAGCATGACCGCATCCTTGAGGTCATCTTTACATCGCTCGAAATCCTGTATTGACTGCGCCGTCCATTCAATCTTTGTTTTATCTCGCTTTTTTGAACCTTTGAGGAAACTGTTTAACGTCGCTTGATGTTCAGCTGCATGGGGTACACTTGCCCTATAAAAGTTTATCATCCCTAGAAATCGTCGTAATTGCTCAACTGTCTCTGGCCTTGGATAATCTACAATCGCTTTTACCTTGTGGTCAGTAGGTCGGATCCCTTCGGCCGAAACTTGGTATCCTAAAAATTCAATGTTTTCCTTACCAAATTCACATTTAGATAGATTTATGGTTATGCCAAATTTTGCAAATCGGTCAAATACCTTCCGTAGATGCATTTTGTGGCTCTCCATAGAATCACTCGCAATGATGACGTCATCGATAAATGAGAACAGGAAATCTAATCCCTCTAGTACTGTGTTGTTCATATATCGTTGAAATGACTGACTCGCTGTTCGTAGACCGAAGTTTAACCTTGGAAATTCATACAAACCGAATGGTGTTATTACTGCCGTCTTCTTTATATCTTCAGGCGCTATTCTTATGAAATGGTATGCTTTATTGATGTCTAGTTTTGAAAAACACGTCGGGGTCACCAATTGTTGGTAATCTCATACGCCAAGCTTAATTATGTTTCTTCTATTTAAATGCGTATTACTTCCTGACTACCTAACTGCAGAGGGAATGTTGCACGGAGTTACCGGCACGGGGTCGTGTCAATTAATAATAAAACTGTTGATTTTAAACTCTATTTATTTTAACCTTAATTTAAGAGAAACACGTCCTAACGCTACGACCCAGTACGCAGTAACTGGTCGCGCTCCGATCATACATCTCGCTTGCACACAAAACTGCTTACATCGTCATTCATTCTACATGGTCCCTACAACAAAAAAAAAAGAATTAGGTACTTAGCGTTTGTTCCATCCGTTCACACGTGATGCGATGACCGAGGGAAATAGAGATTAATTTTTATATGAATACTAGCGGCCCGTCCCGGCTTCGCACGGGTAGACTTTGGGATAAACGTAGAGTAAATTGAAATCGGTCCAGCCGTTCACGCGTGATGGCGTGACCAAGGGTGTTGAGAATGTAAGGAACTCTTTGTTATAACCTCTATTCTCATGCTATTGCGTAACTATAGCAACCATAGTTTGTTGATGCTAACTTGTCAATTTATAGTAAAAATTATCAGTGTAGGTACCTATATATAATTTGCAATAAAATAATATTGCGACTATAATTTGAGATTTAAACTATCCTATCTCTCAAGTTGGATCGAACTGCACATGGTGTGCGAATTTTATTATAATCGGTTAAGTGGTTTAGGAGTCCATTGAGGACAAACATTGTGACACGAGATTTATATATATTAAGAAGATAAGATAGACAATTAAGTCTGTGCTATCTAAAGTAAATCGATACAAGTTACCGTAAAAACAGAAAATAATTCATAAACCAGTAGTATCTAAACTAATATTAGAGCGAGTTCGCCTCTACCAACTAAACAGGACACTAAGCCTAAAAACTTGGAGTTAGGTACCTACAAATAACAAGGAAAACCGTACTATAAGGTCCATGTTTCATTATTAAGCAACACTACAATAGCTTAATACCGAGGTCCAGCGTTATGCTATCCAGCGAGTTTAGAAATGATTTGCAACATAATTATAATACGGTGCTATTTTCAGCTCGATGCAAAGCCGAATAGGGCTCATAACATCAGGCGAGCGATTTGCTCGGCTCGTCACTCAATTACATAAAAAAAAAAAAAATATCATACTCATCATTATGAACAACTTCTATGGGAATGGGACCAACCCGAAAATCGCAAAATAACAGCTTACATACCATCGAGATATATACGCTAGTAATAATAGTTCGATGTTACATACATTCTATCGAGTGTCGTTGTCATTTTTCTATGGAACACCTGATTTTGTTTTCGCGAATTCCAGGTTGGTCCCATAGTAAAGTTGTTCGTAATGATGAGTCTACCGTGAGTGTGAGCCCTTTCGGCTTTACATCGAGCTGAAAATAGCCCCGTATTTTATGTCCTCTCATATCGTAATTCAAATTACGAACTTCAAACCTAATCTATATTGACATACTTTACCAACACAAATCTGAAAAAGTTAAGACAAAATATAAAACTTTTTTCAAATAAAAGCTTCTGCTTAAGTTTACCGTTAAACAAATCAAGATTATAGTAAACGTATGAGTAGGTAGAGGTAAATCTCCCGGTCACGATGGGCACCGAGCTCTTAGAACATGCGGACTTGCTCTTGCCGAGGGCCATGTTCATGGTTCACGAGGTTCCGGTTTTTGTCTGGCAGCCCAGAAGGGTAGATACTGTTTTATTGAGTAAATATATGAACAGCCTAAGCGACTTGAACCGATTTCTATTGACAAGGTGTTTTAAGTATTTTCTTCAAATTCAAAATCAAACAATGAAGCTGCATCTTTAAGAGATTTTAATCTTGTTTGAAGTTCAATATTGAATCTGTCAAGGCATTCTAACATATCGACGCTTGAAAGGCAATAGGTAATTACCAAGCGACATATTGGCAACTTTACAGGAGAGTGATTTAAAGTTTAGAAATTTATTCACAGAAACATAAATTATGAAAATACGAGTACATATGAAAATTAAAATGTAATTAAATTAAAAACTAAACCAATAAAACTAAACTAAACTAATCTAAAAGGCCGCTGCCTGCGGGAATTGTTCCCAAAATGCTGGCCCCATTACCACGTTGTATGGCGATGCTCACCCTTTGGGCGAGATAGAGGCCAGCATTTTAAAGTTTTAATTTTTAGAAAAAAAAAAGTTTTAAATCGCCTATTAGTCGTAACTAATCCATTCCAACGAAGTTTAAATCCAGTTAAAAGGCTTTATAAACTGGCATTTAAAGATTTTACATTTTTTCAATGTTTTAGGAAATAGTGTCGGTTAGTTTTAAAATACTCAAAATCACAAACAGGTAAAAGATACTTATCGAAAACAAAATTGTATTACAAACAAGTAAAATGAACTAAATCCCATTATTTCATAATTCTGTTTAAGGAGAAATGACGCATTCTAGAAGTAATGCATGTTTAACACATAGGTAAAATAAACTCAACATAGAAACACAGAACTTTTCTTCCAGTCAATTTTGGTCAAATTACAAAATAAATAAGGTAGGGTAGGGTTTGTTTGAACAAGTAACAATTAATTTAGGTTTTTAACCGACTTCCAAAAAGGAGGAGGTTCTCAATTCGGATGTTTGTAATTTTTTTTTTATGTATGTTCGGGCATAACTCCGTCAAATATAGACGGTTTTGCAATAATTTTTTTTATTCGAAAGGGGTTTATTCCGAAATGGTCCCATTTAAATTTCATATAGATCTCATGATGGGTTTCGGAGATAGACAACGAAACTCTCCAAAAAATGACAGCAAATCAAACGCAATCGCTGCTTTCGCATAAATATGCATTGTTTACGCAATCACACATAATAACATCACGTCTGTACACTCGAAAGGGTTACGCAAAATGTTTCAGTAAGTATATCAGGGTACCACATTTCCTATCAAAGTTAGTAGTAGTTACATATTTTTCCGCGACTAGAAGCTAGTTGTAGCACATACTTAGTACTCGTATTAGTCTTCTTGACTTTCGTTAGCCAAACGAGTGCGCCTTAAACTAAGACGAGCAGCGTCTTTAGTAGGTCTACCCATATTTTATAATACCTACGTATAAAATTTTATCACTAAAAATACAAAAATAAAAAACTTTTTAACAAAAAAGAAACCAACTTCCAAAAACTCCCTGTTAGCCCTAAAAAGTATAAAATAATACTAAATCAAATCTACTTAATCTTAAAAATCTAATCTATATAACCTAACCTTCCTAACCTATAACTAAATTTAATAATTTTTGGAGTAACGATAACGATATATTAACTCAATATCGCCCAACTTGTCGCTTGGTAATTATTGCCTTTCAAGCGTCGATATCTTTTTGAAGTTCCGCTCTTAGTGTAAGTCCAGCATCGGTGGACGAAGCCAACTCACCGGGCATGCGTTTCTTGCGACGAATTCGTCGTTCCATCGGAATATTGTGTTCTTCCGATTTTTGTACACCCAAATCTATTGATTCTTCAGCAAGATGCATTCGTTTTTCTTTAATGTAAAGAAAAAGTGCTTCTAGTTTTATGGCTATCTGATCGACACTCAAGCCTTTACTTCGAAATGCAATCTGAGCATCGTTCACTTCCCTTAGCAAAGCATTCCAAAAATAATGAGAGCAAAGAAATGAAAAATTTGCACACAGCAGGCATAAGGTTTTGTGCAGCTCCTCTGGTGTCTAAATTTGCTTTTTGGTCACTCAGCTCCTCAATTGCAGAAATAATCCCATCAAAATTCTCAGTCATCAATAGGTACTTTTACTGCAGCATAATGAGCAGCGCGTTGTTGAAAGTCTTAGTAAAGTAAAGTAAAGTAAAGTAAAATTTTATTGCAAAAAACTGTGTACAATGGTGGAATAAATCAATAAAAAGTCCCAACAGTTTATCCTAGCGGACATACAATAGTAAGTTTTGTTATGAAAACAAAAAAAAGAAAAAAAACTAAACCAAACATTATAACATTAAAAAGCTAAGCAAGCAAACAAAACAGTACTTATTTTGTAAATAATCTAATTTAATATGCTGAGATCAGTTCTTAAATGGCTATGCTGAGATCATTTCCTATATTACCTTACATAACTAACTATCTTAACTACTTTTTATAATACATGTATGGTCCTGATCCATGTGTACAAGTATAAAATTCATTCATGTTATAGAAAGTTTTTTCAATGAGCCATTTCTTCAGAGTATTTTTGAATTTATTTCCTTCTAACGATTTTATATGAGCGGGTAAATCGTTGTATGTGTTTATAGCCGTCATATATGTGCTTCTGTAAAACATTGCGTTATTTATTTGTGGTATTCTAATGTTTAACTTATATTTGGACCGCAAGCTTTCTGATCGAACTGATTTTTGTACAAAAAAATAGCTTTTATTATTTTTCACAAATAGACAGATTTCTAATATAAAGATACCAGTTAGTGTTAACAGTTCATTTTCTTTGAACACATTTCTAACTGAATCAGTACTTCGAAGCTTATATATGGCTCTTAAACATCTCTTTTGCAATTTGAACGTATTAATGACATCGACTGAAATTCCCCAAAAAATTATTCCATACGTTAAGTGAGGGTAAACGTGGCCGTAATAAGCATTTTTTGCAATATCTTTTGAAGAAACGTTTCTCAATATTGAAAGTGCAAAAATGTATTTGGCGACTTTTGCATTTGTTTGTGCCACATGTGTCTTCCAGTTTAGGTGGCAATCTATATTGACGCCCAAAAATTTTGAGTCACTTACCTCGGTTACTTTTAGGTTATTATGAATAATATTTAGTTGTAGAGGTGGGGTTTGGTAGTTTCTAAATTGTATTATCTTTGTTTTGTTTACGTTAATTGTTAAGTTGATAGAGTTTAACGCTTTAGCAATGTTTTCTAATGTACTGGTTATTTCTTTTTCAAATTCTGCTGGTTTTAAGTTATTTTGAGGTATATAGACTGTGGCATCGTCAGCGAACATAACACATGGGTGTTTGGTTGCTATTGTCAAGTTATTTATGTATATTAGGAAAAGTAATGGTCCGAGAATACTACCTTGGGGTACTCCTAGCAATAAATTTTGGAAATCTGATTGTATGGTTTCAATAGATTTGGTTTTTCGGTTGTAAAAATTGATACTAGTAGATTGACTTCTATTTGATAAATAACTTTTTAAAAGATCAAGGGCTGTTCCTCTAATTCCTATCCTTTCAAGTATGTCAATTAATGTGTCATGTAGAACGCTATCAAATGCTTTAGACAGGTCTAGTAACAGAGCCACCCCTTTCTTTTTGTTGTTTAAATCTTCCCACACCTGTTTTAGACATTTAAATATAGCCGAAGTTGTGTTTTTACCTTTTTGGAAACCGAATTGGTTTGAATTTAAAATATCATTTGATTCCAAAAATGATGAGATTCTAACATAGATAGCTTTTTCGAATATCTTAGAAAAACATGGTAGAATTGCTATTGGTCTGTAGTTTTCTATGTCGTTTGTAGGTCCTTTTTTATGCAAAGGTCGAATTATGGCTTTCTTCAAATCACTAGGGA
The DNA here is from genome assembly GCA_949125135.1 of Alcis repandata. Taxonomy (NCBI): domain Eukaryota; kingdom Metazoa; phylum Arthropoda; class Insecta; order Lepidoptera; family Geometridae; genus Alcis; species Alcis repandata. The sequence continues at coordinate 2,387,586 of OX421244.1, forward strand.
AACAGCCGGTTTCAATAGATAGATTAATTAAATGGGCCAAAGGTTCCGCTATGTAATCGATGGCGCTTTTGATTACTTGTATAGGTATGTTATCATGACCTACGCTTTGTTTATTTTTTAACTGATTGACAATGTTTTTAATTTCTTGGGGACTGACTGGATTAAGAAAAATACTTTTTGAATTATTTGTGGCTGAAAATGTTGGTTTTATATTTGTAGTGGGATTTTTATTTAAATTAACGAAATAGTTATTGAATGTTTTGGCTATTTCCGAATGATTTTTAATTTCCTCATTATTGATTAGCAAAGTGTCAATAGTTGTGGGTATAGTGTTAGTTTGAGAAGTGTTTTCATTAATAATCCTCCAAGTAGCTTTAGTTTTATTTACACTTCTGTTAATATAATTAATGTTTGACATTTTCTGTGAAGTTGAGATAACTTTTTTCATTGTTTTAGAATATTTTTTATACGCATCTAGATGGTCTTTATTTTTGTTTGACATAGTTTTAAAATACAGTTTTCTTTTCTTTTTGCTCGACACTATGATCCCCTTTGTCTTCCAACTTACTTTTCGTTTATACGTAATTTTACTTCTTTCAGAAGGGATGCATAAATCAAATATTAGACTAAAAAGGTCATTAAATACTCTGTACGCTGTTTCTGCGTCTTGATGTTCATATACTTCAACAAAGTTTACCTGTTTAATATATTTGTTGAAAATATCTAAATATTTTACGGCACTTCGTTTTTTTACATACCAAAACTTTTCATGGAAACTCATATTTGTTTGTATTTTAAGTATTTGCGCGGTGTGGTCAGAGAGTTTGTGTTCCACCTTTATTACTTCTGTCTTAAATTTCTTAATGTTTGTTAAGATGTTGTCAATGCAAGTTTGACTATTTTTGCTTATTCTTGTAGGCTCTTTGATAGCCGGAAATAGATTGAATGAGCTTAATGTATTCAGAAATAGGTCAGTTTTACTATTTTTTTCGAGTATGTTTGTATTAAAATCTCCTAATATAAATATTTTCTTCTTGCCATATCTTTTCCGTCTTGTTAGTTTCTGAAGCAAAATTTCGAGGCAGTTTATAAAGAGTTCAAAGTTACTATTTGGTGACCTATAAGCACAAATTACAATATAGTTTAGTTCATTAATGCTAACGCCACACACCTCAAAATGTCGCTCTATACTCATATCAGCTACCCAGTCTAATTTCGTATATTTTATTGAATTTTTTATATATATGCATACGCCTCCATTTGTTAGTTTTTTTCGAGAGAAGTGTGCAGCCTTTTGGTAACCATCAATCTGCAGCACCTCAGCTTCGCTTTCTTTTAAGAAGGTCTCACTTATACAGCAGATATCTATTTTATGTGCTTCTGTCAATAATTCTATCTGGTCTACTTTTTTTCTAATACTTCGTGTGTTTAGGTGCATCATTTTTAAGTTAAACTCGTTTTCATTTACATTTTTATTATGAACGAAAAAACTGAGGCGTACTCGTCACTAGTACGGAGATACTTTTATGTGTGGGAGAGCTTTTTGGGACCTGCTTGAAGTAATACGGCATTGTGCCGGGTTTAGGTTTATTTGCCGCAGTGCTGACATGGCTCATGTTCTGTGGGTTGTCGTTTGGTTTAGCTATCGGGCTAGACACGCATGTTTGGAGACTTGGAAGCTCTTTTTTCTTAAAGTAGTATGGTATAGTACCAGGCAACTTTTTATAATCATATTTTTTAGGACCTAGAATCAATTTTGCTTTGTTTTTCGTCATTCGTGTTATATTTGAGTCTAAATAGCAATTTCTGTAGTCGGATACGTTAATCAAATTATTAATGCTTCTGTCATTGGCTGTGGACAAATATTGGCAATTTTCAAAGCTGTTTGCAATAGTTTTAATATTACGGTTCAGTTTATCCTCATTTAAGTGTGGATTATACCTAACTCCTGAAACAATAATTTGTGGTTCGTTAATTTTCTTAAGCCAAGACGATACTTCTATGAGAAATTTTGTGGGGTTTGTGTCATTTGCTCCTGCAGATAGTATTAACCAATCTTCTTTATTAAGAGTATACTCAGTAGCTTTCGACTTCTGCACGATGTAATCCAGGGATGCGTTTGGATATGTTTCGCAGTTGATGTCGTAGTCTTTAGCATTTCTGTGTTTGGCACGTAGTTTAATAAGCGATGAAGCCAAGTCTCTGCAGCTTTGGTCACCAACAATGATAATTTTTGGCTGTTCTTCTGTCTTTTTAAATGTTTGAATGTCATTCGTTTGTTTCACAGTTGACGTGTCTTTACCCTCTTTTGTCTTAATATTGTCAACTCTTTTTTCTTCTAGCTTTACACATGTAACTTTACTTTTTATCTGTTTCTTCTTTGTCTTCCCTTTTTCAATTGGCAATGATAATTCAGTACCACTTTTTTCTTTTGTATTCTTCGGTGTTTCGTCTTCGTCACTGGGCTCAATATTTGCCTTCTGTTTGCAGCTACAATCAAGGTTTTTATTATTCAAGATTGTCTCAAGAATTAACAATTTATTGACCATTTCATTATTTGTTGTCTGCAATAATTTTATTTCTTCTTTCGCCTTAATTAGTTGTCTGATTAAATCATTATTTTCAAGTTTCAATTTTTCTATGCCTTGACCTGTCATCATTTTCGGTGTATCCGATAGACTGATAGAGCTACTACACAGAGTCGCATATTCGGAATCATTTGATGTATCAAGTACGCTTGAATTTTCTACCAATGGACTTGGCAAAGCTCTTGGTTTTCTGACAGTTACATTGTCGCTATCCTTAACACTGACGCTGCAATTTTTCATACTTGTCGTAATCTTTTTAGCTACTGGAGACTTTTTATTTTTGTTTATATAGTTTTTTCGTAGGCACCACTGACATGCCCAAGCAGTTTTGTGGTCACGTGTCATTCGTAAAAATCTTGCAATGGAAACATTTCCACATGCTAAGTCGTATGTGACAGCACAGAGAGAACAAGTCAGGAACTCCCTATTTAGAATTTTGGTAGAACATTTTCCGCAGTCACGGGGTAGTGTTGGTGTTCTAGGCGCCATATTTTTTTTTTTTTTTAATTTTAACATTTACTTGCAACTTTCTTTTGACCTAGTTAGGGTTCAAAATATTGTCAGTTGGTTTCAAAAATTCGATCAAACAAACGCAGGTCATGCTAAATGTTCTGCCATAAGACGCTAGATGTCGCTCTATGAAGTCCTTTATCGCGCTGATTTATCACGCAGATTTTTCACTAAATTCAGGCTGCAGACGTATAAAACAATAACTGCAATTTTTCGGACCCTTTTCAGCTGAAGTTCATTGCATTAGACGTAGCACACAAAATAGTTTGTCATTTAAATGTAGTCATCTAAAACATTCGGCACGAAATTCGAACACAGAGGTCAATGATCGGTACGAAATTTAACTGGTAACGGTCACTTTGAAAAAATGGTTTTTATCACTTATTTCGGAGCACAAGGGTTTGATAACACTCATTGACGTTTGTATCACTTATATTATTTTATTAAACATTTTTAAGAGTCAGTATAACTCGAGAAACTACTTTATATTTAGTTTGGGGGTTGTACAAAACTTTTATCGGTCACTTAGAAAAAAGTCTATTTTTACGAAAAATTTAATGAATTTAGGTTCACAAACACTGGCACATAAGTATTTTCACGTTATCTTTATGTTTATTTATACTGATGGCTTTTAATCGTCCATTTTATTATTTTTACGAATTATTTTGTTAGAGACGTAAACAAAACAATGTTTACCGCGAGGCGCCATCTTTTGAAAGTCTTTTAACAGACGCTTTGCTATGTTTAAGGAGCACTTCCCATCGGCTTGTAGAAGCAGAAAAAAAGTTGAATATGGCCTCTATTGCTCCGAAAAAATAAACAAGTCGTATTTTGTGCGAACGATTGTTGGGCACATAAATTAAGTGAATGATCTATACAACCAACAAAATTGCTTATTTATTTTTTTCTTTTACATATTTTATTTTTAGCTTGCACTCCTCCGTGTATGCCACTCATAACTGCTGCATTATCGTAGCCATGCGATCGAAACATCATAATATCTAAACCATCGTTTTTAAGTTTTTTAATTATTTCCGCGCTTAAATCAATAGCTTTTTTCCATGTAAAGGAAAAAAACCTAGATATACTTCTTTGACTTCTACTTTTCTCTTATAAATTTTCACGTAACGAATCACTTCAGACATTTGATCGACATGTGAAACATCAGGTGCGCTATCAAACATGATTCCAAAATATTTAGCTGATTTAATTTCGTTGACAAGCTGACATTTAACGTGATTAGCTAAAACATTTATAAACTCATTTTGTATATCTGGCGATAAATACGTTACTTTAGGTGATTTTTCCCGCTCTGAATATAAAATATGTTCTTTCAATACTGCATCAAAGGGTATGCTCCCGGGAAATACCGGTACTGGAATTCCCGATATTTCCCGGGAAATTGACTCTTGATGCAGTACCGGTACTGAGATTTTTTTCCCGGGAAATTCGGGAAATTTCGGTACCGTCGATACTCTTACTATAACTTAAAATAAAGCCAATATTAAGTTCATTGCTGAATTGTCGTGGTCCTATTAGTTTAAAGTGCTGTTATTTTGACATTTGAACATAAATAAAGGACGCGTAAAGTTAGCCGAGCCATGTTAGATGAGCTTTTAGCCAACTATGGCTAGTTGTGATCGTTGACCGGTTTAGCGTAGACGGGCGACAGGCGCGTTAGGTTAAAGCGATGAGCTGTTTGGTTCATTTCTTAATGGTCTCTAAACGTCTCAAGGTGGTATTAGACCTATGCATCTATTAGGTGCAAACAGAACTCTATGAACGCTCGACCTTGTGCTTTGTATAGTGACAGCAACTGTTACAGTGTAACCTACCTTAGATATGCTGTCTAAGGTAGGTTTTTTTCGGACTAAAATATCCTATAAACAACTCATAACAACATACGAGTACTCTGGACCATCTGTCTTAAACGTGCCCTTTAGTATTTCAGTCACATTGCTAGAAAACAAGGCGATAACCTGGAGAAGTTTGATTATGACAGGGAAAGTCGACGGCAAGAGGCCACAAAGCCGCAGCCCGATATATTGATTTGATCAGAATCGCACCACTCTAGACACCTCGGTTTACGAAGTACTTCAAATTGCTAAAGACTAGAAACGTTGGCACAATATCGTGAAAGTGAGACTATTTGGAGGTGGTGGTCACGACCCTCAGATATGAGAAGCACGATATAACAATCATTGCTTTTAACAAAGGCTGGATTTATAGCCCACTGAAACGTACGATTTACAACGACATAGATTTACTATAACAGTGCTATTGTTTGCGGACCTAAGGATACCAAGCTATAGCAGATCGTTAAGATCGTTAATGTGTGGCAGGAAGAGCATCGCAGAGAACACGGACTCCTGGGCAACACTGGTATTGACATGATGCATTCGCTCAGACTCGTACAGATCATTATCAACTTCTCCAATCGATCGATCCCTCAAAAAATCAGAAATCTACGCAACTAAACCAGTGAACAAGTCATACGGAAACAATTTGCTTAAAGGCTGTCATGCAATCTCTGTTGAAAGCCTTCAAGAAGAGGGAAATAGCGAACGCCTTTCTATGCTTCTCGATAAACTCACTCTAGAGATGTGGCATACTCTAGAAGTCTAGAAGATCGCCATCAGACCGAAACCCATATTGCCACTCACTAAGAAGGTCATCAGTTTTAGGTGTGTCAGAAGCCGAAGACATGACATGTGTTGAAGACATGTTCTATAATCTTCCAGAGTGATTGAACATGACCGAGTATGCCAGTAGTAAGCGCGGTGGGCACGAATATTTTTTTTGGCACAAGTTGCACTTTAAGATTTCTCCACGACTTTGGCGTTTTACCGTTCTCGAGAAAGAGACAAAAGAGGCATTTCGACACATGAGATAACTCCAAGACATATGTATTTTTTAATCCAAAGTAACTGGCCGCTATAGGTTTTATTTACTCAAACAAAATACATGGGTACATATTAAATTTTTAGGCAATAAAATAAAACATTCCGACTACAGGCACTGTTCTGATCTCCCCAGGCGGAGCGCTGCCTCGAGGCCGGCTGCCTCGAGCACGTGGCGCGCCTCCTGCAGCGCAGCGAGCCCGCGCTGCTGCAGGGAGCCGCCCGGGCGGCGGGACACATCTTCACTCACACGACCTCTGAGACTCAACAAGCACTGGAGAAGGACATCCTCAGTTCGCTTCAAAAACAGTTTATCTTTGGAGAGTTTGAGTAAGTCACGATATAATTGTATTCGAACCATTCTAGCACGAGTTGAAGGCGAGGGCGGATATCTAAGTAAGTGAGCTTCGCAGGACATTTTAGCACTTTTAATATTGAGAAACATTTCTGCGAAAGGAATATTATCAAAAAATGCTTAGTACGGCCACGTTTACCCTCACTTAACGTATGGAATTTTTTTGGGGTAATTCAGTTGATGTCATTCGTACGTTTAAATTGCAAAAGAGATGTTGCAAAAGAGAGTGTGGAACGTAATATAGAAACACGCTTTACGATATGACTACACACAGAAAACACAGTTCATAGAAATCTCTATTCCTAGACAGCACGTTTCGCCGAAAACCCTGTTAATAGAAAACACTGTTCGTAGACATCACGGTACATAGGAAGCACTGTTGACAGAGATCACTGTCCTTAAATAGCACTTTTTGCCGTGAACTTTGTTCATAGAAACCACTGAGTGTATAAACAATATTTTTAAAATTATATTGAGTACTATGGAAACTAACGTGGTTTTCACACATTTTTGTTATAATTAAACACGGGAATACTCATATGACTAGTTTCGGTCACCGAATGTGACCGAAACTAGTCGTAGTAGACGACTTAATTTTTACGTGAGTATTCCCGTGTTTAATTATAACAAAAATATATTGAGTTGGTACTTTTTTGATAATATTAATTGTTTTTGTTTCATATTATATACTACACAAATATTATAAAGCTGAAGAGTCGTGTTTTGGTTTTGGTTTTCGTTTTGCTTCATTTTTGACAAACATACGTCAAACATTAGTATACTTACCACAAGTAAATAACGCAATGTTTTACAGAAGCACATCAAATATGACGGCTATAAACACATACAACGATACACCCGCTCATATAAAATCGTTAGAAGGAAATAAATTCAAAAATACTCTGAAAAAATGGCTCATTGAAAAAACTTTCTATAACATGAATGAATTTTATGCTTTTACTCATAAGTACACATGGATCAGGAATAGATATACATATATTATGAGAGGTAGTTAAGATAGTTAGTTATATAAGGTAACTAGCTTCCGCCCACCGCTTCGCCCGCATGGACTATACCTCGAGAACCGATAATTTTTCCGGGATAAAATTAATTTAACCATCTTTTTTTGAGAGCATGTAAAAAGCGTCATACAATGGAAGCAGGGACCCCAAAAACCCCCGGATGCAATAAGTCAGCCCCTCGAATCATTTTAAAAAATGGCGGCCATTTTGAATCATTTGGCTTTTCGCCACCACCATCAAGTAGCCCTTGCTAAATCCTATGACATTTAGTCAAACACCCATCCATCTTCAACCGTTTCGGAGATACCTATAGACCCTCAAAGTTTGTATGGCGGCTATGTTTTAAGGCGGCTATGTTATTTTTAAAGGCTTCAAAAAGGTCCGAGGTTTTGGTGACTTTTTAGTCTCAGCGCTTTGGCAAAAACGTTTTTAGTTTTCGAGATAATTAGCAGTTCCACCTCGAGAATGTGACTTTTCGAAGGTTTTGGATTTTTTCTGGATGTTGTTTACCCGCTTTAAGTTTAGTACATCTGTAACGTTTCATTGAGTTAGCATCAAAACAAATTCTTTCTCAGTAGGTACTATCTTTACCACGCCATTTCACCCCAACGGGTTGATTTTCCAAAAATCTTTTTGTTGTTGGTCTCAATTATTTTTTTAACTTTAGTATATTTGCAAAGTTTGATAATCGTAGCATTAAGAAAAATATTTTTTTCATGTAAACTTAAACACATAAACACCCCTTTTCACCCCCTTAGCGGTTGAATTGGGCAAATCGCTTTCTTAGTGTGCGTCTGCTTTTTGGTATAAAACTTTTGTCCAAATTTGACGTTTGTAGCTTAAGGGGTTTAGGCTGTGCGTTGATCTGTCAGTCAGTCACGATATTCACTTTTATATATATTGATGATTGATTGATGATAGGTATAGGAAATGATCTCAGCATAGTCATTAAGAACTGATCTCAGCTTATTGTTTTAGGTTATTTACATAATAAGTACTCTTTTGTTAATATATTATTTAAAAAATGATTAGTTTATTTTTTTGGTTCTAAAAAATTGCTCATTGTTTATAACAAGTACCACATTGTATGTCCGCTAGGATAGACTGTTGAGACTTTACCTATACTAATTTATTCCACCATTATTGTACACAGTTCTATGCAATAAATTTTTACTTTACTTTACTTTACTAGTTGATATTCTTTGATAAATGATTCTCATATACCTACTAAACAGTAAATTTTGTGTTAAATTTAAATAATTTTTAAGGTTTACAAAATGTTTTAAATTCATACGTGATCTGCTCACTATTAGATCACTAAACGACGCCAATGCAAAGGATTGTCATATAACGGTACAGACACATTTAGTAAATAAGGAGCCAGTCAGACTCAGACCAAACGACTGACAGTGGGGCGGTGGTCCGGAACACTAAGTATAAAGATTGAGACGCACTATTATTTGTGCACAGATGTCAAGTGTTAGCAGCGGAGGCGATCGCTAATGTCTGCGCACGTGCAGCTGCAGCCGAGCGCGCGCGAGTCGCGTCGAGCGGCGTGCTGCAGGGCTGCAGCGCGGCGCTCGGCAGGACGGCGGCGGCGGAGGCAGGCGGGCGGGCCGAGCTGGCAGTGGTGGGTCCATTTCATTTAGAAATAGCTTTGACTGGAGGTACGGCCACGATCGCCAACTCATTATGTGTCTAATATCAACATGTTCGCTATATGTTAAATGTTGTTTAAGTAATTCGTTAAGTAACTATGTAAACAGTGTTTTCATAGTAAACTGACTTAGTTTTACATGAAATCTCACATGAAAATTTTTGTGCTTGACCTTGACTTGACTTGACCTTAAAGTTTACATTATATGTTTTAGATTAAGTGATTTAGACACGCGGTAGCGTGTCAAGTAGCGTGTCAAGCCAAGTTTAAGTGACAGTAGGTACTGGCGAGCAGCACCGTGTGTTATTACACAAACCATTTGGAGCCAGTTTTGACCTCCTCATAAATCAAAAACTATTTCACCTAAACGTGTCAAATTTGGCTCATATACCTATTATGACTTGCGAGATACATATGTGCTCCAAATTTCATAAACACATCTCAAACGGTTATTTAGATATTAACGTCCAAAAATCGTAATTTTTATCATTGACCTAACTATAGACCAAAACTCTAACCATGTTCCAGATGACTTAGAAAGTTCAAATTTGGCATACAGATAGGTACCTAAATATTAAGTGAATACAAAGGTCTAAATCAGAAACTGGTAAATTTGTATCATCTTAATCTATAATTATAAATTACGTGTCACGTTGTTTGTCCGCTATAGACTCCTAAACTACTTAACAGATAGGATCTGACTTAACAGATAGGATAGCTCACATCTCAATTTATATTGTCTACCCGTGCGAAGCCGGGACGGGCCGCTAGTTTTATTATAATTTTGGAACACTTAACTTATACTTAGTGCCTCAGCAATCAGCAATCAAAACTTATAACAGCCGGTCTTTATGTGGATTTTAAGGTCTTCACGTGATTAAAATATAACGAGTTGAATACTATCCTTATTTTTTTTTTAAATCCAAATATATTATTTCCGTTTTAGTACTTATAACTAAGAGTATAGTCGACTTTCGTATTGATTACGTTATAACTGGGATTTAGTATTAATGCATAAACAGGAAGCGTATTAAAAAGGTAGCAGATAATGAATGGGCAATGCGCACTATTATCTCTAACATTCAAGAGAGTGTAGACAACATAAAAAAGAAAACCACGCAGCGGAAACGCAAGAAAAACATTAAATCTCTATACCTGCCTAGTTTTCTTTAAGTACAAAAAGTAATGATATCCCACCAAAAACATAAATGTAAAAAAGGAGAGCCAAGTTCAATACAAAAACTATGCTTGGCTGTGGGCTTCGCCGCAAAAAGAATGGAGATCTAAATGAGTGCCAAGTTTGATGGTCAGTCCTGAAATTTATTTATGACAACATAAATATCATTTTTCTTATATCTTCTTCTTATTCTAAGGTTTGACTTGGCTAGTTTTCATATACGAATTATATAGGGTTATTCATAAAGCCGAAAGGGGCTCATAGTACTCATCATTATGAACAACTTTTACTATGGGACCAACCCGAAATTCGCGAAAAAAAATCAGCTGTTCCGTAGAAATATAATAAAAAAAAGAAAAATAAATATATAATAAAAAAAATAAATAAAATGTAATGGAACAGCTGATATTTTTTTCGCGAATTCTGGGTTGGTCCCATAGTAAAAGTTGTTCATAATGATGAGTACTATGAGCCCCTTTCGGCTTAGCATACCCTTTATGAATAACCCTGTATATAAATTGTAAGGGACTTCAGGTTTCAGGTTTCAGAATTAAAATCCCTCTTCACATGTAGCAATTTATTTAAAGGTTCAGATGTTCACAGGTCGGAGGTCGGCGCACGAATGAATTCAAAATGGCGTCGACCCTCCTTAAATACCTTCCTATATTTATATAAAAATAAAGTGAGAGCGAGAAGACTCTTCTATCTCGCTCTATCCTACGCTAATATGGTACATGGTCCGAGAGCAGTAAAAATGAAGACAATCAATTATCGTTAGGCTTCTTGTCCGTAACAGCCTCCCCTCGGCGTAGTTCATCGCAGCCATCATCCAAAGGGAGGACAATAAGCCTCCTCACAGGTCGCCGGAAGATTCCACCCCGCGTCCGCACATCTGCGCTTCGTACCACGCCGTCCGGTCCTTCATGTGTCTTCTCCACTTCGCCTCTCGGCCATACACCGCGCGGTAGCAATCCGTCCGCGATAATGACTACGTCGCCGTTCCTAACGTTCCGCGCAGGCCGTCTGACAGTGAGCACCTCGACCTCCTCTACGCTTTCAGTTTCCTCTTTCGGCCATTGGTTCTCCGGAGCTCTCAGGAAGGACGGGCCTACGAACCAGCGATCCGTGCTTTTCAGCTGAGTGTTGCCTGCGCGCGTCGCATCGTCGGCGACGTTGTATGCGGTTGGCGTCCATCTCCACTCGTTGACCGCTGTTAGCTCTGCGATCTCGCCGAGGCGGTGCGCGACGTACGGCGTGTAGCGCGTTGAGTCGTTTCGTATCCAATGAAGCGCCGTTTTCGAGTCGCTCCAGTACACGACGCGCCCTGTATATTGGTGTTCTCGTTTTATTTCCGCCGCTAGCCTCGCGCCGATCAAGTTGGCTTGTAGTTCCATGCGCGGTATACTCTGCGGTTTCATTGGCGCCACTTTCGCTTTTCCTGCGATTAGAGTGAGGTGAACGCTTCCGTCGTTGTGCGAATATCTCCAATATGCCGCCGTCGCGTAAGCCTGCTCGCTGGCGTCGCAGAATACATGTAGCTGCCGTTCTTCAGTAGGCCTCGGGCTATAACAGCGCGGAAGTCGTAGTTTTTCGATATAATCCAAGTCGCGAATCCATTCAGCAAAGCTTGCCGCCTCCTCCGGCGGTAGCGGGTCGTCCCATGACATTGCGTGACGCCACAAGCTCTGCAGTATCACTTTGGCCGAGATGACGTAGGGCGATATCTGGCCTGAGGGATCAAAGACGGACATAACGGCTCCCAGCGCTTCCCTTTTCGTAGGCGTGCGTACGCCTGACTTCACTTCTTTCGGTATTCTCGGCATATCCGTATTAAACGCCAGCTCATCCGTGACAGCGATCCATTTCAGTCCCAAAGTTTTTCCGTACTCGTTCCCGCTCGCACCGAGTTCCTTAGGAGTAGTAGCGCGGTTGGCGTCATCCACTCCCCTCAGTAGTTGAGGCCGGTTTGAACTCCATCCTGCGAGCTCGAATCCTGCTTTCTTATGTACCTCGGTGACCTCTTGCATCGTCCTAGCCGCAGTGTCCTCGTCGTCGAAGCTCTGCACCCAGTCGTCCATATAGTGGCTGGTGGTTATCGGGGCATAGGCTAGCGGGTGAGTGTGCCGGTGCTCTTCCGCATTTCTGTTGCGCACGCTGTGTGCCAGGAACGGCGAACTTCTGGCGCCGAAGATCATTGACGTCATCTCGTACACGTCGGGTGGTCGCACTCGCTCTGCGTCGCGCCATAAGAAATGCTGCACGGCTCGGTCTTCTTTTCTTATCTTTATTCTCAGGAACATTTCACGGATGTCGGCTGTTATCGCAACCGGTCGCTCTCGGAAGCGATAAAGTATGCCGTTCAAGTTGCTCAGTAAGTCCGGGCCGTCCAGTAGCTCATCGTTCATGCACACTCCGTTTGCTTGTGCCGCTGAGTCAAAAACTAGACGGATCTTCCCCGGCTTGTTCGGGTTGGTGACCGCAAAATGCGGTAGGTACCACATCTTGGTATCTTCTCTGTGGTCCGTGTTACATTTAATTGCGTATCCTTTCTCAATTAACTTATTTATTTCCTTTGTATACGACTCCTTGAACTCGGGTGATCTATCCATTTTTCTTTCGATCGCCTTCAAACGCCGGATCGACATGTCGTAGCTCGGTGGTAGGCGTACATCGTCGGTTCTCCATGGTAAGCCCACCTCGTAGCGTCCTTCCGTCCTTGTCGCTGTTTGGTTAAATATTTTAACCGCTCGTTCATTGGCAGCGACCGGCTTGGGCTTGTTGGAGATTCCGATAGAGTCTAACTCGAAATGAGCCTTCACTAGCTGATGCAGCTCGCCGTCTCGTTCCTGCGCCGTCCTGATGTGTAGTGCACGTTCTTCGCGTGCCACGAGAGTGCTCCGTGGCGTGCATCCGTGCAGCACCCACCCAATCTCGGTGCGGGATGCTGCCGGCTGCGTTTTCCTTCCCGTGAGCAACTCCCGTGACACTATTAAGTGCCAGTTGTCTGCGCCGATCAGGACGCGCGGCGTGGCGTTGGAGTAACATACATCTTCAGCGAGCAGGCTCTGCAGGTGAGGTTGGTCGAGCTGCTCCCGTGGTACCGACTGACTTCCTAGCTTCAAATGTTGCACCGTGCGTGCTCGGATAGCGTGGTAGTCCCTCTGTCGTTTTCCCTTAATCTCGATGTCCACCGCTCTGCTGCTCGCCTCTCTTTGGCTCGACGTCACCCCATGTATATTGAGCGGTCGTGCGGGTCCCCGGGCTCCTATTTGGTCCGCTAACTCCTGGTCAATCAGGCTGATGGTCGATCCTTCATCCATTAGTCCAAAAGTTTCCACCTCACCCGCGGGCCCTTTTATGACGACCGGGCATATTTTCAGCAGGACACCCCGATCCGCTCGTACATGCGTGGAGGCCGTGATGGCCGAGTCCTCACTCGGGGGAGGGTTCTCCTCCCCTCGTTTTCTCGGTAAGTGTAGCAGCGCGTGATGCGACATTCTGCACTCGTCCACTCCGCATTTCTTGGCTTTACACGAGAATTTCCGATGCTTGTTGTTCACACATAAAAAGCAAATCTTTGCTTCCTTCACCCAGCGCCACCGGTCCTCCGTGGACATTTCCTTGAGTTTTCCGCACTGCGTCGTGACGTGCTCCTCTCCGCAGCAATAACACGTACCCTTTCCTGGCGTGTCGTTTGTGGCGTAGACGCTCGCTCGTGCCGGTCGGTATCGCTGCGCAGGAGCGCCCGTTGGTCTCGACGGGGCGGACGGCGTGGTGGCGGTGTAGCAGTGTCGAACTGCTCGGTCGGCCTCCCTCATGAAGAAATGCGACAGCGTTTCTATCTCAGCCTTTCCCCTCGACGACGCGTGCTCCTCAGCGTAATCGCACCATCGCGCTCTCAGGTGTTCGCTCATTTTCTCAGTGATGCTCCTCATTAGCATCGGGTTCTGGAGGTAGCCCTTTTCGTCGAGGCACGCTATCACTGTCACTATGTTTTGTAACTTGATCGCAAAGTTGTTGAGTTCGGCCGCCGTTGTTCCTATACGCGGCAGTCTTCTCAGTTCGTCGAATGCTTGGTCGATGATGATCTCTGGTCGTTGCGGTGTATAGTAGCGCGACGACGCATTGACGCGCTTCTCCTTTTAGGCACGCGCGTAACCTGGCGAGGTTTTCGGTCGGCGGGATCCCGTAGATGGCGCTGGCCTCTCTAACTGCGACCTTAAACGGCAGCCATTCTCCTGGGGCTCTGCTAAACGTCGGCAGGTCCGGCGGTTTTCGGTAGCGGTTACCTCGTGACATTTTCTCCAGTGCGTCAGCTAGTCGGTCGATGCCACGCTCACGCGGCGCTGCACGCTGCGGTGACGTAGCTCGGCGTGGCGACGCCGCCCGTCGTGGCGATAACTCGCGATGCGGCGATGTCGCGCGGCGCGGCGACGCGCGTCTCTGGGCGGCTTGGTTCGGTGCCGTCTGCGCGTTTTCCACCCACTCACTGACACGGCGGTTATTCTCGTACACGTCACTCACGCTACCTTGGTCCGACTCTTCTCTGATCGTGTCGATGTCGGCAGCTAGCTTCTTCTTAATCAAACTGGCTTGTATCTGCAAATCTTTCCTCTGAATTTGCACCAGTCTCTCCTCTGCTTCGATCTCCACGCGGCGGATCCTCGCGCTGATGCTGGTGGCAGAGTGCTGTGACCGGACGGACGGCGCTCGGCCCGGCGGTCTCTCGCTAGTAGTGGCGGGCGCGAGTGGCATCGCGGAGCTCGTAGTCGCGAGTCCCGGCGTGGAGAGCGGATCGTGTGCGAACGCGGCTGCGGTCGTGAACGCAGGCGGATGTGGACGTGGCGGGGCGGTGGACGGCGACGCGGGGTAGTCAACGTATACCCGCATGTCCGCCTCATCGGCGGCGGCTTTGCTTCGCGTCGTCGGCATCTTCGACACTTCACTGTCCTACGTCCCTACCTGCCTAATCTAGTTACCGACACTTAATGCTATCCGTGTTCCAGCGCTCGCCGGCCGGATCTCGCCTGCCCGTCGCACCGTTGGGTGGACCTTCCTTTTTCCAACTCCGGCGCTCGTTCAGCCGGATCTCGCCTGCCCGTCGCACCGTTGGGTGATCTTCTTTTTTCTAACTCGACGACTCGGAGTTGTAGCACCGTTGGGTGATCTTCGAGCACAGCGCTCAGCCTTCGTTTTCACGTTCACTCGTACAGGAAACACGGTCCGGGCAAGTTCAGGGAAGCCCGTCCGTTGATCGCACCGCACACGCGTTCGGGGCGTGCGGCCGCTGTTTCCGATGATCTTCTTCACGTTCACTCGTACAGGAAACACGGTCCGGGCAAGTTCAGGGAAGCCCGTCCGTTGATCGCACCGCACACGCGTTCGGGGCGTGCGGCCGCTGTTTCCGATGATCTTCTTCACGTTCACTCGTACAGGAAACACGGTCCGGGCAAGTTCAGGGAAGCCCGTCCGTTGATCGCACCGCACACGCGTTCGGGGCGTGCGGCCGCTGTTTCCGATGATCTTCTTCACGTTCACTCGTACAGGAAACACGGTCCGGGCTAGTTCAGGGAAGCCCGTCCGTTGATCGCACCACACGCGCGTTCGGGGCGTGCGGCCGCTGTTCCTGACGATCTTCTGCTGCTGGAGTACTGCACGCGTGTTCGGAGCGTGCGGCACTCTTCTTCGGCCCACGAGCGAAAGAGATGGAGAGAGACGCGCTCAGTGGGCTCCTCGTGTTCACTCTTCGATTTTCACAGCTTTCTTGAGACTGCGCCGACTTTTCCTGTTCTTTATCCGGCTCGAAGGACCAGCTTGTAAGGGACTTCAGGTTTCAGGTTTCAGAATTAAAATCCCTCTTCACATGTAGCAATTTATTTAAAGGTTCAGATGTTCACAGGTCGGAGGTCGGCGCACGAATGAATTCAAAATGGCGTCGACCCTCCTTAAATACCTTCCTATATTTATATAAAAATAAAGTGAGAGCGAGAAGACTCTTCTATCTCGCTCTATCCTACGCTAATATGGTACATGGTCCGAGAGCAGTAAAAATGAAGACAATCAATTATCGTTAGGCTTCTTGTCCGTAACATAAATTATAGCCTTCGCAAGTTCTAAACCTGTTACTTGTCGGTTCTTATTTTATTATTTCGAAAATTTGGCATGCTGGTAGAAACTAGCCATCGAACATAATAATTCGTATAAGAGAACTAGCCAAGTCAAACCTTAGGCTACAATATAATATCCTAAGTTATAAGAAAAATGATATTTTATGTTGTAAGTAATAAATACATTTCAGGACAGACCATCAAACTTGGCACTTCATTTAGATCTCCATTCTTTTTGCGGCGAAGCCCACAGCCAAGCATAGTTTTTGTATTGAACTTGGCTCTCCTTTTTTACACGCTTTATAATATTAGCTTCACTTGTATTGTAAACAAAGCGTGTTTTTTAGTTTTTTGAACTACTAATTTTTTTTATTACATTTATGTTTTTGATGGGATAAAAGTTAAATGGAGTAGGTTCAAATAAAAAAAAAATAGAAATATATTTCAGGCTTTGACACCCATAATTACACACAGGCCTACAAATTATTCAGAGTAAATTAAATTAGATACATTAAACAAGAATTCATTGCGTCAACGTTACATTCAATTCAATTCAATTTTTTGTTAAAATGGCTTCTGCGGGGTTGCCACAATTTAGCCAATGTCAAGTGGATAGATTATAATATTATAAACGTGCCCCAGTAAAGTAGTGGAGACTTTACTAGAGGCTTTTCTAAGGAGTTTTGGAAGCAACACGAAATGACACGATTCACTGCATTTTATGATTTGCCCACACTCGTGCACGTCCTCAAGCACTTAATGGTTATTTTCCCCACTTAAAATAAACATTAAAACTCAAAATTACACAAGTTTAGTAAAATAACAAAATGAGGCAACTTGTCTCTTCCACGTTCCCGCCAAAATAAAATACAAATTGAAATTGCAGTTGTGGGTGTTGCTCCCTACCCTAGTTTGACCAGAAATATTTTTGATTTAAATCGTTTTAAAAGTACTTAGTACCTAACATTAGAAAACTCATTTGTCGCGAATGCATATAACATTAGTACGCGTTCAGTATTTTTACATAATAATTAGTTTAGTTGAGTAGCGACGCCTTATTTTCTAAAAGGTACTTCTGGCACTAATGTGTGTAACTGATAGAAACTTACAGAGCAAGTCTGCCGGATCCTCCAACATGTAATGTCCAAGTCGGAGGCGGGTAGAGACGCGGTGCAGGCCGAGCCCGGGCTCACGGCGCGGCTGGTGGCGCTGCTGGGGCACGAGGCGGCCGCAGTGCAGGGAGCGGCGCTGGAGGCTGTAGTGAACATGCTCGGCGGGAAGAACAATTCTCATGTAAGCTAAAACTTTTAATTCGGCTTCTTAGCAAAATGTTCGGTCCAATCTGGCAGAAAGCACGAAACTTGGCATGCTGGTAGCTTTTGTATGTGTAATTAAATCCCGAAGTAGAAACACATCGGGAGACGATTATTTCCCTCCCTCCCCTCCCTTTTTGTGTCCTAAAATATGTTTTTATGAGATTTTCTTAAAAACGGTTCCAGCTACGAGGAAACTGTTCTAGACAAGTATGTTTTTTATAATATTTCCCACAATATTGCTCTTGGATGCATGTTGATAGGACTTATGGTTTTCGAGATATGCTGATATTCATTTCAGACTAGACCAAAAATATTATAATTTCTCTTAAGAGGCCTCGGTCAGCAGTAGATCATTATCACCAGTTTGAAAATGGGTTTCATCAAAGTTTTCAACATCGTTAAATCTGTCAATCACAAGAAACACTTTGAAAGATGACTCCTTGTGTCTCAAATCGGATAAATGATGATGATGGTTCACGAAAACTTGAACCTCTCGTATAGCTCAGAAACAGTAAGAGATAGAGTTGTGCACCAGGCTTTTCAAATGTAGATCAAGTATGTATCTTGTTGGGGAAATGATAAAAAAAGATAGCCGCCATACAAAAAAGTGTGACAGCCATACAAATAAACACTTAAAAAGGAAATGCTCCCATAGCTATGGAACCGCTGTAGATAGATGGAGTGTGCTTGAACAAATATTATATAAGTTTATAAGGAAAATTGAACAAAAATCTAAGATGGCGGATTTTATATTCCCGTCAAATTTCAATAGATCATTCAAATTTTTAAGTGATCCTAGGAGGGTGATATTTTGAATTTAGGGGCTCTTAGGGTCCTGAAATCCGTTCCTGAAATTATTTTTTTGAATCGGCCATTTTTCAAGATGGCTGCCATACACTTGAAATTTTCCAAATGCCAGTTTGTATGGAAACTGACCTAAAAAATTAAAAATCTAAAGATATTTATTATTTGTTCGCGACGGACTACAATAATACGCGTAGCTTAAGAATGCATGATAGATTTAAGAATTAAAACACAATTTTATAAGTTCCTGGACACATTATTTTCAATTTTAAATTGTTTTTTTGTCAGAAATGAGGTTTAAATAAACAATAGTCTTTGTGGTGTTTTGTTTGGGGGGAACCCCCTGAGAGCGAGAAAGTTAACAAATACAGCCCCGTAAAAAACAATAGACGTAGCAAAGGCCATCAGCTTTCGGCAGATTCTTAGTAAGAATACTTCATAGGAATCCTTCATAAAAGGAATTGGCTTCCTTCTATGAAGCCGACTAAGATCGCATGAGGTATAATGGCACAAAGGTTTTAAAGACATTGCCAGTCGGACTCATACATTTCGCCGAATCCCAGCTGCACTTTATTAGCCTCCTAAAGTGAGACCGGGAATAGAACTTGTTAAAAACAATAAGAATGGGATACGTAAGCGAGCAGGCGCGCCGATCGTCCTTTCTCGCTTACTCATAAATGCCGTTAGAGCGGGAACGCTCAGAGCGTGCCCTTCCATTCTTCCCTGCCAATGCCGCGAACGACTGCTATTGGATACTTGCGGGTGACGTAAAATATACCTGCGTCGCGGCCACGGGCCATGGCAGCGCAAGGGCACATACCCTAGCGGAACGCCGAATACGATACACGCCTCTAACAACTCGCTCTCAGGCCCTTCTCGAACAAGCCCAAAAACTGTGTCACATCAAGCCTGTGGTTTTCTTCAATCCCAGCAACGTTCCCTCGATATACGCCGTCTCATGTACTCCACTTAGCCAATTCGCCATCATACAGTCCACTACGCCGAACAAGTGGCCGATTGTGAGGCGGTGGTCCGGAACATTATTTTAGAAACAAATGAACAGATCCTGAAAAATCCTGAATACAACAAATTAACCCGCCTTCAATCACCTTAAAAAAAATTCCAGGTGGTAAAAACATGTTTGTTTCAACAAGTTGCTTCATTTAAAATACGGTCCCATGCGGTAGAAAGCACAAAATTTGGCATGCATGTAGATTTCATATGCATACCGAATTCCCGAAGTAGAAACACCTCGAGAGATGATTGTTTCATTCCTTTTTGTGTCACAAAATATGGTTTTTTGAGATTTCTACGATTAATGATTATTATACTCGTAATAAGTAATTCTATATTCAACCCAAGTGATGCCGCGCAAATATGTGACATGTCCCATGTGCATTGGTTGTATCTGCCGCTCTCTCCAGATGGAGCGCTGCCTCGCCGCCGGCTGCCTCGAGCACGTGGCGCGCCTCCTGCGGCGCAGCGAGCCCGCGCTGCTGCAGGGAGCCGCCCGGGCGGCGGGACACATCTTCCGTCACAAGACTTCTCAGATAGAGCAGACACTGGAGGAGGACGTTCTCAGTTCACTTCAAAAGATATTGACCCACCAAGAACTGAAGTAAGACACGCTATAATAATAATATCCGCTTACAGTGATGAAATGGTGAAATAGTAGATTGTGTTAACTTGTTTTTAAGAGTTGTTTTTTTTTATTGAACCCTACCAGTCGGTAGGGATAGGTGTTCCTACCAAGCGAATAATGCAGCTGTGCTAAAACGAAAATAATAATTTAATGTAAATAGAAATGAACCATTCAATTCCCCAAGAAAGTGTCGTTGGATGCATCTTAGTTTTAATCAGTTTAATTAAAATTGACCCGTTTGTTGTTGTTTTTCTATCTTGTTTCTTGTAAAATGTTGTTTTTTAATGAATCTGCCAAAGCGAAAACTCGCATGTCGAGGGCCCTGAACTATAATAATATAATGTGCAGAACCCAACATCGCATCTAAGACAGCACAAATCAATACGATACGATACTAAATACGGAACTGACATGATTCGACTAATATGGGATACTATTTGGGATGTACCTAATATGGGACACTTGACTAGACATGAGTAAAGCCTATGATAATGTGCAGTCTCACATCATGTTCTTGTTCTAAGAACTGTAGCGGTTAACATTATCTAGCGTCATGAATAATGTCAGACTGCTAGCTTTTATGATTCCTGAGATAATTGGCTGTGCCTGTGACATACAGACGGACGGACAGACACCGAAGTCTCGCCTTAAAGGTTCTTCCCCGAAAGATGTTCAAATAATTCTAAAAACGTTTTGCCACAGTATATAGGTATAAGGGTGGCTCTGGCTGTATGATAAGCGCCTATATAATAATGGGCCATATTGTATTTGAGAATAAGAAGTCAAATAGTAAAATTAAGTAAATATTATGATTTATTTGCAATCGCTCTATCATTCACGGGCGCGGCGGTTCAACTTTACTACCATAGACAATCCATGGTATAGATTAGTTTTTATTTAATTTACAAATATTATTTTTATGTGTCATTCTACTCCAAAAAGCTGCCGTACAGTCAGGTGCAAAAATTCTAATTTGAAAACTTGTAATAAAACTGTATGTTATCTGTCGATCAATTATGTAAGATGTTATCAGGAGTTTAAATAAAATACATAATAATATACATAATTATATTACCTATGGTAGTTGATAAGCATTTGGCACAGGACCGGAAAAGATGGCGCGCTGAAAAGGAGACCTATACCTACTCAGCAGTGGGGGAAAAAAGATTGATGATGATGATGACTTGATTAGCAATATCTTTTAGAAATGATGAATAAAAAATATAATTACGAGCTTACTTTTTATAATAACAAATTAAGTATATATTTATGGATTTACAAAATCAGTCATAAAAAACAGTCTTAACATCTATTTAAGAATAAAAAAAAATAAAAATAAAAATAGCACGGTCACTCAAAGAACCGTTGCCGAGAGAGGTCCTAATACAAGAATAAAAAAAATAAATAATCTCGTGTAAAAAAAAAACTAATAAAAAAATTACTCATAAAACAAACCATGGGCAAACGTGACGTTTAACATCAGGCGAACGATTTGCTCGTCTCGTCACTCAATTACATTTAAAAAAAAAACCATAATCATATAAAAACGTAAGTAGGTAGGTACCTATAACAATAAAAATCATAAGTAGGTACTAGAGCAGTAAATAATTGTAAAAAGTTCCAAATTGGAACTTTATAATAACGTAAAATCCAAACGTAAAATTCGAATTACGAACTTTAAAACGAATCTATAATGACACACTTTACTTTACAAACACAATACTAAAATTGAAAAATAGTAGTTTCTGAATCTGTTGCATCATGACAGGTATTAAAACACGAGTATGCGTTCAAAAACCGAGCCGGAGCCGAGGACTTTAATAGTATCACACGAGTGACACGAGTCTAGTTTAATTTCCCGCCAGATATTGCCCTGCATTGATCACTCTGATTACTGTAACAGCTAATTTAGAAAGCAAAACTAGGTAATGTATTTTCCAATACGTCGCGTCGTTGTCAATATTGTCGAAAATTCTAAAAACTGCAACTGCGTGCATTCTTTTGTTTCTTCCATGTTACTAGTAAATGTGTGTTTGCTTTGTAACTCAGCATATTGTAATTACAGAGCTAATACTTACGGAACCGACTGTACCTCTCAACATCTCATGGAGTAAAATGAAACCTGTTACGATTAAAATGAAATTTCTATTGTTGTCGCTGGAGCAGTTTGAAAGTAGATCTCGGAGTACGTTGAGAATTGCCTAAGACGTTCCGGACCCACGGTACCACCGCCCGTACACCTAGTGGTACGGTGGGTATTTTTTCCTAAGATAGATAGATAGATAGATAAACTCTTTATTGTTCACACCATAAATTACAAACAAAAAGATAGCCGTGGAGTAAAATGAAACCTAGAAACAGTATTTTAAAATAAATTAATTTTTAATAACAATTCTGTGGAGCATTTTGTGAATTAATGTTTGAGATTCTAGTCTTTTTGAAACAAAAGAATGGAGTACTCAGGGAATAAGCCTAAAAAAATAGTTTCATAAAAGGCACTTACGTTTATATTAATATACTTTCCTAATTAGTCCACGGTTTACACCACTAAGTATCATTGAATCGTGTTTTGCAATAGGACTGATTAAGTTTCACTATTATTTATATTATACAGGTGTCAAGTGTCAGCAGCGGAGGCGATCGTCATTCTCTGCCGCACTGCGCCAGCAGCTCAGCGCGCGCGAGTGTTGTCGAGCGGCGTGCTGCAGCGCTGCAGCGCGGCGCTCGACAGCGCAGCGGCGGCGGAGGCGGGGGCAGGCGGGCGGGGCGAGGTAGTACTGTAATATTGTGTTAGGTTTCACAATCCAGAAACTAAAACCACAACAGAAACTTTTATAAAATCTTGTACGTCGGCACCAGTATGTAGGTGTACAATGTTATAAAGTATGCGTACCTATGATAAGTGGTTGTTTGGGTGATATAGATACCTACCTAGTTAATCTTAAATATAAAATTCTCGTGTCACAATGTTAGTTCCCAATCCCATACTCCTCCGAAACGGCTTGACCGATTCTCATGAAATTTTGTGAGCATATTGAGTAGGTCTGACAATCGGCCAACATCTATTTTTCATACCTCTTACTATTTTTATTTTTTAGACTATTTTTTTATTTTTATAACGTGGCTTATGTGGCATTAAAAAATACATACAACCCTGAATTTTCACCCTTCTATCATCAACCCCTATTTTTTAATAGTCACTAGAAATAATTTATATGGCAAAACAATATTTGCCGGGTCAGTTAGTATATAGGGTTATTCATAAAGGGTATGCTAAGCCGAAAAGGGCTCATAGTACTCATCATTATGAACAACTTTTACTATGGGACCAACCCGAAATTCGCAAAAAAAAAACTCGGCTGTTCCATACATTTTGTCGAGTGTTATTGACATTTTTCTATTATGGAACAGCTGATTTTTTTTCGCGAATTTCGGGTTGGCCCCATAGTAAAAGTTGTTAGCATACCCTTTACGAATAACCCTGTATAATATTTTAGCTTTTTTTATTCTAATTACATAATATCTTAATTTCATAATTTATAGATGTCGATGGGTTACCTACTTTATTTTGTTCTTAAATTAATGAAAGAATGAAACTTGTATAAACCATGGAGTCGCTGACGACGTGTAAATTGACGTTTTACAAATAAAATGTATTTTTGATTATTACAGATGTGAATTATTATTTTTATTACTCGTGGCACTAATATGTTCAACTGATAGTCACTTACAGAGCATGTTTGCCGGATCCTCGAACATGTAACGGGCTGGTCGGGAGGTGTAGCCGCGGTGCAGGCCGAGCCCGGGCTCACGGCGCGGCTGCTGGTGGCGCTGGGGCACGAGGGGGGCGGAGTGTGGGGACCGGCGCTATGGGCAGTAAACAACATGCTGTACGGGACCGATGCTCAGGTAATTAATCATCTCTGCGCCCAAACATACCTAACCGCGAGGTTTTCACCGCAATTTTCCAGCTGTTGTAGATACAGACAATAAATAGAACGATATTTATTTACAGCAAAAATATATAGAAAATGATTTTAAACGCTAGAAAAAAAATTGCCATAAACCAGTTTCAACACAGATAAATGCCGGTCGTAAACAACCGGCGCTGGTGTTCCGTTGAGAGTTGAGACTGGTGAGTGACGTAACGCACGTGCACGATACACAGTAACAACCTTATAATAACAAAATAATAATTAATTTAAATAGTTTATTGTTAAGTTATTGTCCTGTTTTTGTCCATGTTGCATTATCAACTCGAATTTCCATAACAGGTTAAATCACGATTTGTTCAGCCGCGGCGCGCAGTCAATGATGCTATCCTACTGACATACCCTTTTCTTATAACCCTGTAAAATAATAATAATACAGGGTTTTAAGAAAATTGTTAGATCGCATTATATTATATTACTATATCCTTCGACAAAATGTATGGAACAGCTGATGTTTTTTTAATTTCAGGGTTATTGCCATAACTAGGTAAAACTTGTTCATAATGATAAGTACTACAACTTATTTCTGCTCAGCGCCTTCTAGCCCAGTCGTATGAATCATAATGAAGAGTGGCTTTTGAGTTATTTTTGAACCTAAATTATCTACATTCCAAATTTCATCAAAATCGGTTCAGTTGTTACGACACGTGATAGGTACGTGGTATGATGCGAAAGTACCTAAGTGTGTGTGTGAAAGTTTATTTCCACGTGTCACCGCAACTACTCGACCGATTTTGATAAAATTTGGAATAGAGACAGTTCATGTTAGTTGGTGAGTGTCTTTTGTTTAATTAATGCTTTTTATCATCGCTGCGAGGATAAACCCGGTCACGGTTAGCAAATAGTAATATAGCATAATGTAGAAATTTAATAATGTAGGTACCTACATCAATGCATTTATAGTGTTATGTATGATCAATGTTCAACCGTGAGTAGGACTCGGTTGTCTCTGTCACTCATCGATGATGAAGGTTTATCTGAGGCTCATATTGGCGGACATTGCAGAAAGATCCAAAGATATCTTCATAAGATGTGACATGTATGTCGCATGTTGTCGCGTCACATTGTGCCGATCTCCCCAGAGGGTGCATTGTCTCGAGCACGTCGCGCGCCTCTTGCGGAGCAACGAGCCCGCGCAGGTGCGGGGAGCAGCCCGGGCGGCGGGCTGCAGCTTCAAGAACCCGGACTGTAGACAACGAGCTCTGGAGAAGGACATCCACGTCCTGCTAGGGCACGTCCTAGCCGATGGAGAGCTTCAGTAAGTAATGTGATACTTGAGGCGTAAATCATTAGTTGCTGAGCCGCGGAGCAGATAGTGTGGCTCAGTCCCGTTACGTTATTTTAACCCGATATAGGTTGATTATAGATATACAAAGATTGTCCATTGGGCTGATCTAAAGGAAGCCGTACATTTATATATACAGGTTGACTGGTTAGACCCTTGACATGTTCCAGGTTGTCGTTGTACTCATCATTATGAACAACTTTTACTTTGGGTTGGGACTAACCCAGAATTCGCAAAAAAGTCAGCTGTTCCATACAGTTCGTCGAGTGTCATTGACATTTTTCTATGGAACAGCCGATTTTTTCCCGCGAATCCCGGGTTGGTCCCATTTTATAAGTTGTTCGTAATGATGAGCACTATGAACCCTTTTCGGCCTAGCATACCCTTTCTGTACAACCCTGTACAAAAAACAATCTCTGTTCGTTAGTCTCGCTTAAACTGGAGAACAGCTCGACCGATTTGAATAGTTATTCTTTGTTTTGTTTGCTCTAACATAGAGGTCATTTAAAAGAAAAAAATACAGCCAAGTGCGAGTCGGACTCGCGCACAAAGGGTTCCGTACCATTATCTATAAAAACTGCAAAAAAAACAGTTCGTTGTATGAGAGTTGTATGTTAAATATTTATTTTATTTTGTTTTTTAACCGACTTCAAAAAAGGAGGAGGTTATCAATTCGACTGTGTTTTTTACCTCATAACTTTTGACTGGGTGAATCGATTTTGATGATTCTTTTTTTATTAGAAAGCTGACGCTTCCCATTTGGTCCCATTTCAATTTAGTCAAGTTCTGATAATTGTATCCATGAGAAAACCATATAAGTCTTAAATTTTCATTAAGTACGTGCGCGACAAATAGATGAATAACTCAATAGTCGGTCTCTTGCAGTCGGTTTTTGTTTTTTGTTTTGTAAAAATAATGTTCTTGTTAGTATTTGTTGTGATAGCGGCAACAGATATCCATCATCTGTGGAAATGTCAACTGTCTAACTATCACGGTTCATGAGATACAGCCCGGTGACAGACGGACGGACAGCGGAGTCTTAGTAAGTTAGGGTCCCATTTTACCCTTTGGGTACCTAAAAAAGCGAGTGAAACCGTGGGCCGCAACGAGTTATAAAATACAAATCAGAACTTTAGTTTAGGGTACAAAAGAAAAATAATTAAAATTTAGTTATCCCGAATGAGTGCTCACTGGCTGATGAGATAGCTTCATGTCGGCAGAAGGCTAAGTTGTGATCTAATTCTGTGCGATATTTTCGCTTTCGAAAAAGCTACGTGCTTTTAAATAAAAAATAAAATGCTGACGGTAACCTTGCGGAGTGAATTCTAAATCAGTCTTGGCGGGACCGTCTGAGTATCTATTACCACGCCTTTCTGTTTCACCAGAACGATGTAACGTCGCCAGCCCTGTGAGTACTTCACTCGCGGATGGTGACTTGAGCTCTGTTTCTTATCTGTCACATTTTGTTTACTAACTCCAGCCGCAGAATAGGTGTTGTAAGTTTGACCGCTGTGTGTGTCTGTCTGTGGCACCGGAGCTCTCATTAAACAGCTGAACCGATTTGGATGCGGTTTTACTCGTAATCAAGTTTCCTAGCTTGGTTCTTTTTTTTATGCTAGTAAGTAACGAGAGGAGCAAATCACTCGCCTGATGTTAAACGTCACGTTTGCCCATAACAGAACATGACTCAGAATTCATCTACACATCATCATCTAGTTCTAACACATGTTTAATCAAAATCGGTTCAGCCGTTTCAATGTTGGGGATTTTTTTTACTGCTATGTTTATTATAGATGGAAAGTACGTGTTTTTATGCCAATCTAAATGTATGAGATAAAACTTGGATATTCATCAGTTATCATTTATTTTGTACAGGTGTCAGCAGCTGGCGGCGACGGCGATCTCTGCTCTCTGCTCGCACGGCTCGGCGACGCAGTGCGACCAGCTCGTGTCGAGCGGCACGCTGCGGGGGTGGGGGGCGGCGCTCGCGGGGGGGGACGGGAGGGTGGTGGGGGAGGTGGTGCGCGGACTGGACTTTTTGTTAGAGGTAGGCACAACCAAGGTCAGGATTTCTGTCGGCAGCTGTATTGTGGTTAAAATATGACTAGTCGGGCTCAGATTCCTTCTCGTTATAACATGGTAGCTATAGCTGCACAAGTGCAGAGATACAAACACTGGTATATAAATGTATCTGTTCAGATGAGGCTCGTGTGCTCGCCAGGCGCGGCTCCGGTCCCGTCCTACTAGTACTACAAGCTGGCTCCGGCGGGTTCACCCGCTATAATACAGGAACCGTTGGTTTCAATCCAGTATACAAGCTACCGCCGTATCAAGTTTCATCCAAATCTGTTCAGCCGTTTTCCGTGATCGAGTAATAAACAAACAAACATACATTTTTCTCATACTATACTACATAAAACTACTGAGTAATACTGGGGTATAAGGAAAGGGTATGCTAAGCCGAAAGGGGCTCTTAGTCAATGAGTCCTGACAAAATGTGTGCAACAAATGATTTTTTTGCGATTGCCGGGTTCAACCCATGGTACAAGTTGTTCTTTATTATTATGAGTACCTACTATTTGCCTTTTTCGGCTTAGCATACCCTTTACGTATAGCCCTGTATTATAAAATGAGACAGTTTGTGTGTGTGAGGATGTTTGTTACTTATCTGATCTCTGTTACTACTAAACCGACTATGATGAAATCCACAATGGAGATAACTGATGATCTGGATAAACATATGTTATAGGTTACTTTTCATCATCACCTTCACGAGTCACACACATTATGTGAGTGTTTGTATGTTGGATGTGTGCTACTCAATCACACAAACACGGCTGAACCGATTTGGATTAAATTCATTATGAAAATAATATATTTCTGCTTCTGCGTATACCCTCGAATCCCAGATCTCATAGATTTCTTTAATTCTAAAAAAAACCTGTGGGAAAGTAGGCAAAACCGTGGAGCGCATCTAGTCTGGTTGTGAGTCGTCACCAGTCCCGCCAGGTATCTACGACAATACGACATATTGTCCGGGATACAACCTACGATCTCCCGGGTGTAGCCTATCTCCATGTCTTATTTATCCAAATCTGTTCAGCTTTAACAATATTTGCTGTTTATTTTGTTGTAAAGGTTTGTATTTGTCGTGCAGTGTTCGCAGGCGAAGCCGCTGGCAGGAGCTAGTTAATAATGTTGGTTTAATCTCTACAGAAAGCGAGTGCGGGCGGCATGAAGGAAGAGGCTAGTCTCCGCGCGCAGTTGAGAGAACTCGGCCTCCGCGACCGGCTACAAGCACTAGTGGAACTGAGAAAACCATTCGTATGTGATGTGTACCTGTTGCTTACTTAGTAATAAATAAATATGCCAGAGCGAAAACTCGCACGTCGAGGGTCCTGAACTATAGTATTTTAAACGAGCGCGGAACTCTAAAATCACATCTTAAGACCACACAAATCACAAATCAATACGGAACTGAGATGATAAGACCAGGGCCGTTGAAGGAAGACCCTTTTATTTTTCATATTTTTGTAATAATTATGAAGAAAAACTATTTAGTTGGATATGTTTTCTGTGTAGGTCACGTAATTACCTATTAACTAGATTTTTTCTTCACAACATATTGGAACTAGCTTTTACCCGTGGTTTCGCTCGCATTGAAGCCATTAAATAAGTATCAGAGATCATAACAGTATAGGGTTATTCATAAAGGGTATGCTAAGCCGAAAAGAGCTCATAGTACTCATCATTATGAACAACTTTTACTACGGGACCAACTCGAAAGTCGCAAAAAAAAATCAGCTGTTCCATAGAAAAATGTCAATGACACTCGACAAAATGTATGGAACAGCTGATTGTTTTTTCGCGAATTCTGGGTTGGTCCCATAGTAAAAGTTGTTCATATTGATAAGTACTGTGAGCCCTTGTCGACTTAGCATACCCTTTATAAATAACCCTTTATTGCAATGATTATAAGCTACCTTCAAACCAAATTTCATGTCAATCCGTTCAGCCGTTTTAGCGTGAAAGAGTAACAAACATACTTTCGCGTTTATAATATTAGTAGGATGTTGATAGCTCTGCTTGTTCGGGTGGAGTCTTGCCACTTCAGTTTGAAACACTTCCCGATGTCTGTAGACACTCGTATATTACCTTTGTCTGATTGAGCTGGGTATACGAGTATGTAGGTACCTAATTATGTAACTTCGATGACAATGAAAGCTTATTATAAACAGTATTTTTTTAAATTTACTTGCTCACACGCCATTCTGTAGCACCTTGCATAAAAAATAATGAAATAAGAAATAAGAGCGAAGCGTCTCTGCAACGACTGGCAAAATTTGCTTTCATCTGTCCGGATGTTTGTTTGTTGGTACTCGCGTACAGGTCGCGTTTCTCAACAAATCTCTGCGAAACTTGGTTTAACGATTTAATAGAATTTTTTAGTCGTCGGGATTTTTTTGTTAGGGGGGTATTTCCCTCAAAAAGCGGGGAAATTTGCTGCAGCGCCATTTACCGACCGATTTTCATAAAATTTGGTAGAAGTATAATTATGGTACCTAATTCTAAACAAGAATTTCGAATATGAGTAAAATCGGTCAAGAGGTTGTTGAGATAAAACACTGTGATTCACCACATTGTGTGCGTGTACCGGGTTTCGTGGAGATTTGTTGAGAAGTGCGACCTGCGAAAAATACGTAGCGAGTTTTCGATAGAAAAGTGCACGCCATTTACGACTGTCAAGTATGCTCCTGACGGGTGTATTTGGCGTACACTTTTCTATCGAATACTCGCTACGTATTTTTACGTCATAGTTGTGCTAGGCCCACTGTACGGAGCACCGACATGCAGACATGCGCACTCTCGCGCGGACCGCGGTCTACTGCTCGCGGAACCACTAGGAATAGAAATACGGAACCCTCAACGAGCAAGTGCTTGCTCCATGTTTGACAGATTTATGTGACCAATCTACTTATGATAATTATGTTTTTTTTTTTCAGTCTATCGTTGGTCCTGGTGAATTGTTAAAGAAATATTCGAGCTGGTTCTAAAATAAACGTAAGAAATTTAATATACATACTAATGTAGTCAGAATGTACGATGTGATCAGAATGTACGAGGACTACGCTCTGAAATAGACAAATGCAAAAAGGCGCTGCTAAATGAGTCACCCGACATTATTGCATTTACGGAAACTTTTTTGATAAGCAGCGTTTATGATGGCGAGGTTATTCCGGCGGGATACAAGGTGTGGCGCCGCGACCGGGAAGGCGACGCTGGAGGGGAGGCGTGCTGCTCGCGGTCCGGGACCGCTACAAGCTCCGGCAGGGGACCGACGCGGACGGCTGCACTCCCGATGTCGAAATACTTATGGCAGTAGTCACTTTAAAGTATAAGGAATGATTCGCCCTATCCGTGGAAGACTGCCACACTGGCGGTTGTGGCTTTTTTCTTTTATTGCATTTTTGGAATCCTTAAATACATACGCATCTACTCACATTTTCAGAAAATCGGAAAATCCTGTATTTGATATAAAAAAACACGATTTAAAATTTTGACAAAAAGCCACGCTCCAAAATACTCCGTAGAATACAGCCACTAACGCCACTGCGTCCAAATTTATCCGGCGATTACGGCCACACTCGCCTGCGCGGCCGTGTTCGACGGTAAAAGTTGCTTGGGGAGTCGGCCGACAGGGTCGTAAGCGCATCTCGCCCTATCCGTGGAAGACTGCCACACTGGCGGTTGTGGCTTTTTTCTTTTAATGCATTTTTGGAATCCTTAAATACATACGCATCTACTCACATTTTCAGAAAATCGGAAAATCCTGTATTTGATATAAAAAAACACGATTTAAAATTTTGACAAAAAGCCACGCTCCAAAATACTCCGTAGAATACAGCCACTAACGCCACTGCGTCCAAATTTATCCGGCGATTACGGCCACACTCGCCTGCGCGGCCGTGTTCGACGGTAAAAGTTGCTTGGGGAGTCGGCCGACAGGGTCGTAAGCGCATCTGTGCCATTACTTGACGGATTTACCGGGCGTGCGGGCGCGTTTGAGTAATTAAACGTTCCAGAAAATTGGTTAATATGTCACGGGAGGGTGAATAAAATTCAAATATTCTATATTTTGATCTTCATTCTTTATTTGTGCAATAACTTAATGGCTAAAAACAGACTCGATTTTATCTACTCACAGTAGATAAAATCGAAGTAAAACTTGTTTTATAATGCTATTGGGAACTGGGTGTACATAAACTATAATTTTTAAAATATGTTACATTACAAGTCACGCGCCAGTCAGAATCAACGCTAAAGGACTAAACAAAAATAAACATCTTTGTATACCCACATTTATATATAAAAAAAGACATTAAATTAAATAAATAAGTCTATATTTCTTCTACCTTATAAATACTACATAACATATAATTTTAATTAGTTTGTATCATAGAAGTGGCCTCTGCGGTGTAGGCCTCCCCTAAAACTCTCCACTCTTCTCTCTCTCTCTCGTCTTCCTCGTCTGGTCAGTATTGTTCCGTAAATAATATATGTCTCTCCATCTGTTCTTTTGCTTTCCCTGGTTTCTTTTTTTTTCTCTTGAAATACATTCCGTAACTATTTTTGTCCATCTGTTGCTTTCCATCCTACATAATTAGATATGCAGCCTGCCCATTATCACAGACCACATATTTAAGTAGTGTTGTCGTTGTTGTCTTACATCATAACATACATCAGGTACTTTGATTTTGTTTCTTACAAGTTATATTTAATCTGTCTGTTTTTTTTTTATATCTGATAAACTTTTCTGCATTTTTCTCTTGTAGAACTTTTTCTTCATCCATTTAACTCAAATACCATGTTTGACACCCATATGCTAAGCATTTCTTTATGTCTTTATTTCATGATTTTTCCAGTCTGATGAAATTCTTATGTGTACCTCTTTTTCTGTACAATCATTAAAAGAAACCAAATTTAATGTCCGAGATAACATAGATGTTCTCATACTCAATTTTTACACCTTCAATGACATGAGACTCACGATTAGTAAGGTAACCTTTATTTTTGTTGCATTTATTTCTAGACCAACCTTCTTGCTCTCTATTACTAGTTTGCTAACCATGGATTCCAAGTCTAATGCATTTTCAGCAAATACTACATTCAGCAAATCGTAAGTGGCTCAGGAAATATTCATCTATCTTCACTTTTTTGTTTTCCCATTTCAGACTTCTGGAAACACGCTCTATCACAGCCGAGAAGGTCTATCTCATTTTTCCATTGGGAATTCCATGCTTTCCCGCTCTAATCACATTCTGGCTATGCCTTTAGAGTATAATTATGTTGCAGATCACGTTAATGTAGGGCTGGTTGGCTGGTCAGTGCTTTGTTATTTTAGTGCAGTCCAGATCATGTTGTGGTCTACAGAATCGAATGCTTTTGTGTAGTCTATAAAAAGCACATAAATAGCGGTTTCCCGTTTTCATTGGATTTTTTATAAATTGAAAGACTACCTGTATGTGGTTCATTGTTGAAAACATTTCGAAAACCTGCCTGCTCTCTCGGTTGGTTTTCGTCTAGAGTTATTGTCAACCGGTTGAGTAAAAAATTTGAGAATATTTTATACAAGTTTGTCATTAGGCTAATTGGTTTATAGTTTCTAATGTCACATTGGTCTCCTTTTTATGTACAAGTATAATAATAGACTTCGACCACTGTGCTGACGTTGTTTTTATTTCAATAACTATGTTAAATAGTTGCTGTAGTGGCTTTATCAACAGCATTCATAATGATTTTAAAATTTCGTTAACTATTTTGTCTTCGGAGGCTTTAATATCCCAGTACAAATTATCTAATATTTTCGTTGGATGTCTTTATTTCCAGAGTTGTAGTTTTATCCAACACGGTTTTAAATTTTAAAATATTGTGTTTCAGAGGTTTTGTAATTAAGAACCCAACCTCGTTTCTTTCGTTTGTTCACTTTGTTCCAGGTGTGCGGAATAGAATAAAGTCCGAGTATTATTCTATGGTTTTTTTTAATGTCTGTGGTCTTCTAGTTTCGCATATCTAATAATTCTAATTCTAGATGGGGGTGATACGACCTGCACCGACGTCCCGCTTGGGGTGTATTGTGCATTGCCCCCCGACTGCCAGCTTACCCCAACCATCCGAGCTCCCTAAAATAACGGAGCACGGCCTGGGGTCGCTGGCATACCTCCTCCACTTGCATTGCGCCAGGTGTTGTGGTACTTGAGACTTTTTGTGTGGTTTCTTCAAGGAGCCTCGACCTTGATCTTATGTCTTCCGTGGCCTCACAGTGCAACAGCGCGTGCTCCACGGTTTCGTCCTCTTGTAAACAGCCTCGGCACAGCGGACTGTCCGTAGCTCCAATTTTGTGTAAGTGGTAATTTAGGTCACAGTGGCCAGTGATAATGCCTATCATTGTACGGAGATCTGTCCTGGTTAACTTGAGTAGTTTATTGGTCGCTTTTCTATTTATCGATGGGTAAAAAGCTTTTGAGTGTTTACAATCTGTAGTTTTGTTCCATAGATTTTGCTGTTCTTTTTCCGTGTAGGCTATTAACAGGTTCCGCGTTTCCAATGCAGTTGGTTTACACAGTGCCGCGACATCTGCCTTAATTTCTTTCTTTATACCTTCCTTTGCGAGTAAGTCGGCTTTGTTATTTCCTTCACATCCGCTGTGACTTTTTGTCCATTCCACAGTGACTGTATATCTGGTTGCTAAATTTTGTAGAGTAAAGTGGCATTCCGATACCACTCTGGACCTAGTTGTTGGCTTTCTGAGTGCGTAGATGATGGCTGCGCTATCTGTGGTGAACGTGAGTTGATCGTCTTTTCTCTCTATACTGCTTTCTGAGTCTTTTGTGAGTACCGATCTTGCCGCAAGCAGAAGGCCCATCGCCTCTGCCTGCAATACGGTTGTAGTTTTATTTAGGGCTATGGACTCTTTGATACCCAGCTCTGGTGAGTAGTAACCACAACCAGCACCCTTATTGTTTTTTGCACCGTCCGTGTAAATGTTATATTTCTTTGGTCCAGCATCTACGATGTCAGCTTGGACTCGTTCTTCTGTCACTAGCTCATAGTTTTTGCTGTCCAAATATACATTGGCAATTTTATCAGTCCCTCGGCTTGCGTCTGGGACGATTTTTGTTGCTCTGTCTAAGATTCTGCAGTGGGTTGTGGTGTATCCGACGCCTTTCCACTGGTTTAAGGATTTGATTCTTAGTGCCGACGCCATTGCTTCCTGCTGTATGTGCAAGTGCAATGGCGTCAGACCTAGAATTACGTTGAGGGCGGCCGATGGTGTCGATTTTGAACAGCCGCTTATTAGTGAGCATGCCAGCCTTTGTAGTTTCTGTAGCTTGTTGATGGTTGTTGCCAGGATTGTTCTGGGCCACCACACTATGCTACCGTATGTTAGTACCGGCCTGACTATTACCGTGTATAGCCATCGACATAGTTTTGGTTTCAGTCCCCAGTCTTTGCCAACTGCCCTGGTGCACTGCCATAGTATGTTTGTGGCTTTAGTAGTAACGTGATCTAGTTGTTTTCCCCAAAGAAGTTTATTATCTAGCCAGATTCCGAGGTATTTCACTTCCTTGTTTAAAGTTAGTCCCGTTCCAAAAAGGGTCGGTAGTTTTAATTTTGGTATTTTTGTTTTGCGCGTGAATAATACCATTTCTGTTTTTTGCGGATTCAGAGAGATTGTGCTTTTCGCACCAATCTTCTACTATTCGGAGAGCTTTCTGCATTTTTTCACATAGTGTTGATTCGAAAAGTCCAGATATCATTATTGCCAGATCATCTGCATAAGCAATGGTAGTTATTCCATTTTTGTTCAAGAGTTCGACTAGTTCATTTACCACTATTACCCATAGAATAGGGGATATCACTCCTCCTTGGGGGCAACCTTTAGTGACGACGCAGCGCGACTCTTTAGAAGACTCTATATTTGCTGCTCTATTAGACAGCATTGTTGTGATCCATTTGCTCACTCCTTCGTCGACGTTGTGCCTTCTCAGCCCCAACTCGATACTGGGAAACGTCGTTTTGTCAAAGGCCCCCTCAATGTCGATAAAGGTTACTAGGCATGACTGCTTGTTTTCGCATATCCCTAGGATGTCCCAATTTATAGATTTTATAGAAAAACTTAGTTCGGTGATCTTACTGTCTACGATTAGAGTGTTTGCATTAAGAAAAGCCTGAGTCTTCCGGTCTGGTTTAGCGGGTGCTGGCTTACTCCTCTACGGTGACTAAGCGATTTGAAAGAGTCTTTTGGAAGAGCCTTTTGGTTTTTTCTTGGCTAGCAGTTGCTTGGGGGCTAAGCAGTCAAGGTCTTAAGGAACCTGTATGTCTTACGTCTTATTTATTCTTTTTGGTAGTAGTTTTGTGTTTCTTTCGATTGTTGCACTTCTAGCCCCTGCTTCTTCAGGAGATTCTGACATAAATCTCTTATTGAAGTATTTAGATCCCGTCGCGTGTCTTATTTGTTTGTATGAGTCTAGTACCACGATTCGGTCATAACAAAGAGCTACTTTATACATCCACAATTAATATACATGCGCACATAGTCAACATACACACATAAATACATACATATCCCTCTTTTTTAGCTTCGTTGCGGTTGGGTAAAAAATAAATCAACTCGCGGTCAGTCGACGCTACTTTATTGAAAACTAGCTTCGACCACGTGGACACTACACTTTAAAAACCGTTTATTTTTTTGGGGTTAAATTTACTTAACCCTCCTTTTTTGAGAGTATGTCAAAAGCGTCATAATGGAATTAGGGACCTTTAAAACCCCCAGATACAATAAATCAGCCCCCTCGGACCATTTTGAATTTGTTATCTTGGATTTTCGTCGCCACCATTTAGTAGCTCTCGCAAACCCCTATAACATTTGGTCAAATACACTACCTTCAATAGTTTCGGGAATATAGACCCTCAAAGTTTGTTTGTTTAATTTTGTGTTGTTTGTTGTTTCAACTTCCCCAAAAAAGTTTAAGGTTTTGGAGTATTTTTAGTCTTGGCGCTTTGGTAAAAGCGTTTTGAATTTTCGAGATAATTAACAATTCCAGCTCGAGAGTGTGACTTTTCGAAAATTTTGGGATTCTATTATAAATTTAGTACATCTGTGTAAAGTTTCATTGACGTAGCATCAAAACAAATTTTCTCTTCGTGCCATATTTACCACGCCATTTCACCCTCATAGGGGTTGATTTCCAGAAAATGGTGAAATACGTGATCAATATTTTCTTAAGTCATATTGTAAAATTTTTAAATTCGTGGCATCAAAAAACAAAACAAGCTTCTCCATATACACTTTTACACCCTATTCCACACCTTCAGGGGTTGAATTTCAAAAAATCCTTTCTTAGTACACACCTTTGCTCATCAAAACAAATACACCCTCCAAATTTAAATTTCTACGACCTGCTTTAAGTCGTCTGTCAGTCAGTCAGTCAGGACTTGTTATTTATATTTAAAGATTAAAATATATTCTGATATAATTAACACGGGATTACTAACGTCAGTCGTTTATAACGACTAGTTTTGATCATATTCGGTGATCTTCATCAGGAGATTACAAGCGTGACGCGCTCGCGGTCAGGTCAAAATAAAAAAAAGTCGCGCACAATTATAATATCTAACATCCAACCATTAACAAAAAAAAATAAATACAAACATCCGAATTGAGAACCTCCTCCTTTTTTTGGAAGTCGGTTAAAACAACATTGTTTTTCATCTCTTGTACACGAACACAAAAAATTAAACCGCAAATTCTAATATTTTTGTCGTAAGAAGGCCACCACCCAGCTTTTTACGTGGAATAAAGGCGCAATGTCTCTTAAATTCACCGCGTTTCTCATTTCTTACTCGGAAAAAAGCCCTCATGGCGGTTAAGCCGACGTGATCTTGAGAAAATTCCGTGGAGTAAGGTATTAAGGGACAAAACACGTACAAATACTATCGTCAAAAATTAAAAAAAAATATGATTCACTGCCTGTTGTGTCAAGGAATTGTTTAGAATACTAAAAAACATACGTTGTCTAAGAAATTTCCGAGATAATCAGAAAAAACCGCCTCCTGGAAACCTAGGGTTTTGCAACTGTGGCTGTCTTCCACGGATACGACGGATTGTGTTGTGTTGTTTACATTCCACCAAATTCCAATGATGTAGCGTACATGAAGGCTTTTATACACTGGTCATCACAAAAATCGGCCCACCCTGTTTTTGCACTATTACTTGTTATGGGTTCATAAATAACAGGTCTCGAACTGTTCTATTTATGTCTAGGGTCAGATAAGATGTTTGACATATGGGTACCATAAATCTTAGTGCATTTGAGGTACTTAGAACAATTTTTTTATCATAAACTGTTCTTAGTGCGATTTTGCTTCTTTATGTCGAGACACAGTTGAGCGTTATGTCTCTGCCGGAACAAAGTTTAAAACGGTGAATTTGTTATTACGATAATTTTACGGACTAACACATGACTGTATTTTTGATCGATTTTGTTTGAAAATTATGGATACTATGTACTGAAGCTGAAGATTTTAATTTTATTGCTGAAATTGTTAAGTTTCATCTTGTTATTAGTTTTTTTTATGCGTAACTTGTAAAAATAAACAAAATTAATCAAAACAAAACAGTATACAATTATTTCATTCAAAATTAAAAACATATCGAAAAACATTCGGGTGGGTCGATTTTTGTGATGACCAGTGTAGTATTAGAGAATGCTGTAATCAAGTATTCGAAATTGGATGTCCTAATTTTGGGCGATTTTAACCTAAATTCTTGTAGTGTTAACTTATTGTAAAATGAAGCAATATAATACGATACCTAACGCATTTAATACATTATTAGATTTAGTGCTAAGTAGTCTAGGAGGTGAGTGCGTGAGTGTGTACGGTGGCATAAAGGTCGTGGAGCCGGAGGATGCGTACCATCCCGCGCTCGAGGTGCGCCTCCGTCGCCGCCGCCGTCGGACACGGCTCCGGAGTGGAATTTCCGAAAGGCTGATTTTCGGTCGCTTTATGCCTCATTTGAAACTACTAACTGGGATGATATTACCTCCACTGATGAAGTTAATAGCGCAGTAAGTACCTAGATTTTATGAGAAAATTCGTGCTTCTTTAAGTTGTTTCGTTCCGTTAAAAAGTAGACCCAGATTAATGCAAATTGTAAGTACTCAACTTGGTTTACCCCAGAAATTATAAAAAAAATACAAAAAAAAAAGTTTAGAGAATTTGGCAAAGATTTTAATTTAGAAATGTTTAAATATTATAGACAACACGCGAAACGGCTGATTATTAAAGAAGCGTACGCGTCATATATTATCAGGATAACTGAACTCGGTATTTATGTCAATTCAGATGATAATTATATACCTACTATGCGGTTAAACGTCTCAAGACTTACTCTGCTACCGGTCCTGATGGTGTACCACCGTTCATTATAAAAGATTGTATTGATACTTTTGAAAAACCTTTGCTTCACATTTTTAATTTGAGTTTGAAAACCTCAGTGTACCCGACGGAGTGGAAAACATCGCGGGTTAGTTACACCTATAATCGTACCTAAGAATGACATCAAATGTAAAATAGAGAACTACAGGCCCATAGCCGTTTTTTCAATTTCCTTGCAAATTCGGCTACAATTAAGTGAAGCTCAGCACGGTTTTCGCGCTGGGAAGTCTACCACAACTAACCTCATCAACTTTGTGGACTTTACCACCACCAGCATGGACCAGAATAAGCAGGTAGATGCGGCGTATTTTGACCTAAAAAGGCTTTTGACCGTGTGGACGTGGACATTCTTTTATGAAAATTTGTCGAGATTGGGTTCTGCCACAATCTGGTCAAATTATTTTGTAGCTATTTTGCCATTCGGCCACAATTTGTTTATTTATTTGGATATAGATCTAATCTGTACATCACTCTGTCAGGAGTGGGTCAGGGAAGCACGTTGGGTCCAACCCAGTTCTCGGTCATGATAAATGATCTGCCGAGTGTTGTCAGGACGGCTGGGTGCTTGATGTTTGCAGATGACTTGAAGTTGTTCTTGGGTGTAGATAAGCCCGCCGACTGTGAGGCGCTGCAGCGCGATATCGATAGTATAATAGAGTGGAGTGAGAGAAACAAGTTAGAATATAATATAAATAAATGTAAAATAATAACTTTCACTAGATCTCACTCGCCTCATTGTTTTATCTACAACTAGCTGCGCCCCGCGGTTTCACCCGCTGTCCTGCAAGAATAGCGGAAAGCCGTTCAATTTTCTGGGGTAAAAAGTAATCTACATATTACCTAGGGCTTAAGCTACCTTCATACCAAATTTCGTCAAAATCTGTTTAGCTGTTAAATTGTCATCCATACGTCCATTACATAGCTGTCATTTGCGCAAAGAGTATAATAAGTCGTTTTGTTATTCCAAGTCTGATTCTTTTTTGTTATACCTCGTTTTATAGTGACTGATGTTTTATGTCAATTCACACTTGAATGCTATCGAATTTATTTAACAGAAATAAATAGTATAATAGGAATAAATAGTATAATAGGAATAAATAGTGCGTTTCCTGGCTCTAAGCTACCTCCTCACCAATTTTCAGCCATATCGGTAAAGCCGTTCTTGAGTTATAAGTAGTGTAACATAACACGACTTTCTTTTATATATATAGATATGTCGGGTGTCGCGCTGGAGCGAGTTACACAGAGATAAGGGACCTGGGGTTGAGTCTAGATTCGAAACTCACATTCAATACTCATATCGCAGAATTGTGTAAACGTGCTTATAAATCGTTAGGCTTTGTAATGAGGCAATCTGCCAAATTTAAGAATATTCAAACGATTTTAACTCTTTATTACGCTTTAGTCCGTAGCAAATTATAATTTAATTCACTTATTTGGGACCCGCATGAAGAGAAATACTTATGCGTTATTACTGGAAAAAGTACAACGGAAATGCGCTCGATACCTGTATAATGGATAGGTGCTCTTCCTGGACTAGGCTGGGTGCTCTTCGCGCAGGTGCTCTTCGGACGGGTGCTCTAGGTGGACTACCTCGCATTTTTATATCCCTATTATATATGGTTACTATCCTACTTGGTACTATCCATCTTTATTTGTTTCGGGAATGGTGGGCCTGAACACGCTCGAGCTTCGGCGGAAGTGTGCGCTCATCATTCACTACTACCTGCTATTGAACAATAGGATTGATAACCCTACTGCGCTAGCTCAGTGCGCGCCTCCTGCCCCGGCGCGGGCGGCGGCGGCCCCTGCCGCTGCTCGCGCCGCTCGTCCGCCGACCACCGATACCTCGCGTGTGCGCCTCCTCACCGCGCACTCACCCTAATTAACGAGCTGATCTCTCACCAGCCCGATGTTGATCTATTTTTTGCAAAGATTTAATGCTCATTCTGAATTGTAATATTTATTTTAGTTGTAATTCGATATTATAATAGCATCAAGCATTCTGTTAATTAATTTATATATTAGGGTTATATTTAAATTGTCTTAAATACGTTTTAGTGAAATCTGTAAGTGTTTGAGAAATTAATATTCATAAATAAATAAATAAAACTTAGGTACGTTTCAGATTTTAGTGTTTTGTTTCATTTGTAAAATTAACTTCCCCCCGCTGCTTCACCTGTGAAGTGAAGATCGGTCTCTCAGAGAGTGACTCATTTAGGGGCGGCTGTTGTGTCGACTTGTTTATTGACCTGTCAAATTGGTTCAAATGAATCTGTCTTCAACTTTACTCGAGTTATCGTTGGACAAATTAGTATCCAAAAGCCAATTTTATTTCTTAGAAGAATCTAAGAAGAAGAAGAAGAGAGGTCTCAGAAGAGACCTCTCTTCGCTAGGTCAAAGTACCTACTAGGTATACCTAGTGGTTCACGAACTAAACTTCGCAGCACTTATATTTCTTCAAGTGCTTAACCAATTTAACTCTTATTATAGATACTTAAAAATTATATTGGGACGAACTACCTACTTGTCTGCAAAATTTCTTGAAGATACAACCATACAAACGATTCATTATCAGATTTCCAATTCTTGATTTTTGATAGACTGAAGGCCTTTAAGTACTTACATATGTTTGTAAAATGTTGTGAAAACTTACCGCTTCGTAGTGAAATGCAAAACTGAAGTCCAATTTTGTACACAAACCATTATGTATACCTACAGGGCCGCGCCGCCCTTGTGTGCAATGTGTGCGGCGCACACAGGCGCCAAGACAATAGAGGCGCCGCCATCGAAATATTTTTTTTTTTTTTTTTATGTAATTGAGTGACGAGACGAGCAAATCGCTCGCCTGATGTTAAACGTCACGTTTGCCCATAACAGGTCAGGTTTATTTTTGTTACACTTACACAACAACATATTCTTTGTATTCGAGTACCTATCGATAAGTAGGTAGGTACAATAGGCGCAACATATGCCTTGTAAATAACAAAACATAATTATAATGCGCTTAGGTATTGTACAAGTCTTCTAAGATAATAATATTCACGTGTGTGGTTTAATTTTACGCTTTGGGTTTTAGTTAACATTAGTTACGAGCTCAGCGTTAAAATCAAAAGAACCGCCGTGAGTTTGTTTGAATGAATGTAACCCGATACCCGATGCGTTGCGTGCGACGCAAGCGGGTTGGGGTCACGGGGATTCCCCGACTTTAAGGAACGAGAGTGCCAAAACAATTGATCAACATTCAATCAGTCAATTGAAACTAATTGAAAGTGTGTGCAAGGTGCGCATTGATTTTTTTATAATAAGATTAAGTTCTAGCTCTAAAAACAATATATAGTTTGTGTGTTGGTGATTGTTTTAACTTGTTTTCACGATGACTCAAGATAAAAATAAAGAAATTATCTGGTTACCAGAATTTAATGAGGAAAAGAAAACAAGAAGAAGAACGTGATAAAAATACAACTAAAATAAGTAAATATTTTACGGCTTTACCATCCACTTCCAAAGAATCATTAGAGACCAGTCATTTTATCGATGGAGATGTTATAAAATCTGATTCAAAAAACGCTTCAGGTACGTGCTTTTTATGTAATTTTCTATACAAATAAATATAACTTTAGTCTGTTTGTAATGTCAAAATAAAAAAAAAAAAATTTCTTTATTAATTTCATTACAAGCCCTGCTCAGCTTGGGACTAGACGGCGTTTGATTGTCGAGAAATATTCATTTATTTATTTATTTTATCATACACTAGCTGACCCTTGCCCACTTCGTTGGGCATAATGTTAATTAAACCCGAAGCCATCGCGCGCCGTCCGGACCGTTTTTTCTCCGATTCACTTTGCAAAACGGACTACCACGTAAAAGCCTTTTTATTTTTCGGTTTTTTATATAACCTATGACACTCAGCAATAATGTGGCTTTCTATTGGTGAAAGAATTTTTAAAATCGGTTCAGTAGATCCCGAGATTACCCCTTACAATTTAACAAATATACAAACACACAAACTTTACTTCTTTATAATATTAGTATAGATAATTAGACTGTTTCGCAAAAATCGACAATTTTTTTTTTCTTAATTATGTACCTATATCGAAAATATTGTTGCAAACGGTGGCAAGAAAATACTGTGAAGGTTTGAGCTCTTAATATTAATATTAAGACGTGCCGCATCGTGAATTTCAATTTCCCATTCAAATAACATGGGAACAACGTTCTCTTGGTTTTTAGAATTTTTTAACTGACGTTAGAGATAATATTTTTAAATTAACAAAACTTATTCTTAAGAGAATTTAACGTTCTACAGAAAAGGTCTCTTACAGTTTTTCGGTCTCTTTATTTTTTCAAAAAGTTATTTAACATTGAAGTTGGATCGATCTAAAATTTTTATATTTTCTTATTTTCCGAAGCAACCATCAACTATGAGAAAATTTTATGAGACATTTTTTGTAGAGAATATTTATTAGAGATAAGTTTTCTGCAAAAAATTAAAAATTAATAAATTACAAGTTTTAAAAAAAATGTTTTTTGCAGGTAACTTACGATATGTAAAAAATATCAAAAACATCTTTAGAAATAAGTTATAGAAAATTGAATTCTCTACATAAAATGTATCATAAAATTGTTTCATAAAGTTAATGATTGCTTCGGGAAATAAGAAAATGTAAAAATTTTAGATCGATCCAACAAGTTAAAAAACTTTTGAAAAAATAAATACATATATCGAAAAACTGTATGAAACCTTCTTTGTAGAACGTTAAATTCTACATATATTAGAATGAGTTTTGATCATTTAAAAATATTATCTCTAACGTGAGTTACGAAATTCTAAAATCCATGAGAAAATAATAAAAAAACATAAGTTGAAACATGAAGATTCGTGAAAAAAAAAATACAAACATCCGAATTGAGAACCTCCTCCTTTTTGGAAGTCGGTTAAAAAAGAGGCGCTTGATAGGTTTCGCACACAGGCGCTGTGGGGGGTCGGCGCGGCCCTGTATACCTACACAGTTTATCACATAACACAGCTTTCACAC
The DNA here is from genome assembly GCA_949125135.1 of Alcis repandata. Taxonomy (NCBI): domain Eukaryota; kingdom Metazoa; phylum Arthropoda; class Insecta; order Lepidoptera; family Geometridae; genus Alcis; species Alcis repandata. Next base: position 2,431,480 of record OX421244.1, read on the forward strand.
ACAACATATTAGCACAATAAAGAGAAAATTAACTAAACACACCATGAAAATTTTCACAAAAGTTCATTACAACAAAACATATGACAATCATAAACATCTGAAGTCAAAGTTTGGCGGGAAGCCGGGAACAGTCTCGTGACGCCTAGCGCCGCGCGCGGAGGGAGAAGGAAACTCGGGCGTGTGACCTCCTTACTCGTGCTCTAAATAGGTTGTGTTCAAAAATTTTAATGGTTAATATCAATTTAAAAAATCAGAAACATCTCAGATCAAGTAGAAAGTATTAAATTTGATAATCTTACTACATCATCATTAGATCGTTTCTTTATATAATTTTAAAGTGTTAAAAAAGCTAGAGAGAAAAATTAGTAGGTACTTACTGTAGTAGGTGACTACAAACAATCTACGTACAACTAGTCGTTGTACCTAGTGCTTATCTAGCGTAGCTTTCTAAGTATTTGTGAAGTAATTTGAAGAATGTGAAGTAATCTGACTCAGCAGCTCCGAAACTACTTCCTGTAAAATCTTCTTAATGGCCGGTTTACATTATTCCAGTCCAGTGATCTAGCGAGATTCCAGTCCAGTGCTGGACTGGATCTGTAACGTCTACATTATTCCAGTTATTTAGAAGCCGTTGAAGTGTGAACACTACAGTGACAATGATTTCAAGAAGAGATCTGTTTCGAAAATGTTTCGAAAATGTTCTCGCAAAAAAAAGTCCACAAAAACAACCAACACGTGTGGCCAACCAACCGGCCATAATGGCCGGTTTACATTATTCCAGTCCAGCGATCCAGTCCAGTACTGGATTGCTTACTGGAAAAATGTAAACCGGCACTGGAATGAACTGAATCCAGTAAGCATTCCAGTCCAGTAACTGGATTCGCGGTCTACTTTTGAATCCAGTGCGATCAATCCAGTGCAACTGGAATAATGTAGACGGCCAATCCAGTGCCATTCCAGTGCTGATAATGTAGACGGCCAATCCAGTGCCATTCCAGTGCTGACGAAGTACACACGTGTTGGTTGTTTTTGTGGACTTTTTTTTGCGAGAACATTTTCGAAACATTTTCGAAACTGATCTCTTCTTGAAATCATTGTCACTGTAGTGTTCACACTTCAACGGCTTCTAAATAACTGGAATAATGTAGACGGTACAGATCCAGTCCAGCACTGGACTGGAATCTCGCTAGATCACTGGACTGGAATAATGTAAACCGGCCATTACGTCTATATTATTCCAGTTGTTTAGAAGCCGTTGAAGTGTGAACACTACAGTGACAATGATTTCAAGAAGAGATCAGTTTCGAAAAAGTTTCTAAAATGTTCTCGCAAAAAAAAGTCCACAAAAACAACCAACACGTGTATACTTCGTCAGCACTGGAATGGCACTGGATTGGCCGTCTACATTATTCCAGTTGCACTGGATTGATCGCACTGGATTCAAAAGTAGACCGCGAATCCAGTTACTGGACTGGAATGCTTACTGGATTCAGTTCATTCCAGTGCCGGTTTACATTTTTCCAGTAAGCAATCCAGTACTGGACTGGATCGCTGGACTGGAATAATGTAAACCGGCCATTATTACAGATCCAGTCCAGCACTGGACTGGAATCTCGCTAGATCACTGGACTGGAATAATGTAAACCGGCCATAATATTTTTTCAGTTTTCCATAGAAGAGTTTTCATGCCACTGGATGAAATGTTTGAGACAGCTGATGTTTTGCGATTTCAGGTTTGATCCTGAAAAAAAACTGTCCATAATGATAAGTATAATGAGCCCTTTTCTGCTGAGCATGCCATCTTTATAGTCCTATCGTAAAGCAGCTTCTCACAACAGACTATCTCAGACTTCTTTCCTATATCAAAGAAAACTAGAAAAAATTTAAACAACTGAAGCTTTATTTTGTCTGTATGAAAGAGATAGAGTCATAGTTCTGTTCGCATCTAGGAAGGTTGGCGTCTTCAGCACTAGCTTCCTCGAGTCGCTGACCATTTAGATTTAGGGTGAGTTGGGGGAAGATTGAAAGGTTTTTTGATGAGATGAGCAGTGTTGTATATAAAGGTAAAGCCCTGTAGAACAATACGTATCAGCTTATGCTTAAAATATCGATAGAGTCGACGTAGAGCAAAGAGTATATTTTTCTATCATGTTAATAATATTTTAAGCCTACCGACCACAAACCGTTGATATACCTACGTGTTTAAGAAGACAGGTGCCGATAAGGAGACTCCACGGCGAACCAAACTAACACTGTAAAAGTATTAAATGTTATTTGCAATAGAATTTTTTTTTCTTTGTAACAATATTTATGGCACGACTAGGTATACCTACACTAATCTGAATGAATAATAAACCAAAAAATTATTTACGACATTTTTATTGATTAATTTTTATCAGAGATTGATCAATCCAATCATCTTCGAATTTTTTCTTTGATAAGTTTTTTTTCGAATTAGAAACTCTAAACTTATGTGAGTAAGTGAGTGATCTATTATGTAGAACTTAGTAAGTATGTTTTCTTTTTACAGCTAAACATTAACACAAAAATATTTTTAACTTAAAAGTTTTACCAAATTTTTACCAATTTTTACCTAATGCCAAAAGATATTCAAACATACAAAATTATTAGAGAACATTTCATTGCTAACAATGTTTCGCATTACACTTACCAGTTAAAAAGCGAAAAAGCTTACCGAGTGGTTCTACGTGGACTTCATGCTTCAGAGGATACAACAGCCATTACTAGAGAACTAGAACCCATGGGGCATAAAGTAAGACAAATAGTCAGCATTAGACATAGATCTACCAAAGAACCACTTCCTATATTCTATGTAGACCTAGAGCCACAGCAAAACAACAAAGAAATATTTGACGTCAAATATTTAAACCAAATGAAAATCACAATCGAAGCACCTTATAAAAAAAAACAAATAATTCAATGTAAAAGATGCCAAAGATTCGGCCATACAAAAAATCAATGTTTCAGACCTTATCGATGCGTCAAATGTGGTGATGAACATCCTACAACACAATGTATAAAAAAACCTGACACTGAGGCTACCTGTGCAAATTGCAATGAAAAACACCCTGCCAGCTACAAGGGATGCAAAATCTACAAGCAATATAAAGAAAGAATCCTAAAAGTCGTTTCTAAACCTCAACAAAAACAACCAATAATGAGCCTTGACAATAACAAAATAGATAATTCCAAATCACAATATCAACTTCAACAAACAAATTCAAGCAAAACTTATGCTGAAATTACTAAAACTGGACAACAAACTCTACCTGCACAAAAAAATAACACTCCATATAACATGACAAACAACGATTCCAATAATTTCACTAATATCATGGAGACTATGCTAGAAAACCTACAGCATACAATGATTACAATAGTTGAAAAAATGATGGACAAAATGTTGGACCGCATGGTCCAGTTAGTCAGCAGCCTTTTAAAAAAATGATCCAGAACCTCCGAGTAGTTACTTGGAACGCCAATGGCTTGACGGACAGACGTCAAGAACTGGAAATTTTCCTTGAAATGGAGAAGATTGACTTAGCACTGGTCTCAGAAACTAGGTTCACATCTAAGTCTCACGTAGCTTTTAATAACTATAAAATCTATACAACAAACCATCCCTCCGGAAACAGCCACGGAGGAAGTGCAGTTATCATATCATAAAAATAATATCAAACACTATTCCATGGAAGAATATCGCACAGACAAAATTCAGGCCACAACCATAGTTGTCCTAGGAAAACACATTGAGACGGTTTTCTCTGCTGTCTACAGTCCCCCGAGGCATACAATCACAGTTCAAGATTTCAAAGATTACTTCTCTACTCTTGGTACAAGATTTGTAAGTGCTGGAGACTGGAATGCAAAACATCTGCATTGGGGCTCCAGGTTGACCACTACAAGAGGACGGCAATTACACATGGTAACACAGGACATGAAACTGGATTACTGGTCTGGGGGAGAACCCACTTACTGGCCCACAGATAAAGATAGATTACCTGACTTGCTTGATTTTTTCATAACGAAGAACATGGACGGCAACTACTTAACAATAGAATCTTGTACTGATCTCACCTCAGATCATACTCCTGTAATCTTGAATGTTAATTCTACAATTCAATTAGTAGAGCCTTCTTCAAAAATTTATAACACTAAGACTACGAACTGGGAAAAATACAGAGATGTAATTAAATCAGAAATCAATCTTAAAACGAAAATCGACACAATAGAAGCTATAGAAAACGAGATTGAGAAACTTAACATGCTTATACATAGAGCAGCCAGCTTATCAACCACTAAACGAAAGGGTCAGCCATCAAAAAAAAACAACTATCCAAAAGAAATAAAGGAAAAAATCAAGAAAAGGCGACAACTGAGAAAAGTGTGGCAAAATACAGGATAGAGGAGGTTAGAGGTTTACTAGGTATTGAGCCTTTCAATGAAATATGGATTAGAAACGATATAAAGTTTATTGTTTAGACACTTTATTTTTAACACACGCACGATAGGTACATGGCAAATTTTCCAAGAGAGTAAAAGTAACCTAACCTAACCTTTTCACACGGAAGTAACCTACATTCTATCTCTCTAAATATAAATAAAGGAACTGACTCACTGACTGACAGACAACGCACAGCCTAAACCGCTGGTTGCCTGAAATAAATACTTAGATTTTATTTTTAATTTATTAGGAACCTACTCTTATTCATTGCGCAATTTACAGAACTATAGGTAAGTAGTGTTTATTGCACTCAAAAACCATAGTAGGTTTGTCGCAGTGCTCATATTTGCCTCTCGCTTAGATACACTATTCAATATACAGACGCTGACACAAAAATGCTAAAAAATGTTAAATGTAGTTCTATACGTCGCATGTTTCATCGCCGAGCACACGCAGCAGCATGTCGTGCAGCGCGCGCCTGTCGAGCTTGTCGCCGGCGCCGCGCGGCAGCGCCGGGACTACGTGCACGCCGCCCGAGAGACGCATGCGGAATGTGATCTGCGGGAGACGACGGGAGAGGAGGAGAAATGTAAAATGCCCTTTCATCGAAAGTCTTTTCGCCGAAATACAACAAGGGGCGTTTTAAAAAGTGTGCCTACAAGCACCTCTGCGGGCTGGCAAAGTATCAGCAACCCCACTAGTGTTGCGGGTGTTCATAGGCGGCTGTGTTTACCATCAGGCTGCCTGTTTGCCGCTATTTTTTTAATATATTTTTAGCTGTAAAATTGCAGAAAAATGTGATGTAGGAAGGGGGGAGCCACTCGCCTTCACTCGCGCGAGAGTGATCCGAGACTCGTGTCGTGAGCGATATCTATGGTGCGTAGTAGGTACAAGTACATAAATGAGCTTTACTTCTGTACTCTTCAAGTGATTAGGCTGAAGTGCCTTACGTTGCCGTGCAGGTAGTCCCTGAGCTCCGCCGGCGTGGCACGCGCGTGCGGCTGCAGCGCCACGAGCGCGGCCACGAGCGAGCCGTGCGCCGCCACGCCCGCCTCGCGCACGCGCGGCTCACGCTCCAAGATGGCTTCTAGTTCCGCTGGCGCTATCTGTCATTATCATTATAAACCATTATACCGGTCCACGTAAGAGCTTTAATAGCGGACAGGCTGCGGCATCAGCAAATTGGTAGTATAAAAAACCTCGAATATAGAGGTATTAAGGGGAGTCTCTTATAGTTATAGAGGATAGGTATCGTATGTAAGCAACTCACCGATATATCGTTGTATTTGATGAGCTCCTTGATTCTGTTGATGACGTAGAAGTATCGGTCGTCGTCGTAGTACCCCACGTCGCCCGTCTTGTAGAACCCGTCCGAGTCCAGGTGATCGGTGTTATTCACGCCAAGATATCCTGGAATACGTCAAAAACTGAGCCCCCTGATATCCGACATCGGTTTTTGTTCAAAAGATTGAATCCGCATCCCAGAGCAATGGGGTTGGCCCAATGGTAAAAGTAGTTCACCATGATAAGTACATACAAACCCTTTAGTAAGTATCATAGTGGCATAGGTTGGCCTGATCAGCCAAACCTGTCGCTGGTTTTCCTGGTACATCTGTTCCAGTTGATACACAGCTCACCTGGTGTTAGACAAGGCGACTTAAGGCAGATCTCCCCGCGTCGGCGCGGACCCAGCGGCTTCCGCGTGTCAATGTCTACCACCTGGAAAAAACTTTAAATTAAGGCACAACACATTTAAAGTACAGAAGTGAAGCATAGTAAGCGCGCTCGACAAACGCACACATAGACATCGCTTACGGACGGTAGCAACTGCCACACTATATGTTTTGTGGTCAAGGTCCTATTATTTTAACAATTAATTTTCATCTCGTTACCAGAAACAACAAAAAAACACATCGTACATTTGTCTAGCACATAGGCGTAGTCAGTACACGAATATGAAATTCGCCATCTTGGATTTTGTTACTGAATTTCGATTGTCCTTATAAAAAAAAACACGTTTCACACTCATAGCTCTCACTAGGCAGCCAGACCCAGAACAGATATTTAAATCCATCATACAAAACATCTGCCCGGCCGGGCACCCCGACCCCTATAATAATTATTTGTTCAAGCATACTCTATCCATCTGAAGCGATTCCATAGCTACGAGTACCTATAAGCATTTACTTTACTGACGTTAATTTGTGTGACTATCAAACTTTGTTTTGTATGGCGGCCATCTTTTTCTATCATTTCTCCAGAAAGGTACTTGTTTTACATATTAACAGTTAGGTGTACCTACTCCTGTATCTCTCGCCGTTTCCGAGAGAGCGCAACCCCCCCCCCTCCCCCTTCCCCCAAATCCTGGACCTGTCACTTTTACTAGGTATACCTTGACGATGAAGCCATGCGAGGGCGGGCCGACGCTGCCGTCCCTCGGGCCGAGCGGCGCGCGCAGCTCGTTGCACACGCTGCCCGCCTCACTCATGCCGTAGATCTGGTACACGCCGCGCAGGTTGGAAAACCTTCAATTTTCAGTAATATTATCTATCTATTTATTGCCCGTAACCGAGAGATTAGACACTAACGTGAGAACAACCATCTGCCTCCCGCCGCGTCGCAAGCTATTTTCACCTACAGCAAATGTGGCCGCATCGGAAATACCGATGTTTTATTCTAGTGCCCCGGCATCAGGCCCATCTGGCCAGAGCCTCTTCAGATGTTGGTTGAGACTCTTCGCTATAAAGCCAGTTCACCGAAACTACTATCGGGACAATGATCGTCGAGACAACATCTCACATAGCGGTAACCTCGTGGGCGATTCGATTCGTGGCTCTTCTTCCCTCCATTGTCAGGGAAGGTCAGGAAACACTCCGATCGTTTCGATTTTAACTGTGGCTGGGCGCTGGAGGCAATTACTTCCAGGGAATCTCGGAGGGTGCGAGTATCCGGCCCGCCCGTGAGGGCGGGGTCTCTCAAGCACCATCTTGCCAAGTCGGTTGGTTGGCCTTCTTGGCTTGGTTGGTCATCTTCTCTACTCCTACTTATTGGGCTTCATCTTGACTGGCCGCTCTGCCCTCTTTGTCTTCCTCTGCGTCGGCCAGCAGGAGATCTCTAGGGAGGACTCGCCAGGTACGTACTTCAGCCTTGTGAGCCAAATCAAGGTACTTGCTGAGCTTATAGATAGATAGATAGATAAACTCTTTATTGTTCACACCATAAATTACAAACAAAAGGGTTATAGCACCTAAAACTAGTGCGACAACTGGCGGCCTTATCGCTAAGAGCGATCTCTTCCAGGCAACCTTAGGATGGTTTGGCTTATCCTCCTCGAGCTTCACGAGCTCTCGTCATGTGGGACGGTGATGTCGACGAGCACTGCCCGGTGTTGGGACCGGTCGACTATCATATATGATATTAGGCTTATTGGCTACAATGGGATATTATTATTATTATTATTATTTATTATTTCTATATTTAATTCACTTACCTTTCCTTTATTGCCTCAACCCGTTCTTTCATGACCGGGGAGCTGGAAGACATTATGATTTCGACGGATGTGACGTCATACTGGTCGAGAACAGTAGACTTGATCAGCTGGTTGATGGAACTTGGAGCCGACTGGAGGATTTTCACCTGAGGAGTTATTTTTAGAAGCTTTTATTAAAATAATTTATTTGCAATGTTTGTCAAATCAAATCAAAAATTGCAACTGAATTTTGATCCACTTCTTGATGTCCGATTGAGCACTGAGCCGAAATTCGGTATACCTGTTGAACTCCGATGACAACGCAATATAGGCTTGTTAAAAAAATATATAATCTTAGCATAGAAACGCAAGAAAGGGGCGTGGTCAGCCGTCTTCCTATCGCAGCTACGTTCAGAGTGGTTGAGGACGAGCAAGCAGAGCGCCAACGTCACCTCGTACACACTTACTCGGGGCTTCCTTCAGGGATAGACGGACGTTGCATAATTGCGATTCATTAGCTTACCCACATTTTGTTTTAATTATTGAGAATTGTTATTTTTATTTAGTTTCAATTATATTTTATTTGTGAAATACTTTTGGTTTTCTTTTCTAAAATCAGAATTGGGATTCCTATCTCACTATCTGCTCTGGCTGTCTTTGATTTTTACTTGCTAAAATTTTAAATTTAGAACTCAAGTCTTGTGATTTTGATGTTGTAAAATGTCGGAAAAAAGTAAACGTAGAAGTCGTAAGCGTGATCGTACGCCTGTCCCTGGTTTAGAGCAGAAACTTCAGGCAATATTAGATCGTTTAAATACTTTGGAGGGCAGTTCCAGGTTTGGTGAGCGTAGTTCGACAACACCGAGTGCGCAGCCGGGGCATGACGGCCCTACCGCGGCGCCGACCACGGCCCCGCCGCGCGAGCCACCGCCGCCGCTCGTAGCCCTGGCCGTGCCATCGAGCGCTGTGTCATGCGGTACAAGTATGGACATGTCTGTGCCGTGCTCGAGCGAGACGCTTGCCGGTACAGATATGGTTGCGAATGAGGTAATGGAGAAGCTTGCAACTGCAATCAGAACGATACCGGTAAGGTCTAACCATGTATTTATATCCAATTTCGATCCTTCGTTGCACGATTTTGATTCGTGGTGTAGTGAGGTAGATCATGTGAAACATTTAAATACGTGGGATGATCGCGAGAGTTTAGCGCGAGTGGGCAATTGTCTTAGAGGTGACGCGAAGTTATGGTTGAACGAGTGGGTCAGCAATGACCGTAGTTGGTCGAATTTCAAGCGTGAATTCAAAACTTTGTGCCCCAAGCGTTTAGACATCGCGAACATCCTGTTTGATGTAATGAAAACCGACTCTGATAAATACCCTACATATGCAGAATACGCTAGGCGTTCGCTTTTACGATTACGAATTGTAAACGGGATGAGTGACGAGTTAGTTGCGGCGATAGTGATTCGTGGTATAACGGATGCTCAAATCAGAGCTGCGGCTACAAACGCTAAGCTACTGCCCGATGATTTAGTAAACTTTTTGTCAATTTATGTGAAACCTACCCACATAATGCCAATTCATCCTCGCGGCAACTTGCATAAAACTAGTTTTCGAAAACGAGAGCATAGCGATTCAAGATTCAAATGTTTTTCTTGTGGCGGTTTTGGACATAAACAGATGTCGTGTCCCAAGCGTGCTAGGTCAGATAGGTCGGGTGCTGATACTTCTTCCACAAGCACTGCAAACTCAAATAGGCGGCTACCACGGCCGGATCCGTGTACTTTTAGCAAGAAAATAGGGCATAAAATAGAAGAATGCTTCGCCAAGCAACGTGCAGAGTCTCGCGGCAAGTCTAACGTAAATTTTTGTCATGAAATGGTAGACGCATATAAAGAAAATGATATAGCTACCGCGGTGATTCAAGCCGTCCCAGTAGATATTCTTATAGACAGCGGATCGACTATTTCTTGGTGTCCGAATCGGTAGCGAAACATTTCCAATGCACTCAAACACCATCTTACCGTGTTTTACGTGGCATAGGTAGTCAGGAAGTAGAAACTTCATACTGCACTACATTGGCTGTCGAGTTCCCTGAGATAACGTTAGAAGTCGACTTTCATGTTGTTCCTGATAGGTTTTTGAGTACACCGGTTATCCTTGGGACGGACGTCCTGAATAGAGAAAGCGTTGCTTATATCAGAACGAGAGGTGTGCAGCGTATTACACGAGCCGAAAAAGTAAATTCTGTAAAATGTGACATACCGATCGATACTCCATTGGTAGGTGAAGATCATGAACGTTTGATGAATATTATTAACGAGTTTGCCGAGTATCTCGTAGTAGGTACGGCCACGACTACTGTACAAACAGGTTCTATGCACATTCGCCTACACAATGAAACCCCGGTAGTGTATCGACCTTATAAAATGTCCCATGATGAAAAGCTTCGTGTTAGGGAAATTATCAAGGACCTGCTAGATAAGGGCATTATAAGAGAATCCGAATCTGAGTTTTCTAGCCCGATCTTGCTTGTAAAGCAGAAAGATGGTAGTGATAGGCTATGTGTTGATTTTCGTGCATTGAACGCGAACACTGTTAAGGATCACTATCCACTTCCTCTAATAGATGACCACATCGATCGTCTAGGCAAGGCCAAATTCTTTACGAGCCTTGATATGGCCACCAGTTTCCATCAGATCAGGCTAGATGATGAATCAATTCATCGCACAGGATTCGTTACACCGGAGGGCCATTTTGAATACCTTAAAATACCATATGGCCTTGCCAACGCTCCCGTCATTTATCAGCGAATTATTTCAAACACGTTACGTCCCTACATAGACGCAGGTAAGGCATGTGTGTACATAGACGATGTCTTACTTCCTAGCGACACGATTTCCGAAGGCCTACAAACGCTTCGTGATGTCCTTGAAACTTTGACTAAAGCAGGTTTCTCCATCAACCTGAAAAAGTGTAAGTTTCTGACAACAGAGGTAGAATATTTGGGTAGAACGATCAGTAATGGTCAGGTTAGACCGAGCGAGCACAAGGTAGAGGCCCTAGTCAACGCACGAGTGCCGAGTAATGTAAAAGAGGTGAGACAGTTTTTAGGTCTCGCCGGATATTTCAGGCGTTATATCCCTGGCTACTCTCTGTACACAGCGATGTATTGGGTCCACTTCCAGATTCCCATGGGTTCAAATATGTCATTCTCATAGTAGACGCGTTCACAAAGTATTGTCTTCTCTATCCCATTCGTAACCAAGACGCGACAGAATTGAAAAAGACTTTTGAAACGGCGATGTCTCTTTTCGGTACTCCTAAATTAATAGTTGCAGATAGGGGCCGAATGTATGAAAGTAATACTTTTGTGAACTGGGTAAAAGAATTCGGTTGTGACATACATTTCATAACTCTTGAAATGCACCAGAGTAATGGTCAAGTTGAGCGATACTGTCGAACTGTAATGAATATGATTCGCATTGAATCCAACTTCAGACAAGAACGTTGGTCTGACATTTTATGGAAATTGCAGCTCACCTTAAACATTACTGTGCAAAAATCTATCAAATGTTCACCTTTGTATTTGTTAATTGGCAGCGATGGTGCAATGCCCGTCATACAATCCCTGATACGCGATGTAGCTCTGAAGGCATCGAGTCCAAATCGCGAAGCGTTACGCGAGCTCGCACGACAACGAGCTTCAGAGTTGATGGAGCAGAACCGGACTCGCCAGGACGCTTATGTAAACGAGCGGCGCAAGGTGGCACGCTCCTTTCAAAAAGGAGACCTGGTGTTTGTACGTAAGACGAGCCAAGCCACGGGCAAGTTGGACTCTGGCATGCGTGGCCCATATACGGTAACTCGAGCACTGCCACATGGTCGATATGAGCTCAAACTAGTAAGTAGTAGTTCTTATGGGAAAACCACACAAGCTGCATCAGAGTACATCACACTCTGGCGCGGGGAATGGACGCCCGATGTTTGCACTGCATTCTTTGAAAGTGAGTATCGGTCGGTATTATATTTTTGCTTTGACCTGTAGTTTGTTCAGCGGTGTTGTAATGTATCTGTGCAACCTGAGGGCTCTGCACACATACAGCGAGCATCCCGAGGGCTCTGCTCTACAGTCACTGTTTGTTACTCATTTCTATGGTGTTGGTTAGCAGTGTTGTAATGTATCTGTGCAACCTGAGGGCTCTGCACACATACAGCGAGCATCCCGAGGGCTCTGCTCTACAGTCACTGTTTGTTACTCATTTCTATGGTGTTGGTTAGCAGTGTTGTAATGTATCTGTGCAACCTGAGGGCTCTGCACACATACAGCGAGCATCCCGAGGGCTCTGCTCTACAGTCACTGTTTGTTACTCATTTCTATGGTGTTGGTTAGTAGTGTTGTAACGTACGTGCATCTACTGCACTGATACGGCGAGCATCCCGAGGGCTCTGCTCTACAGACACTACTGGTTGTAATATCGAACAATCTAGCTCTGTTCGATATAGTGGGTGAAGGCCATCCTGAACGGTACGCCTTCGCTGAAGTATGGTGTAAAGTGAGCGCTTTGCACCTTACGAGGGGAGTACCTGATCCATACTCCTCTGCTGAGTATCCTGAGGGCAATGCACAGCGGGCATCCTGAGGGCTCTGCCAAGCTCACACGAAGGTGAGAACCTACTCATCTTGGATATTCCTGAGGGCTCTGTCCGAACGTTCTGAAAGTAATCGAGTCGCTCTTACTTTCAGCTTGTTTGCATTTTGCTGTTGATCGAAACAATATGACTTTCAGGTGACAATGATGAGACCCATGACACTCATGAGTACTCATCGTGTAACGAGCGTCCAGTTGGTGAGGCGGTTGAAAGTGATCCAGCTTCACAGCCACATCCAGTTGAGAGTACGGGCGAGGGCGCGCCGCCGTCAGGAGAGGCCGTCTTAGCATAGAAACGCAAGAAAGGGGCGTGGTCAGCCGTCTTCCTATCGCAGCTACGTTCAGAGTGGTTGAGGACGAGCAAGCAGAGCGCCAACGTCACCTCGTACACACTTACTCGGGGCTTCAGGGATAGACGGACGTTGCATAATTGCGATTCATTAGCTTACCCACATTTTGTTTTAATTATTGAGAATTGTTATTTTTATTTAGTTTCAATTATATTTTGTTTGTGAAATACTTTTGGTTTTCTTTTCTAAAAATAATTATATTCTGAATAAAGTTGATGGTATAGTGGCTATCTGCCTATATCTCGCAGTTAGAATTTAGTCAAGATTTATTTAAGTAACTTCTTTATTCCAGATGTCAAAAGTAAGAAACCCGACGCCAACCCGGGGCGAACTGCCAAAATTAGTATTGCTATTCAACGAGGTAACGTCGCCAACCTAGCGGGTACTTTACCCGCGACTTGAGCTGTGTTTTTTTATCTGTAATTTTCTAATTTGTTTATGTATAAATGGAGAAGAATATTATAATTATGTACTTACTTTATATTTCTCTATAGCGCGTAAACAGTCATGCTCTTCGTTTTTGACACTGAAGACGCAAGTGGTTCCTTTCTTCAGGCAACTTATTGTTATGAACAGACCATATGTGTAGTACCACTCTCGGGTAATTAGAATTGAAGAAAAGGAAAAACTAAAACATATAAAGTTAAGTTATTGTATTTTTGTACTTATAATGGGATTACTCGTAACGATTATAGTGGTGAGACTAATAAACGGCTAATAAACAGTAATAAACAGTTTGATGACCACCAGTTTGTCACCAGAACCATGATTTGTTTGCTCGGCCGAGAATGCCCATTTACTGTCTCGCTATTGTACTCGTCACGTCTAATCAACCCATTACCCACCGAGCAAGTGGGTCTAAGTAATTTAGTTATTTTTCAGTCCTACTATTGACCAGCGTTGTCTATGGATCAAAATTTACCTTTCATTAGTACAAGATTCACTGTTAATCAATGTCGCCAAGTGAGTCCACGGAACGCCTTTTGGCAGTCCAGTTGTCCCAGAAGAAAACAATATCCATGTACTATCTTTCCAACCATCCACTGGAGTCGGCACAAAGTCTGCCACGTCAGCAGTTTCTGTTAGAAAATCTTTGAACAAAACGCCGCCATCTTTGTTTTCGTCGCCATAGACAATGTATGTTTCTATGCTGCCCACTGAATCGAATACTGGCTTATGCAAGTCATATGCGATCGCCGACATGAACATAACTTTTGGCTTTGATATTTGTACTCGATGAACAAGTGGCACTGGAAAGAAAACAATATATTTAACTGAAAAAAAATTGACAAAAAAAACTCTCATTTGTTTATGTAATGGATATTTTTTATAAGACGTTTTTAATTTATTTTAATAACATTTAATGTTTATGAACAGCTACTTTAATTGTTTACTTTAATTATAATATTTAAAATATCTTTATTTGATATACCTACTTTACATACCTAATCCTGTAATATAATATAAGATAAACCTAGACGCAAAAGATAGAGCACTGCGGTTATCTGATTTTTATTTATTTTATTTATTTATTTGCAACTAATAACATGATATTTATGGTCTATTTAAATAAAGTTCAAGTACAATAATTGCTTAAAATTATTAATATAGGAAAGTTAAACTATATAAACTTAATCTATATAATCTTACTATTTAATATCTTTATTTAGTGACAAAATATTATGCGAGTCGCATTTGATTTTTCAAACTGGATGCAAAATATTTGTCAACTTCAATTTCTTATCTGAAACTTAGTAAAATAATAAAACTCTAGTCATCGCTGTAGGATTCCCTGTGTCGCGATGACTAGTTCTCTTCCGTTGATTTTTTAACTTAGTGTGAATAAAATAAAGGATGTTAAAAAAAAATAAAATAATAATAATATGTTATTTGTGTATGTACCTATGTTTTTGAATGTGTTAATTTACATATAATATTTGTATTTATAATACATAATTGTTAGAACATGCAGTTTATTTAGTAGTAGTATTAGTTAGTATTAGTAGTCCTAGCTAACTGCTAGTCGGTGTTATGTATTGGTGCATCATTATTAATTAACTGACAATTCGAATCATTTCCTCTGTTTCATTATACTGCAGACTATTTAGGTATGTTTGAATTATTTTCTTACAATTTCGTTTATTGCATTTTAATATATCTATTTTATGATTAAGGTTTTTATTTATATAGTAGCTTCTTTGTCCAATCAGTGTTCTCATCCGAGGTACCGGCCAGTGTGGTTTACGTCTGGATCCGTAAGGAATTGTACTTTGTGTAGTGAGATGATTGAAATGATGATTGATTGATTGATGATTGAAATCACTTCATTACACACTTCCACAGCCGGAAGTCTTGCATTGTTTTGAAATTTCTGTGTACTTAAAAAACCTTTAAAAAAACATTTTGATCTACTAAAACAAGTTTTATACATGAAAAAGTCCCATGTTTAGGTATTAAAATTTCAATATATAACAATATAATATAACATCAAAATATTTTTTTTATTGAATCCTTGTCATATTTTTTGAGCAACTTAACCGGATGCTGTGTTTCATACTTTAGTCAGTGATTTTATAACTTCACAAGTGTTATATATATCCTATAATTATTGTATGTTATACATATTACATACATTCTGCGCCTTAAGCGGGTTTAATGTAACTTACCAGCGCCGTACGTGATATCGGTGGGAGAAAAACTACCTCCAGCGCAGATCACGGCTAGAACGGTAGGTATCACCTCCATCCTTTTGTCACTGCAGATGGACACCACGTCTCCCTTTCCAACTCCTATACGAGTAAGCGAGAGGGCGATGTCGACAGTTTTCTGGGCTAACTGGCCAAATGTCACTGTCTCGCCGTTGTCGGCGTTAATCTGTAATTCACAAGTTACAGTAGTAGGTACAGTGTACGCAAATTATGCGAGCTCTTGGTAAAAATACTAAAAGATATGTAGGTAGGTATATCAATAAAATATTAATCGAAATTATATTAAAATCTATGGCGGTGTTCCCCGCCTGGGCTTGCATACGTATGGTCTCAGTGACTGGGTCTCAACGACCCCGGTGGCCGCCGTCGGCGCTCACCGGGGCCGATGGCGCGTTTAAAATTTGAAATGTGTTGCAACGGCCCCGGTGATAAAAAAAATTCTATATCTGCTTATTTAATTACCTATAAGTACTTAATTATAAAGATGTGTAATATATGTGTAGGTAATAAATATAAAAATAAAGAAAACTCACCAAGGCAGGATGATCTCCATATTCGATCATCCGATCCAGGATGTCCTTCCCGAAGTGCAAGTGAGATGGCACCTCGAGCCTCTCATCTCCGTACACGTACAGTTTGTTACGGAGCATTTCCACTGCTTTTCTGTGTAAGAGTACCTACACTTTTTCTGTATGAGTAGGTACGCTTATTTCCAGTAAGAGTACGCTTATTTCCAGTAAGAGTACGCTTATTTCCGGTAAGAGTACGCTTATTTCCGGTAAAAGTACGCTTATTTCCAGTAAGAGTACGCTTATTTCCAGTAAGAGTACGCTTATTTCCAGTAAGAGTACGCTTATTTCCAGTAAGAGTACGCTTATTTCCAGTAAGAGTACGCTTATTTCCGGTAAGAGTACGCTTATTTCCGGTAAGAGTACGCTTATTTCCGGTAAAAGTACGCTTATTTCCGGTAAGAGTACGCTTATTTCCGGTAAGAGTACGCTTATTTCCGGTAAGAGTACGCTTATTTCCAGTAAGAGTACGCTTATTTCCGGTAAGAGTACGCTTATTTCCGGTAAGAGTACGCTTATTTCCGGTAAGAGTACGCTTATTTCCGGTAAGAGTACGCTTATTTCCAGTAAGAGTACGCTTATTTCCAGTAAGAGTGCGCTTATTTCCGGTAAGAGTACGCTTATTTCCGGTAAGAGTACGCTTATTTCCAGTAAGAGTACGCTTATTTCCGGTAAGAGTACGCTTATTTCCAGTAAGAGTACGCTTATTTCCGGTAAGAGTACGCTTATTTCCGGTAAGAGTACGCTTATTTTCTATCACATAAGCTTTTTTCTGTCAAAGTAAAAGGTACCTACGAGTACACTTATTATATTATCTTTGCCCCCAAGTTTTTCATGACGGTTAATTTTTTAGTTTTCCGTCATTTTAATATTTTTCTCTAAAAATTATTTACACTTTCTAGCACAGCTACGAGTAAGTACTATGAGATCTTTTCGGCTTAGCCCTTTCCTCTCAACCCTGTTGGTAATTGGTAGATAGATTAACAAAATTATTTATTATTTAGTTACCCACGATACGATATTATTATTGGGTAAGTAAAACTTATCCTACTATCTTAATCATAAATGTCAAAGTTTGGATGTCTGTGAGTGTGTTCAAATGTTTATTGCTGTTGTTTGTTTGTTTGTTTATTGTTTGTTGTTTTGTTTATGTTTATTGTTTTTGTTGATAGATCACGCAAAAACAGCAGAACGGATTTGAATGAAATTTGGTAAGAAGCTAGCTTATACCCTGGACTGACATAAAGGCTACTTTGTATTCCGGTAACCGCGGGTGAAACCGCAGAGCTCAACTAGTGCATTATCAATCTTAATTATCGCGGCATTGTGATAATTATTATCACGTTAGATAAGTAAAATTATTTTATTGCACTTCTAAATGGAATAGAGACATCTTCTATCATTCTATAGTTAGATTTAATGCTAGCTCAGTGGTAGCATGTGTGCCTTGTGAGCAAGAGATTCCGGGTTTAATTCCCGGCCGGGCAGATGTTTGAACGATGAATTTAAATATCTGCTCTGGGTCTTGGTGTCAGTTTTTCTTGTCTTTGTGTGCTAGTATTCTTTTGTGTGTGAGCTGTGAGTGTAAAACGTTATTGTTTAATTTGAGAGATCTTCGGTTTTTCAAGGTCAGAGTGAATAGATATCCTGTAGGACTGCGAACTTCATCTTCGACCACATCGTCGCTTACCACCTGGCGAATTTTGTGGTCAAATGTATAGGTACCTACTTATTCGCTATAAAACACAAATAACTATTTTTATTTTTTTCAAAAATCCATACCTATCCAATGTCCATTTTAAAAGCTTTTAACATATGTATGTATGTAAGTATGTACCTACCTATCTATGTAAATATGTATTGTTTGAGTGAAATCTTGAATCACTTCCTGGATGTCCGATTGAGCTGAAATTTGGTATACGTGTCTAACTCCGATCATAATAATAAAAACTTGACAATGGATTGCTTAACTACGGCCTTATAATGTGGGGAAACTCAGTTGACATAGACAGAGTATTTAAAATCCAGAAACGTTGTGTTAGGGTGTTAAATAGAGCGTGGTTTTAGAAAGCTGCAAACCACTATTTAAAAAATGTAGTATAGGTACTTCCTTTACCGTGCATGTAAAAGGTACATAAAAGCAATTTGTTATTTTACCAAAGACCATCCAGATTATTTTAAAAAAACAATAGTTAAAAAAAACTAAAAAACACGATTTGTTTAGTGTATTGTCATCGGTTCTCGATATATCTACAAAGTTTGCAAGAAATCTGACCGTTTAAAGTGGGTCAAAAAAGCGCTCAAAGGAGTCGGTTACAAACATACATACAGACATACAGGTGAAGCTAATAAAAGCGTGTTAAAAACGAAGCGAAGTTATGACTCGGCAAAAGAGAGCTAAGTTCACAAACCTATATCAACCTCCTGCCCGTAAGTATATTTAAGAAAAAAATGTTCATAATATGTGTATTTCTATTTATGACAATGTACCAAATGACATAAAATTGCTTAACGGACATAAATTTAAAAAATCATTGACAGACTGGCTTCTTAGCAAATGTTTTCATAGTGTAAATGAATTTATGAATTTTAAAGATAAAGTCTAAATAAATATTATAATTAACATAATACTAATACGATTGAATATTTGCACGTCTGCTTGCAGGCTAATTACAATTACTCAAAACCATTATTTTTAAGAATGTAATGAAATTGTATTGCAAATAAATTATTTGATTTGATTTTATGGAAGAGCTGATTTGTTTCGCGAATGCAAGGTTGGTGCAGAATGCAGTACGATGAGTAGCTCTATTCAGCTCAGTATACCCTTTTCTTATAGCTCGAGTATTCAATGGTCAGCACGACTCGAAAATCAGCAGAAGTATATCTTGTACTGTTTAGTACCTACATTTGGCCCGCACACTGATTTAACCTAATCTTACTTTACTTAATCTACTTATTATTTTTCACAACACTTCACTACACTGCGGCTCCACAAAAGTTGGTCAACAACTAAAGAATCTATTACAGCGATAAAGAGTAAACTAAATAGATACTATCAGCGCAATATCAGCGCCTTCCAGAACGTCATTTAATCATTAAGGTCACAGCACACTTATCGGCTGGGCATCGTATTGTTGTCAACCGAACGCAGCGCAGTGACTCAGTATTTTCGGGGGGTGACGGACATGGTTGGGTCTATGTCATCTCAACGTCTACAGCTCAGACGTACCCAGTTGTGGCGACCACGACCTGCGATGACCAGACTAGCTTGAAATTCTGTCATAAGATACGTAGCGAGTATTCGATTGAAAAATGTATGAACAAATGCGGACTTCATTTACACCCGATAGGCGTACGTAGCAATTTTTTGACAGAATTTCAAGCTAGGCCTACCGAACCGCTTTCTAAGGGATTTCCCAGGGGTTATTTATATTTTATAATGGGTAAGGTGGGGTACAGTGTTACACGGGGTACAATGTTACAATGCACATTTCTCCGTCCCTTTCCATTAATTTTATGATGTTGGTATACACGTATGTCAAGCTCACCAGCCGCCATCTTTGAACCATTGGTCCTGCCACAGTTTGTAGCGCGCTTGAAAATTAATAAACAAAAATTGTTTTTGTGTTATTAAACGTCGAAAAAACCGTTTCAAAGTTTTTAATTTTTTGCCGGACGTGTTGTATTCAGGTAAATGTTGTTAGTTTTCTTTATTTTGATGTTTATTTAGCTATATATTACCGTTGAATTGTTTGTTATAAACTAAACCTAAAATATTTACTCGAATTTTTCAATTTGGTTTGCCTCTCTGGGGCACTGTGTTACGGGGCACTGTGTGACACTGTAATAGTCAGCCCCAATTAACATAATGTTTTTGTACTATTTCAAGGTATTAAAAGAAAATGGTGCAAAATCGTAAGAGAAAGACGGATTCTGGTCTTCACAGTGAAAAAGATATGGCAGAAGCGATTTCGATGGTTGAAAATGGTGTTAGTCTTCGAAAGGCAGCAAATGAAAAACACGTTAATTTTATGACATTACAAAGATATGTTCAGATATACCTAGTTACTTTCCCAAAAAATATGTTTAAGAAGTATAATATATATTAGAAGTAAAATCCTTTTTCTCATTTTGTTAATTCCCTATTATTTTATGTTGTAACATTGCACCCCTTACCCTGTAACAGACTACCCCAGATACGGGGCTCAGTGTTACAATCGACTGACTTAATTAAAATACAATTTAAATTTAGTAGTTCCCAATAATGTTAATGTTTGAGCTATTTTAATTAAAGAGAGATTATTAAAGTTTATTTCTATACCAAAAACTAGCTGATTTAAACAATATTTTTGTCATTATATTCCAATATATTTTTTTTGTAACACTGTACCCCACCTTACCCTATACATATTTCTGAGAGGAGCTTAAGCGTAGCCAGGGCTCTGGTGTGTTCTGAAGGTCGCGGCGTCCTGCTTCAAGTACCTACCAAGGCAGGCCACCAAGGGAATTTTAGAATAAATCTTGATAACAAAAAACAAAGCGTCTGCATGTCACGAGGTGATGCTGTGATATTACGGTGTTGCAAGCGTAGTACTTAGATGTTTCATAGATATAACACTGAGCGTGAACAGCGCGAGTGGTGGCCATCCCCGGTGACGAGTTGTTATGTGTGCTATGACCTTAAACTGGTGTGCCACTGTTATTTTTATTGAGAATATCGCGTAGCCTATATACACTATCTAAATGGATAATAAACCTAAAAATATATTTACCTACGACATTTTTTTTAACTATCATAAACTGCCTAAACTGGTGCTAATCATCGTACTTTTTGGTGATATCATTTTGCTCCGTACTGTGACATTTTTGTCAGTGTACGGTTACCCTCATAAGTGGGCGCTTTGTCTAAAGACTTCCGTGTTTCTTCAGAGATATAAAATCTTGAATTTTTCAAGGTCAGAGTGAATAGGTATCGTCTAGGTCTGTGTGCTTCATTTTCGACAAAACCATCGCTTCAAATTTCGATTCGCGATAAAATGAAAGATTGTCCTACTACCTACCCTACTCAGGGCCGCGCCGCCCCTGTGTGCAATGTGTGCGGCGCACACAGGCGCCAAGACAATAGAGGCGCCGCCATCGAAATATTTTTTTTTTTTTTTTTATGTAATTGAGTGACGAGACGAGCAAATCGCTCGCCTGATGTTAAACGTCACGTTTGCCCATAACAGGTCAGGTTTATTTTTGTTACACTTACACAACAACATATTCTTTGTATTCGAGTACCTATCGATAAGTAGGTAGGTACAATAGGCGCAACATATGCCTTGTAAATAACAAAACATAATTATAATGCGCTTAGGTATTGTACAAGTCTTCTAAGATAATATTCACGTGTGTGGTTTAATTTTACGCTTTGGGTTTTAGTTAACATTAGTTACGAGCTCAGCGTTAAAATCAAAAGAACCGCCGTGAGTTTGTTTGAATGAATGTAACCCGATACCCGATGCGTTGCGTGCGACGCAAGCGGGTTGGGGTCACGGGGATTCCCCGACTTTAAGGAACGAGAGTGCCAAAACAATTGATCAACATTCAATCAGTCAATTGAAACTAATTGAAAGTGTGTGCAAGGTGCGCATTGATTTTTTTATAATAAGATTAAGTTCTAGCTCTAAAAACAATATATAGTTTGTGTGTTGGTGATTGTTTTAACTTGTTTTCACGATGACTCAAGATAAAAATAAAGAAATTATCTGGTTACCAGAATTTAATGAGGAAAAGAAAACAAGAAGAAGAACGTGATAAAAATACAACTAAAATAAGTAAATATTTTACGGCTTTACCATCCACTTCCAAAGAATCATTAGAGACCAGTCATTTTATCGATGGAGATGTTATAAAATCTGATTCAAAAAACGCTTCAGGTACGTGCTTTTTATGTAATTTTCTATACAAATAAATATAACTTTAGTCTGTTTGTAATGTCAAAATAAAAAAAAAAAAATTTCTTTATTAATTTCATTACAAGCCCTGCTCAGCTTGGGACTAGACGGCGTTTGATTGTCGAGAAATATTCATTTATTTATTTATTTTATCATACACTAGCTGACCCTTGCCCACTTCGTTGGGCATAATGTTAATTAAACCCGAAGCCATCGCGCGCCGTCCGGACCGTTTTTTCTCCGATTCACTTTGCAAAACGGACTACCACGTAAAAGCCTTTTTATTTTTCGGTTTTTTATATAACCTATGACACTCAGCAATAATGTGGCTTTCTATTGGTGAAAGAATTTTTAAAATCGGTTCAGTAGATCCCGAGATTACCCCTTACAATTTAACAAATATACAAACACACAAACTTTACTTCTTTATAATATTAGTATAGATAATTAGACTGTTTCGCAAAAATCGACAATTTTTTTTTTCTTAATTATGTACCTATATCGAAAATATTGTTGCAAACGGTGGCAAGAAAATACTGTGAAGGTTTGAGCTCTTAATATTAATATTAAGACGTGCCGCATCGTGAATTTCAATTTCCCATTCAAATAACATGGGAACAACGTTCTCTTGGTTTTTAGAATTTTTTAACTGACGTTAGAGATAATATTTTTAAATTAACAAAACTTATTCTTAAGAGAATTTAACGTTCTACAGAAAAGGTCTCTTACAGTTTTTCGGTCTCTTTATTTTTTCAAAAAGTTATTTAACATTGAAGTTGGATCGATCTAAAATTTTTATATTTTCTTATTTTCCGAAGCAACCATCAACTATGAGAAAATTTTATGAGACATTTTTTGTAGAGAATATTTATTAGAGATAAGTTTTCTGCAAAAAATTAAAAATTAATAAATTACAAGTTTTAAAAAAAATGTTTTTTGCAGGTAACTTACGATATGTAAAAAATATCAAAAACATCTTTAGAAATAAGTTATAGAAAATTGAATTCTCTACATAAAATGTATCATAAAATTGTTTCATAAAGTTAATGATTGCTTCGGGAAATAAGAAAATGTAAAAATTTTAGATCGATCCAACAAGTTAAAAAACTTTTGAAAAAATAAATACATATATCGAAAAACTGTATGAAACCTTCTTTGTAGAACGTTAAATTCTACATATATTAGAATGAGTTTTGATCATTTAAAAATATTATCTCTAACGTGAGTTACGAAATTCTAAAATCCATGAGAAAATAATAAAAAAACATAAGTTGAAACATGAAGATTCGTGAAAAAAAAAATACAAACATCCGAATTGAGAACCTCCTCCTTTTTGGAAGTCGGTTAAAAAAGAGGCGCTTGATAGGTTTCGCACACAGGCGCTGTGGGGGGTCGGCGCGGCCCTGACCCTACTAAATATTATAAACGCGAAAGTTTGTAAGAATGTATGGATGTATGTTTGTTACTCTTTCACGCAAAAACGGCGGAACGGATTAACATGAAATTTGGAATGAAGGTTGGTCATGCTCTGGATTATGCATAGGCTACTTTTTATCCCGGAAACGCGCGTGAAACCGCGGGGCGCAGCTAGTGTTTAAATATAAATAGGATAACTTCGTTGTAGCTCGACTAGGTGTTCGTAACTAATCACCGATGTAACTAGTACCTAGTGGCGAGACAGTGCCCTCGGCCGAGTACTCGGTATGTAATATATTAACAGTTTGACGAGGCGAGACAGTTACTGGACCCACGATTTGTTTGCTCTAACCGAGAATGTACTTACTGTCTCGCCACTGTATTCGTTACGCGACGTAAGACACGGTCAGTCTGAGGATGGGTGACCGCATTTACAACAGCGCTACCGTGGGTCTGAGGTAGTAACGGACACAGGGTGCTAAAGCTAAAGGGTTCAACCAACCAACCACCTGCAGACTGATTCAGCTATCCGACATCGAATGTATTCGACGGTTATCTTCAAAAAGTCTTCCGCCTTCGGAAAGAGTTTGTCAAATCTCGGAAAGATTTGACACGATTTGACATTTAAGGCGGAAGACTTTTCGAAGAAAATCGTCGAATACATTCGATGTTCGAATAGCGGAATCAGTCTGCTGTGTCCATTCCTGAATAATCTAGCTCCCTCTATTGTTTTTCAGTTAATAACATTTAATATACACATTCATCTTTAAAAAATTGCTGTCAATAGCTCGCTTGTGCACTTGGATTTATAAATGAAAACAAATTTTGTCCACATATTTCTTTATTTAAGAAACTCCTACAGCTAACATTCGGGTCTTACTTATAAACTCATTTTTGTAATAGTCCGTCTTGCTTTCGCACGTGACATTTCACGTCGGTGAGAAGTTATCAGAGCATTTTAGGGAGTGACTAACTTTAAGCAGGCTTTATAAGTTAGACCCTATATCTAACATATATCGTATTAATATCGTATTAATTAACATATACCTTTGTAATACACACAGATCTTAACCGGCACGGATCCAGGAGCCAACAGGCAATTCGAGCCGAGACTTTATTCTGGTACTTTTGGCCTAATTTTAGTAGTTTTGAGTCTACTAAATTTTTGATAAAAACACTAAACATCTTCCACACAATTTATGGTATCGAGACGACTACAAAAATCCCCCCCCCTCCCCCCCAAAAGAAATCCTAGATCCGCTCCTGTCAATCATGGAATTCATGGATATATTGTTGGAGATAATGTATGAAACAAAATCCTAAAAAATCATGTACAGAGATATTTCAATAACTTATTATTGACTCAAAAAGAAAGTCACAAACAGTAAAACATTTAAGAGAAATCGCAGACTTATATTATATCCATTTTCTTTACGTCGAAAATATTTTAATACTTTTGTGACTTGGGTAGGTATTGTTTTTTCCTTCACACATGTTTGAAAGGGGATGCTTAACCGAAAACGGGTCCTATTACTCATCATTATGAACAACTTTTAGTATTCGCGAAAACAAACAGCTGTTCCATACATTTTGTCGAGTGTCATCGACATTTTTATATGGAACAGCTGATTTTTTTTTCACAGGGTTGGTCCCATAGTAAAAGTTGTTCATAATGATGAGTACTATGACCCTTTTTTGGCCAAGCGTATCCTTTCCTTATATCCCTGTATTCATAAATAGCTATATTATAATAAGTATAATACTTTTTCGTATTTATATAGTTACTGACATACCTTTACAAATAAGATATCGAATACAGGATTATGGCGAACTATGTACTTTAATTCAATTAATAATGGAATTGAATTCAAATTATTAATAATTTAAATTCAATTAGTCATACGAGTAGAGCAGAAACTATTAATTATGACGTAATGAAATTAAAGTTTAAGCTAAATTTAAAATAACCCTGTATTTTTTTAATGAATACATTTAAGTACTTTTCGTTAAATTCAGGTACAACTAAAAACATATATTTTCGAGTCAATGTTTTGACTCAAATAACTAAAAATAAATGTCAAATGTTTGATTTCGATTATTTTGCCAATTTAAAAACAAAACCAATGTCACTTTACTACTAAAATTAAGAATAGTTTTTAGTTTCACAATAAATAAATAAAAAATCAGTCTATAATGAAAGAGAACATAACTAAATTATTATAAAATCTAAATAATCAGACCTTTAAAGCAAAAATAAAAGTTTGTACTAAAAGTTAAAATTCCCACCTGTCCTGCAAATCAAACCAGACGTTTCTCATTCTCAAAGTTTGTCAAATCACAAAGTATTTTCAGCCACATAAATCAAAGGACTCATTAGAAATTGAACTCCCTTCTGCCCCACTAACCAAAAGGAGCGTTGAAACTCAAATTCTCAACTGACCCACAAACCATAGTAACAGTTGGAAATTGAAATCTCATCTACCCCAATAGTAAAGGACGTTGGAAATATATTTTTACCATGTCTCATAGATAGCGAAGCCAAACGTCTTCTCCAATACGTTTAACTATCTGTTCAACCAGTGGAACATTTAAAGGGGCCGTTGGGAATTTATCTAAGATAAAGTAAAAAATAACTTAAAAGATAACTTCACAGTACCAATGACTTGATAAACCTATAGATATAACATTAAACCAGCTATCACTGCCAATAGATTAAGATCAGATCGACGATTCGAACAGAACAATAATATGACAATTCGAATTATAAATATGTAAAAATCAAATAAATGAGAAAAAAATTTGCGCAGACTTCAAATAATTGCTAAAACAAAATTTAAATTAAAAAAAAAATGTCATGACTAGACTATACACGGGGTTTTAAGGAAAGGGGGTGCTAAGCCGAACAGGGCTCACGAACAGGGTAATATTTATCATTATTAACACTGAGATCTCAAAAACAGCTGATGCATAAATTTGGTTGAGTATCATTATTTATCTATGAAACGGCTAACTTTTATATGTATACCGGAAGTGAACTAGAATTGTGAAATTGTAAATCTACTGTAAATACGAGTATTATACCATTAACATACTATAAGTTTAAGTAGTATGAGCTAGTTATTTAAGTAGTCGTTCTTGCTCGTCGCTCTGCGAGTTCCTGTGAGTTGGGGCGTAGGCGTGGCCGTTGCGGGCGTCGATGGAGCGCGGCGCGGGGGACGCTGGCACCGGGTTTGGGGACACCTGGGAAATCACCACTCGATTAAAATAAATGCGTGTAACAAAAAAGTTGTTTTAATAGTAAAGGGTATGAATTTATTCATCTTTGTGCATAGCTTTTATAAAATCGCGAAAAAATCAGCTGTTCCATAAATTTTGTCGAGTGTCATTGACATTTTCCTATGCAACAGCTGATTTTTTTCGCGATTTCACGATTTGTCCCATAGTAAAAGTTATTCGTAATGATGAGTGCTATGACTCCTTTTCAGCTTAGCATACCCTTTCTTGATAACCCTCTATATTGTATTACGGAAACTTACTTGTCTCGAAGGCGTTTTGTGTTCGCCAGTTATGCTCAGATCTTCATCTACAGACTGCAACAACTGTGAACAAAACAACCATATGGTAAACAACCCTTTTACAAGGTTTTTTTACAAGCTTTTAACTTGCTATGTTTGTTTGTATGTATTTAAATTGCGTTTACCATCGGACAAAAAACACCCGTAATGTAATTTAAAACAATAAAATTAAGTATAATAACCAAAAATTATGTCTGCTTCTTCTCTAACATTGTTATTATCTTTGACAATTGCATCATCATTATCTGCTCAGTCTCTAGCCGTCTCTTTTCAACAGCTAGTCTTTCTTCTCTATACTCCTTTTCATAGTCTATGGTGTCTCTTTCTAATTCTAAGAATCGATCTATCGAATCAGGGGGATCGGTCGACTCGATTTCGTGGTTATTCGATTTGTGCTCTTGATTCGAAGAATCGGTTACAACGTAGGGCTTAAAGTCCGATTGAAAATCAAGTTGGCGAGTCGTATCGATTTCAGTTCGATTCGAATTAGCTATGTATTCGACTTGTCTTTTAAGATTCTCTGGTATATAATCGAGTTCTGTCTCGATTTTCGCATTTTCCGTGTTTATGTTTCGGAACGGGCTACAATTTTCGGCACTGGTATAAATAACAACGCCAGGATTTCTAGAATAGAAACGATCGTCATTCGAATTGACGTCTCGGTATTTGTGTTCGATTTTATATTTCGAATTGCTCTTGATTTTGAAGTCTTTGTTTCGAGTTTCGGACTCTACGTCGTTGCTTTTCGGAGGCAATTCGTGATCTAATTCGAGTTGTTGGTTAGTTGTCGAGTTGTGGACGACATGACTAGTTGAGGACAGATTGTGAAAGGAAAGAAGAGAGGAGTCTGTGTGGAATGTTGCTTTCTTCTTCTTACAATGCTCGACATCTAAAATAATGAACTGTTAGTAGTTAGCCGAGATAGCTCAGTGGGACAACAGCCGCTTCGAATTCTTGAGGTGGCGGGTTCAAATCCCGACTTGTACCAATGAGTTCTTTGGGAGTTATGTACGAATTTACATATCACTGTATTTTCGGTGAAGGAAAACATCGTGAGGAAACCTGTCCGGTGAAGAAATTTGATCTCGTATGTGAATTCAACAACCCGCAAATACTAATAGCGTGGTGGAATACGGCCTATTCAGTCTATTCACCCTTCGAGGGTGCATCTGTATCCCAGCAGTGGGAGGATTTAATTAACAAGGAAGCATTATTTTTTGCTAATTAATTAATTTCCTTTGGGGGGTATAGAAAAATATCGCATGAATTTAATTTTACGTGAAATTCTGAAAATTATAAGATAATTAGTACCAAAAAATACACGAGAAATTGGCGAATTGAAGAGTTATTTATAAACTCACCACGCATCACCAGGAGGAACGGGGGGATTAAAAAGTTTCTAAAAAACATCAAATGATTAATGGACGACCCCATACCAACAGGCGAGTTGGAAATTAAACTCATTCGCGAAAAAAGTTTTAATAAACATTCTAACCATTCTTCTCGTCGACGCTTTTATTAACGCTTTTACTGATCCAGAAGTTATTCTTGAGACATTCTGCGCAAGAATTTGCGTCAACCTCGGGGTTGCAGCAATAACTTGCGCTACACGCGTCCGACGATTTCGCCACCTCGGTGCGTTTGTACTTCACCTTACTTTTATTGCTTTTACAAGTTTCCGAATTAGAACACTGCATTAGTGTAAATATCTGAAATCACACTAATTTTAACCGAGTGTAGAGATGCTAGTGGTAGCTCAGTGGGAGAACAGCCGCTTCGCATTCGTGAGGTGGCGGGTTCAAACCCCGACTCGTACCAATGAGTTCTTTGGAACTTATGTATGAATTTACAAACCACTCTGGTTTTACGGTGAAGGAAAACATTTTGAGGAAAAACCCAAAATCGTGGAAAAACCATTTTTTCGAATTCAATAATTTCCAGATGGAAAATTGCATAAAATGTGACGTCACACTAGGGGAGGGAGAAGTTTCACAAATGTGACCAGCCCTGACAAAGACAGGGGGTCCAAAAATCATGAAATACATGTGATATGGCCCTATGGATGTTTCTCTTTCTCTCGGGATATAAGTGGTGGAAACACAATTTCGGCATACTGTAAGGAGTCATTCACTGCAAAATCAGTGCCAAGCTAGAAGGCAACTTCGAGCGCATCACGCTTGTTATGATTCCTTGAAAAAGATCACCGAATATGATCGAAACTAGCCGCAGTACCCTATTCAAAATTTGAGTATTCCCGTATTAATTACTGTGCCTCCTGTGATGAGTGATTTATGTCGAGTTGTACAGTCCGCGAGGTATAAGCTGAGCTTTGCATTAGTGTGAGTGATCACCAAAAGTGCAGGAGCGCGGCGAGACAGAATGGCGATGCGCCTCAGGCCGGTTACCCAAAATCAGTTTTTTTGGTCCGACTCACGTTTGTCTATCTGCTATAGTTTCGGAGATAATTTTGTGCAATGTGATATAAGTGCCAGGATTTTGGTAAAAAAATCGTGAATTTAGAATTTTAGATTTATGTCAAGTTGTAATTGTAACCCCTTAAAGTTATTGTTCCACACGTTGTTTTTCGTGCTTTGTGGTATAAAAGCGATTATATTAGTTTTCACATACATATTTGGAATTAAATCGCTTTGAACCAATTTTTCTCAATACTAATTAGGGTAGGTACAATTATTGTCAAAACCACTTTTTTATGTAATTGAATGACGAGACGAGCAAATCGCTCGCCTGATGTTAAACGTCACGTTTGCCCATAGCAAAACAGTTAGTGACTTTTTGCAGTTAATGACTTCTTGCACTAAGCCGACGATTTGTCCGGGGCCTGCTCCTGGTGGATATAACAGTTAAATTTAAAATTTCAAAAACCCGTTTTTTATCAAATTAACAGAATCAAAATCGGTTCATCCGTTCATTCTGCGTCGGAGGTTAAAATACCTTGTCAGGGTCCGAAATACTCGAAGTATTGTTAACTCTTTTCAAATACTTCTCGGAGACGTCCACCCTTTCAGATGAGGGGTAGTTTTGTTGGGAGACTTGCATTAGCTCTATTATATTCAACCTTTGAGGGGGCTGGAAATGTTTAACTATACAGGGTTATGAGAAAAGGGTATGCTAAGCCGAAAAGGGCCGATTTTATTTGCGATTTCATGGTGGGTCCCATAGTAAAGGTTGTTCATAATGATGAGTAATGATGATAATGAGCTCTTTTCGGCTTAGCATATCCTTTCGTTATAGCCCTGTATTGCGATTGCGATTTTTCATAACTTTAGTGATTTTATAACTTCAAAAATGTTGAGATGTGCGAGTGAGATAGCGGCGCGGCAAGGTCTACCCCTTAAATAATAAACCTTAGCACCAGAAGTGGAGCTAAACGCGTCTTCTCTAGTGGACAGCGTACTCGTCGACTTTCCGAACAATTTCTTGCAAATCATTGATATTGGTATGTTAGCGCTTGACGAGTTGCATAAGTTCTGGAAGGAAAGGTAAAGTTGTATAGGATTGGAAGGGAAATGCATAGGATCGGAAAGTAATGTTTGCATAAGTTCTGGAAGGAAAGGTAAAGTTGTATGGGATCGGATGGGAATAATGCATGGGATTGGGAAGTGATAGTTGTATGAGACTGGGATATCATTGCATAGGATTGGAAGGTAATGTTTGCATAAGTTCTGGAAGGAAAGGTAAAGTTGTATAGGATCGAAAGAGGAAAGCAGAATTGGGAGATGATAGTTGTATGGGATTGGAACAATAAGCTTCTTTCGGCATCCATTTCTTATAATCCTGTATAGTTTACATAGAATCTATTAATAGATTATAGAAATGTAGGTACTCCCGCACATTTTCTTAGTTTGTTATAGCCTTTGGGATCTTAGAATTGCAACTTGGCTAGGGGAACAATTTTTGAATGAAAGTATCGAGTACCTTGTCGACTTCGGTATCAAATTCTTGTGTGGTGCCGCCTTTCGAGATGTTTCCTTTTTCCATTAATGTGGCACGCTTGGCAGCTAAGTAGAGGGACCTAAAACAAAAAAACAGGGTTTTTTAATGCTATTGAGTGACGAGACGAGCAAATCGCTCGCCTGATGTTAAACGTCACGTTTGCCCATAACAGGTCTGCGCCACCCAGAATTTTGAACTCGCAGAATTCAAGACAAGCACTGCGCTCGTCACCCTGAGATATAAGTTGTTTAATCTCCCATCTGCCCTGTAATTTCACTGAAACAATGCCCTTCCAACCGGAACACAGTAATGTTTGCACATTACTGCTTGGCGGTGGAATAACTGGCAAAGGAAGGGTTATAAGAAAAGAGTATGCTAAGCCGAAAAGGCTCATAGTACTCATCATTGTAAACAACTATTATTATGAGAGTAGGACCAACCCATAAATAGCAAAAAAAATTGCTGTTTCATAGAAAAATGTCAATGACACTCGAGAAAATGTATGAAACAGCTGTTTTTGTTTTGCGAATTCCGGATTGTTTCTTTAGTAAAAGTTCTTTAGTAATATGAGCCCTTTTCGGCTTACCAAGTTAGCATACCCTTCCCTTTTACCACTTTTAATATTATGCATTTAATATTTAATTTTTTGCATTATTTTTTCTGGGCAAAACTTTTTTATTTACACATATGTATTTACATATTAAATTTAAAATAAGCTAAAATATAAAAACTAAAATAACTAGAACGAAGAAATTTACAAAACTAAATATCAAAAAGTAGGTTTTGCCCGTGTTGCAAAGTCCCAAGAACGCTGGCTGCATTCCCGCGCTGAATTGCCAGTGAAATTCTTTGCGCGAGGAATGAGCCAGCCCTCTTATCACCAGCGACGTCGACTAAGCGCGGTGTGATTTGCTTGACAATTTTTTTTTGTACTAGGACCCCATGGACCAAAAGTTTTGACGCCAAGCGGGAGAAATATGTATTCACTCGAAAGCGACGCATATTTGCGCCGCTTGGCGTCTTCTGCGGCATCCGCCGCGGCTCCGGCCCTCTGCATTACTTATTTTGGTTTTTTTTTTAGTTACCGTTTGACAGTGAGGTAGAAGACAGATGTGATCGCTCTCACGGAGTAGTCCGGCACGAATGTGTGCCGCAGCATCGCATCCATGTTGATGTTCTGGAGCGATCCCATCGCGGACGGCGTAGGCGATTCCGCTGAAACAAGATTTTATCTATTTGTTCTTTGGACACAAGTTTAAATTTAAAGTAAAAAACCTCAACGTTAAAACGGCTTCACCAATTTTCATCAGAGATAACTAAGAATCTCCCGACTAATTCACCTTTCAAACAAAAAAACAAAGAAAATCAAAATCGGTTTATCCGTTCGGGAGCTAGGATGCCGTAGATAGACATACACACAGACGCGTCATATAACACCCCGTCGTTTTTGACCATAGACAAATATTTATTTAAAGCAAATATATACGCTTTGCCTGAATTTTTTTTTGTAAATGACTACTGCTGTTGGCCTCTGAGGACTTTACAGCGTAACGGGCGTTTGGCGAGCGCAGATGGCGCTTTGCCTGAGTGGGTGTTTCCCGATAGATATAATCTAGGTG